>JASXSY010000091.1:0-104793 GCA_034509805.1 Sipha maydis | reverse complement strand
CTATTATACTCGTATTTTTGTCTTCAATCGGGGTTTTATCGATTCCGCCGAACTTTTTTATTTATTGATTCCGCCGGCTATCAATTTTGCAGGAAATTCGTTTAAGTTAATAAACCATAATTTTAATAATCATAATAATCTAATAATTTAATCATAATAACCATAATTTTTTTAAGTTTAAATAAAAACATTTCAAAAAATAATTCAAACATTTTTGTAAGTACATAGTATAACGCCTACAATTGTAACTACAACTATCACTAAATGATGATTATTTGGACACAAAACATATTGTACAATATTTACTTTTATTTCTAATATACCGATGTACCTACGTATAATAAAATATGTCGCTTTTCGATACAATTTTATAGATTATATTGATTTAGATGTATGAAAACCGACACGAAAATATGTGATAGCTAAACGTATATTATAGAATATGTTAGGAGATTAAGATTAAAAAGTTATATGTTCATGTGTAATGTGTAATGCTCTAAGACTACGAGTGTTGTTACGAGTGAATTTAAAATTGATTGTATATTAATTTAAGCCTTTTATATTTTGTTTTTATTAAATAAATAATTTACAAATATTAACCGGCGGAATCAATAAATAAAAAAGTTCGGCGGAATCAATAGATTTTTCACAGGTAAAAAGGTCATTTACGCTCCTTCAATCGATTTCGTTATTTATGTTGTAGGAACAAAAAAATGATAACTATGTATTGGGTTATATGTTTTTGTAAATTAATCAAATGTTTAGATGTTCCTGGATCTTGTTACATTGATCATTACGGTATATATACGAATTGAAATATTGTGTTTATCGTTTTCTGCTCAGACATTACGATACTATAAAATACGTTTTAAACATAACGTTACGAGTAAATTATTATCGAATCGAGATTTTAGTCAGACCAGAACTTTTGGTTATCAGACTTATTTATGCGCGCACCACTACTCGTATACGACGAGAACTGCATTAATTTGTGTTCCCCATGCCCCCGGAGGTCTATCAATAATCTCGAATTCGTTATTTATCGCTAGCGAGCTGTTTAAGCCATAAAGTCCTGCGCAGTAGTGAAAGTGTACGTGTTATGTGAAATTCGTTTGTAGCCGTTATCTCATAAGTCACTCACAAGATAAACTTACATAAAGGCTATATACGGGGAAAATGAGAAGAAAAGACATAGCGAACGGGGGAAAATATAAATTAGCTACATAAAAAAGGTGTACGTTTATATATATTTTTTTTCTTCTTAAAAACACGCATTTTTACAGATTTCACATGCCTCGCAATATACGGAACAGAAGTGGAGAGCACTAGGAAATATTTTAAACAGCATTATTCTCCGCACGATGTTATACGGATGATGTACTCGCCGAGGCGATTCGGTGCCATTGAAATATCGTCGGTTTTCCGGGATAATATAAATCATAACCTGGTGAAAATATATCTTTATGGTTTGCGGTTACCGTACGTTTAACCGCGGACGAGTTAATGTCTAATATGATGAGCGACGGGAAAAAACGGGAAGCGATAGGGATTCGAGTGAATCACGGGAGCTGATTGTTTTTAATAGCACATAATGTTAGTGTTTACCGCGCCAACGCGTTACAATATTTGTAAATTGAGAGTATTATTTGATTTTTATTATTATGTTATTGAATTCGAGCAATGCCGTTCAAGTCGACGTCGACGGTGTTGCGTGCATAGTACGGATGTGTAATTTCGTCGTGAGTAGTACATCAACTGTTGATATTAAACCAATAAAACTACATTAGGTAATAATTTTAGCCTGTACATTATAAGAAAGAAATCAAAATGTGAATTTAGGATTAATGCATTAAACGTATTATGTGTGTGATACTGATCGAATATTTTTTTTAAATATTTTCATCTCGAGCGCAGACTTGATTTAATTAAAAGCAAAAGTCTGAACTTTTATAATTATTATTAACTTGAGATAGTGTTAAATTTTGGTGGGCGGCATATGATTTTTTTTAAATTTTTTATAAAGTAAAACTTCTTTTGTGACGGCAGTACGTCTAAAATGTTTGTAACGCTAAGTGCAAACGACAGATTTTTGTGCAACGGGCGTGTAGAAGAAATGCACTGAAGCGTTACGAAAAAAAATCTTATCTTGTCTTCACTTCGCATTTTCCTTGTAGATAGACAGCGTAAAATGAGCGTAGATGGTAAGATGTACATATACACCCAGCATACATTAATGCGCAGTAAAACATTTATGCATGTGTGGTATTATATTTATGCTGTATATACGAGTATTTAATTAAAAAGGCATTTACATTAAATATTAAATTGTACAAAACAAATGTTTAATACCATTCTTTACAACACTTTTATAACTCCATTTTTTAATGCCGTCATTTTTTAAAAACAAAGCATCGTGTTACTAGTTTCAATTAACATAACTATTCAAATGATTATACAATAAACTTATTATACTGCCTTGCCGTATCAGACTCCTACGCATAGGCAATAAAATGAAAAAATTAATTGAATTTTATTTCATAATGTAAATAAACCGTCCACGTACGTATGAAATCACCCTTGCAAAAATGAATAAAGTGTATTGCAGTAAATAAGCACTCTTCACGGAAATAATTTATATATATAATATTATTGATTAAAGACATTAAATATTTATACATATTAATACATTGATATACAATAATTTATTTCATTCTTATCCACAGAATAATAAAAGTCTTACCTCTACGCACTACTTATTATTATTTATTTATTTTTTTTTTTTAGAGTGTACTTTATTATTCTTTCTCGCCCTACTCATTTGTAATAAATATTTATTTTCAATCTCTATCTTAATATTATATATTCTATAAATAAAAAAACAACGTTTCGTATCCAGTTATATCACTCGATAATTACATTATCGTTCGAATAATGTTGTACCCAATAAAATGGATGAAGATAAGTTATAATTTTTTATTATCTTATTAAATTATCGTTTTCAAAACTAAGTACACTTTTCATATCCGCGAACCAGAAAAGTATACGTAGGTGGTTCATTCACGTAACGCATATACATGTTATGACGGTATATATTATGGGGAATATTTTTTAAGAGTAAGGTATACTTACAACTTTATGCATATTCCGTGGAATCCTAAGGGCATAGCAAAAATATAAAATCTATAAACGCAAACTTTTTAACAAATCCGATGTTCTCCAAACAATGCTTTACATACCATGCGCGTCATGTATTTAACTTATTGCAATAAATTCTAGTGTAAGTCTCGGACTTGGGAGTCTGGTACACGACCATTGATTTCAGAATACGTTATACGGGGATACGCCATCATATTGTTAAAATTTATAGCGCTTAAATGGATGCGGACACTGGACGTTGCTCTGAAATCGTTTGCGATCAACTTGGTAATGACAGGTTTTGAATAAAATAAAACGATAAAAGTCGTTGTTTTGATCGTTTAAGACCTGTCTTTACTAGATCCTATTCAAACTCATATAGCAGCGACTAATGACTGCGTTCACATAGTGTAGGCGCTACCGATTTTAATAATTTGATGGCGTATCTGTATGTTTTTAGACCAATGGTATTACGGTAAATACAGCGATTAAGTCGTAATGCATCAGACGATATTAACGACGTAGATAGTAGTTTTCTTACGTAATAAAGTTCGATTCACATTATTAAAAAAAAAAAAAAAAAAAAAAAAAAAACTGTAATCACCGGAAATGATTTTTATTTTTTCAATTGGTTTTAGGATAAGTTGTATTCCGACGAGTTTTTGATTTTGATATTTTACCGCCAACAATTTACCATCGCAGTTTTGTACCGAAATAGTGATGACCTTTTCGCCGGCAGCTTTTATTTTAATATAAACAGCACATTATTACCTTATATCGTAACGTGTGTGGGGAACGAGGATGTGCTTTACGATGTACCGTTATATCTCAGACAAAATTGAAGAGCCAAAAATCCATAGAACGTTATTGAGTACAAAATTCCTAGGATTTGTATTGAAAAATTATGTTTACTCGACAAAATACGATTTTACGTAGAAGTGCTTACCCAGAGGTCTCCAAGAGGTCTGTAGAAATTTTCGGCAAAGCTCGCGATGGCATTGTCGGAGATTGGCAATTTACCAAACATATTTATGGGCGCAAATATTTTCCTGTATCTATGTGCGAATCGTCGACCATAATCTCAGATTATTTGATTCGCTTCAATAAATTATTTTTCCGTTTTACATTAATTAGTGTATTTTATGGAACGGAATATTTTATTTAAATTCGTAATTCAACTCTCATCCACATACCTTAATCATATTACTCTCTCTCTCTCTCTCTCTCTAGTGTCTTCTTCTTTCTTCTAGAATATATATGTGCAAAAAAATTCAAAAGGTTGCCTGTGCTGAATTTCCATGCTAAAAGACAAATATAAGAGTATAATACTATTTGGAGCTCATATGCAGTAGCCGAATATCAAAGTGAACCAAATACTCGTATATATTATATTATATAGCTCGTGCCGTCACGTATTGATATTGTCTCGCTGTTGGAGATAATTTGAATTTACGTTGTTCATTTTATTTCCACACCGTAAAAATCTACGTATCGAGCTACGATATTTTGTAGTAACTTTTCACTGTTCATCCAGACGGAAATAAAAATTCAAATTATGCGAATCGTTCAGAATACGTTTGTAATACGATGTATCAATATTTTCATCGTGCATTGTCGGTCTATGCTGTAATTCTTGTTTAAAATTTGTGTTGACGAAAATATTCAGTCGAATAGCTGCAATGCGTGTTGAGAAAATCTAATTTTGTGAAAGTCTTAATGTCGAGAAAATCTCCTCGAGCGTCACACATGAGCGTCAAATAATGTACTTAATATTTCAAAATCAATAAAGTGTGAAAAGGTATTTGATAAACTTCTATTCTCCTCATTTCATTTCTGGGTCATTAAATCACTGTACAGTAGGCACTTGACCATGTAAAAAGAACACTTCGATTTTCTGCAGCTTATTAATAATCATTATGAATGATGTAGTATATTTTAGCACTTAGAAACGGATACTTATATTGTGAAGGTACGCGACGGTATTTGATTCTCGCATTAAATAAAATGTACCCAACTAGTAGTAAATAAAGCTTTAATGGAATCCCTGTTATTTATAGTATTTTCATTTTAAACAAATTGTTTACAATATCAATATACTTAGTGCTAAATACGTTAAAATCTATTGAAAATTGTTCGATTTCTCAAGTTCAATGCGAATTTCAATGAAATATTTTTATTGGTAAGAATGAGTAACGATTTTGGAATCATTAACAATTGCCCTCATTTAATCTTAACCATATCGTTTTATCAAAGTCATTTACTTGCATTGTTATATTTTATTTTCGCCGTCTAATTGTTTTTCCGCTAAAGTCATAGAAAAAATAAAACAATATCATCACTCACTTCAAAATGATAATATATAAAAAAAAAAAAAAAAGAAAAGAAGCCAAAATTATGTAATGTTTTCGTCCAAAGATAACAGAGTGGCATAGCTTTCAAAACGCCATGGATATTATAAATTGTTTTCGGCCGAGGATAAAGTGCTATTCATCTCGCATCAAATTCCATAATACATGTTACAGTTTCTATGACTGGCTACCATTCTTCCGGTACACGAGTGATGGTGGCGGTTTCGGTAATTACGTGTTGTAATGATTAATACATTTTATTTTTCCTTTTTTTTTTCCTTCGACAAACATCATACTATGCGTACGAAAGAAAACCGGACGTTAAAATGTAATACAACAAATGATCAATGAAAATATTCAAAACGTACAGTTTTCGCGTATATGCGTATATACGTTACCGTTTTCGTTGACCATCCACGCGTACGGAAAAACTAGATTTTAGCGTTCCGCACTTAAAGCTGTTACGATCGTATGCCCCGCGTCCCTATGAACACCGTACGCTACACAGTGGCGCGCGGCTGTGGCCCGACGCCGGAAAATGTAAATTACGCCGGAACATGTGATTTTACAAGTTTGCACATATTTTCTGGTGCGCGCGCGCGCGCCCGCAATACGTGTACGTGCGAAGCGCGTGACGCAAACACCTCCCCCGATGGTGCTGCGAAAAACTTATGAAAAAAATCCACCCTAACCCGTCCGTCCTGCCGTGATCAATGTTTTCGGTTTACGGAAAAGAGTGGAACACATTGGCACGCGCGATGTACACGTTTTCTCGTGCGCACGTGCGCACGTAACGCGTAATAAATATTGTGTGCGCAGTAGTAATACGTGCGATGAACGGTCGGCCGGAGTGAAATTCGCACGGACCTTTTCACCGTGTCGAACCCCCATACAACCGGTGCGCCGAATTTTTACGAACGCGTGTTTAACGCGCCCACAAACGTTTTACGATATCCGTGCGGGCGTACGGCAACGGACGATGTTATTCGTCCACACGTGCGCATCGCGTAAAAGTGTGGCTGCGCAGGAACGCATTGGACGTCGGCACGGCAGCGGTGAACTACTCCGTAACGGAGAACGTTTCGTACAAATAAAAATTAATTCTTCTCACAGGTATTTCTGATGTTGAGGTGTGTTACGTGCGCTGACGACGACAGTAGTATTCGTTCGTTGAGCGGCCCACGCACGGTCAATATTATTGACACTATAGATACTGACAGCATTTGAGCATATTGACAGTGTCGTCCACAGACAGTCAGTATTTAATTAGCGTCAATACTCAGTATTGATTTGTGTTTGATTGCGTTGGTCTCCGCTTGATAAATATTTTTGTTCTGTTTAACAAAATAATCATAGTTGGCCATGAATGAACAGCAAAAAACGTGTATAGCAATTATATTAGCCTGGTCAATTCCGAATAATAAACGAGTTTCAAGAAAACGGAAACGATGGGTAAAACAATGGAATTCCAAACGGAGACGGTACACTCATCTAAATGTTTAAAAGAAGTGCAATTACTACGCATTCTTATACGTATTCTTTGCCACGCACATCCCATAATTTCGGCAACTGTTTGTATTGAGCAATAAAATCACATAGGATTTGTCTATCTCGGGATTCACTTGTATACGTATTTTGACTTTCGTCACCCATAGCTACGAACTGTCAGTATCTACCTCACACGGTCAGTATAATTATCATTAAATAAATACTGACGACTCGATATCCGATTTTTCCATCAGTCATCAGTATCGTTTTTCCATACTGACTGTATATCAGTACTCACATTATACGATCAATAATAATGTCAGTAATATTGATCGTGTGAGGGCCGCTTTACACGCATGAACCCGTATGTACGCCACTTTTCGACCACTTTAATCCCGACATTGACATTTCGGTTTCGATTTGATTTTTTTTTTTTCAAATCGAGCATATAATTTAGTGAAAAATATATTATAATTCCCATACAATATGGTTTTTCGAAAATTATGCGATAAAATAGTAATATTTGAGAGGGAATTAAATGTTTTACTGATTTTTTGTTTCAACACGAGTTGTAACTTAAAATTTACTGAAAATATTTTTCAATGAAAATAAATTGTTGTATAGGTCACCACACGAACATATATTATGTTATGTTTTTACGCTGTTACGATTAGTTTTGGTTAAGTTTAAATAGCTATGATACAAAACAACATTGGATGCTCGGGCGGTTAAAAAAACATTCCTATGACTCTCACACTTAGATCGTCATGTATATAATTACCATGTAAATAATACTAATTGTTTTGAATTATAACTCATCTGATTTGCCGATTCGGCATTGTTTACAAAAGAAAAATTTGTTAGCACCTTAAATATTTATTGTGTACGAAAACAATACCTAATAATACGTTTTCCCGCATTCGGTTGAAATTTCAAAAAAATAAAAATAAAGTGTAAAAACAATGTACCTACCGAGAACCAACGTTTGTGCATTAATTACGTGTATTACAATACATTGTTATCGGCTATTATATATACCTACTTTAGACTAAAACCGCCTTGAACGTCTTACTTTAGCGGTAACCATGTACTGTGTATAGGAAGACTGATTAGTTAAAACTTTTAGTTGTTCCAGATGGAACACCGATGAATGTAAAGTTCGATTTTGTATTCAAGCTTTAATGGTCGTGTAAACACACTGTACATGTACATGCTTGCACGCCGCACGTCACACGCAGCGTATGCTATGTTCAAAACAATTTGTGTTTAGAATGTTCTAGCTACTACAAGGGCCTTTGGTGTTGTACTTGACTACTCAAGGAATAGCGATACATCAGCGAGTATGACTTCTACTTTACGCTGTTATTATATGGTCTTTTTTCTTCGTATATTCTTTACGGCAACTTTCTTTTTCCCTTTTGTCGCGATGTTTAGATTATTTTTTACAAAGTCTCTCCGTTAACTCTAAACGAAACGGTATTTGCAGATTAAATAACTTTTTAACGAAGTCGAAAGAGGTCAATCATTATGATAAGTCGAGAACAGTCCTTATTATTAGCCTCTCGAGAACACCAGCCGGCGCGGCGGTGCTGCGGTCTACAATGTTATTAGGTGCGCACATCGGTTTTGCCGTCGTTATTTTTATGTGCGCGCCGGTGAAAAAAAGCAATTTATATTAGCCGCGTGAAAAAAAAAATAAGATATATTTATACACTTTCGTGCGTCATAAACGTAATTGCATACATCGCACGCGTATCCGAAAATAATATCATTTCGGAATAATAAATATCTAGGTCCTCGTAATGTGCCACGATCCTACGATAAGCAGGTATTCTTAAATCCACCGGATGTCACACAACTTAAGGATATAACTAATAACGAAAGACCCTTTTATCGATAATCGCGTTATCCGGCGTTACGTTGTTGACGTTTCGAGCCGTTCCCTCAGCATCGGCAATTATGAAAATCGAACACCTTGACAGCTTTTATGTAGACTAATTCCAACGTAAATAAGCTCGAATTAAATCTGGCTGAGTTTATTGGCGGAAAATGTTGAAATATATAGGTAACGCTAAAGCTCGACAATTTCTCTGAACTACCGCCCGAACCATTTTTATTTTTTTTTTTCATAGCGATCTTTAATCTTATTACATTTTTTAACGTTTAGTTTGTATTTTATCGCGTATATATTCAATGTGATTTAGGGATATATCGACCACACGTCGAGTTCAATCATTATTATATTTTTTTATGATATATTGTTATTTATTACCAAGGTACCTATCCTGTGGTTATCATCATGTGATATTCGTATAAACATTGAATGAAAGTAAAATCAATTAGACCAATATGAAATATATATATATATTATTTATTTAATATTTCTACATTTTCTTTAAAGAAGTACAAGATGCTCTTAAGGCATTTTTGACTTTGTACAACTACAATGTAAAGCAGGTTGCATCTTGATTAAAATAAAATTGGTATCTACGATAAATCGTGTGTAAATACATATACAGATGTGCACACACATAGCAATAAATTAGAGTTAGGTAATGCTAACGCCCCAAAGCCCATCCCTCGATTCATCCACTCAGTAAGTTGTACCGGTGCCAGTATCATTTTTTAACGTTAAAATTGGAGTCGGGTCCGGCGACTGACACGTTTAGTGACTTTTTCGTATGGTAAATACAGTTTTTCAAAACGTTGACACTAAATCACTTGGAGACCACAATATCTTTAAATATCTGATGGTGTACAACCCGTCTGGATCTCGCTTTATCACGAAACATAAGTTTGATTCACTTTTTTCAGTACAATAGCCTTTATGTTGGATAATTATAGTTGTAACTAGAGTAAAAAACCTGAAGAAAGGGCTATGATACAAATATTAAAATAGTATAATTTTGGTACATATATGAAAATTAAAAAAAAAAACATTAAATTACCAATTTTTATTCAATGAATATACAATTTACTTAAAGTCATTATACAAATAATTACAACGTAATAAATTTATTCATTGAAGTAATTACTTTAAATAATATATATTATTATTTTTTTTTTTCTGTATACTATAACACCTTGATGATTTTTTATGGAAATTATATGATTTCCGAGAAAAAACAATATAAACGTCTACAACATAATTCGTTACGTTTTATGCGTTTCCTTAACAACCTATTGACGGTAAATTAAAAATTACCACTAGTACATATTATAAGTAGTAGTGTTTTAACAATATTATACCAGTAAGACCAGAAATTATTCACTACCATTATAATTGGATATAAAGAAGGTTTTTTTAAATAGTTAGTAACAATCATTTAACTTAAAATGAGACTATTATTGTCTATCATTATCTTTCATATAATAACTTAAAAAATCTTCAAAATATATCACTTAATGTTCAATTCAAATAATTTATCCATTATTTTGTTATTGTATCGTTTTGAAGAAATAAATACTTTCATGTACTATTTGATTTGAAAATGAAACAAAACAATGCAGTTTATTGTTTTAAAATTATCAATGATTAATAAGTGGCAAAAACGTCCAATTAAAAAAAATATTTTTTTTTTTTGTATATATTACTGTGGATCTGTGGTATTGCCTTATACTGTTTATAAATCAAAAAAGCTTCAGCGCATTCTCGCATGTTTCTACGTTATACTAGCTTTATATTAAAAATTCTTTTTGAGCATCATAATTATATGTCAGTTGCTACTACCCTTGGTTTGATTTCTTTAGCTGAGCGTTGACGTATCGTTGGTATTAAACGCCTTGCTGAATTATTAAACAATGACATTGATTCACCAGTCCTGTTCTCAAAAATTTGTTTTAAAGTCCCATCTCGTTCTTCTCGTCACACTGCCTCCTTTTATGTCCCGCACTCCACCGCTTGAAGTTATTTCACGTCGAATTCCAATGCAGATCTTGCTTTTAACGATCTGTTATTAACTTGATAACATACATTTTCTGCATTTTTCTTTTAATTATAATAAATTGTTAATTCAAATATTTTATATTCAAAAAAGGCTCAACCCATATAATTGTGATAAATAAATATATAAAATATACTAAGACTGATTAAAATACGTTCAGATTCTGTTTTATTTCTCTACATTTATATATAAAAAAAAAAAAAGAAATTTATAACAATACCTCGAATGTACAATATAGATTCTAGATTTTTAAAAAGTCAACCATGTTAAATACGTATTGGAACCCGAAGGTTTTGAGATATATATTTAGGAAACGTATTTTCGTTAAAGTGTACTTTACATGATATCTATATCGAATTTAAAGAAATTGAAATCAATGATAATTAAATAACGCGCTTTATAGAATTTTTTTATCTCGTTACAATATGACAAACAATTTTGATTGAAACTAGATATACTCGAATGTTTAAAGATCACTGTATGTATATATGTTAATTTTTACGTGCACATTGGTATAGATTTCATAACGTGCAAATTAATTAATTTAATTTTCGTTTTATTCATCATTAATATCGGACTCGAATTTAAAATGAGATTCATAAGATTCATTGTAGGTTTGAGAGTTTTTAGACCATTATTTTGAACGTGATTTGAAATACTACTAAACGTTTTACACGTGATGGACAAATAAAAATAACAACGTACATTTCAATTATTGACTATATTGAAAATATTGATTAGCCATTTACTGAGTTTCAACCGTTACCTTCGAGAACAATGTCTGGCAATTAAACATTTCAATATTTATTCCGGAGTGTATTGGACATTGGATCTGAAATGTACTATGGCAATTGAATCGAGGTATAAAAGGGCAATAAAAGATGATTCGTTTTGGCGAAGGTCCTTGTGCGAGGGGTGAATGATCGACTCTCAATCAAATATTAATCAATATTTTTTCTCTGTTTGGTCATATATGTGTTCCCTGTCAAAGGCGTATTGTTTATGTAATTCATTGACACTATTGGTCTATTATATTATCTATATACCTACTCGTGTGCAAAGTGTTTAATTTTAATGACAGTTTTAGTTTGTAACTTGTGCTTTTTGTGACCAATATCATTTAAACATATAATCAATAAAAATCTTCATATTTTTAATCTGGTCGGGTTCTAGAAATACATCGTTATGTGACATAGTGGTTTCCAATTTTATGAAATGAAACATAAGTTTTAAATAAACAGATATAATGCAATTTTTTTTCTCCTGTATATAACAGTATAACATCAACTGCATATCATATACTATTACAGACAGTCAAAGTTTGTCAGAATCATAAACTTCACGATTTCTTCGAATTGAAATTACAATATGTTTAGACATTTTTTAACATAATTTCAATCGTAGTTAAATTCGTGCATTATAAAGTTTATGAGTATATCCATTAAAAAAAAAAAAAAAAAAAAAAAAATCGATCGTCACAAAAATAACTCGTATGTCAGGGAAACGTAACGCTTACCTACAGCATAATTATTATAAGCTACAGAATTTCGACGTTACACGTTTATTTACTAATCAATATTTTACTGCATTGAATATTTTTCCCCCGGATTTTAAAAAAAAATGTATACACATGTATGTGCTGCTTTATACACTAAACTTTTCTTTTTTTTTTGTAACAATGTGCACATTTCTAACCACGTTCTTCGTAGGGAATCCAATTACCGTTGTTTAAACCAATACGTAAACCCATATAATTACTTTTTTTTACAATGTGTATAAATATTATTACTGTTGACATTGTATTAATGACTTTTGACTTTATTTTCCACACGTTTTAGGTCTAAGTACAATTAATTAAGTATGAAAATGGAGTGCATCACGTACAGCACAATATATTGCTCACATACATACGTGTAATACGTAGTTATACCATTATAATTAAGAGACCTAACTGCGATGATTAGGTATGTCTAAGTATTCAAGTCATTTAATAGTTTGAAAATAGTATAGTAATTTTTAAAAATTCAAAGCGTAAATATGATCTACCCGTGGTGGTATTCCGTAGGTGTAAATGTCGTTTGGTACCTCTCAAAGGTCTCAAAACCTAAAAAATATTTAGTCCTTTATGAATAGCACATTATATTGGAAATATTTATAACATAATGTCCTACTTACATTATTTTTAATCTAAAAAGGTATAAATTAAGTCTTATTTGGATAACATACATGTATAAGAGATTTTAAGTGTAACTACTGTTAATTATTATTTGCATACTATTTGAAATTAAAATGGATAAGGTGTTTTTATTGGATTCGATACAATAATGTCTAATATTAATAAAACTTAGAATCGGTCACATGAAAATCTTACACAGTCACATAATGTTCAAGAATGAACACTCATTTTGCTTAGCATGCGAAATACAAGTCATCATAAAACATACTAACAGGATGCCAAATACACCAGATCACTAGAATAAACCACAAACTCTCCGAAACAACTGTTGAAATACTAATTAACCATTCTCGATCAATAGCCAGAATCATCTGAATTCATCATCAACGTTGCCAATCTACAAATAAAAATCTAGAAATCAATTAAAAATAAAATAATCATATTAAATATTCTTGTTGTTTATTAAATATGTACAATTTATCTTTATATACCCAATGGTCTATGTTTCCGAGGGTTTTTTCTTTATAAAATAAAAATTAATTAATTAATAATGCCTAATATCAGTTATATTTTATATATCAGTGGTTTATAACTAAAAATAACCATTTACGTATTTATCTTATCCTACTCCCTAACACGCACAAAACCGTGTCCTCTCGGATCATTACAACAGTAATGTAGTTGTTATTTTTTGAACATCGTTTTTTATCGGTGAACGTGTTGTACAAAAATCATCTCGAAACTGATTATTTATTATCTTGTTATGATTATCGAAATCATATTTTATCAATAATGTTTAAAATGTTTATTTGTTACTTTTTTATGATTGTTGAAATTTTATTTTATCATTAATGTTTTTAATGTTCATTTGTGACCTTGTTATGATTGTAAAAATCATATTATATCAATAATGTTTATAATTTTCTTTGTACCTTATGTTACCTTGTAATGGTTGTTGAAATCTTACTTTATCAAATAATGTTTTTCGTTTTGTAATTTTCTTTTTTATTTTGCTCAAAAATCAAGCACATACTTCTAAATAATGAAAAAATAAAAATAAAATATTGAGATCTTGGAGACGATTTGAAAAAATAATGTATACGAGCTTGAGTCATATTATTCTATAAAGTACTAAATGTGTGTAAATAGTAAATAAAACATTGGTCATATTTATAACAGTATTATAAATTCATAAGTTACCTATACTTCTTTAATTTTACATAATTTTTCAGTTCTTAATTTAAATTTTTTGAACTATAACACCAATTAAATTAATTTTAGACCATTTTAATGAATTCATAACGTAATAATTTTACTTTATTAATCGATATTTAGTACAATTATTTGTTTTGTAATAGGTGTACATTTAAATATAAATAATATATACAATTTCGCCAAGTATTATATAGTGGAAGAATAGTCCGAATGTGAGAGGGAGAAAACACTGGTCATTTTATAAATTTTTAAGTTGAAACTTACAAGTTTATGAATAAGAAAATTAAATGTATACCTGAATAGTTTGTGTTTGAATACCAAACGCGATCTAGCGGTACGCATGATTAACAGCGTGTACTAAATTTATTAATATATTCAAATATCAAACAGAATGACGATACTGAATATCGCGTTCGCTATTGTCAGAAACGTAAATTTTCAGCCATTGGTTAATAGGACTTGGTCAACTGATCCTGTATAAAACTTAAATACAAAAATTTAAATGTTTTGTGTAAATGTACATTTTGAGACGTATAGACACTGGTGAAATATATAATTCGTCGTTTCGTTTTCCACGCACCCCCAAATCCACAGTTAAAAATCATACTTTTTCTCTAGTCGTTTTAAGTTGCTCACAGGTTCACAGTTTCACAAGTGCTATAGACTATAAGTATACCATTTATTATTCAATGCTATAATTACTGTACGAAAAAAAAAAAAAACCCCGTAATTTATGAGACCGTGATCAAATCGCGTTTTTCCGAACAATCATAAATTGTCCCGGTTTTGACTTTTTCCCACAACATAATATGTACAAATAACTAAATGTAATTGAACCTATCCCCGAATAATTGAGTCAGCTTTTAATGTTTACAAAGTACACGTCGCTTACAAGCATAAAACTACCTAATGCTTAAGGAGTTCAGTGAAAATAGTGTTTTGTACATCCGGTATGTTCCGGTAATTAACATATTGGTACATATTGAAATATATTAATATTTCACGTACTATAACGTACCAATGAACAATAATAATGACACCTATAATCATTGGGTCCGTAGACAACAATTGTACTGTGACAGTGAATGTAAGAGGTGCGGACAAAATATAATATAAACCATAGGTATAATTATAATACGAGCAACAACAAGGTTATATAGATCATCCGATCATGTACGAGTATGTAGAAGAATATTGATCATTTTCACTGGCGGAATAAAAAAAAATTCAAAATTCGTAGTAAATAAAACGCGGGTGTGCGTTTTGAGGTGAATAATAATAGTAATTAATCAAGCATAATTGTTATCATAATTATATCGGATAAGCCGTAGTATAAAGTTTCATGGGTAAGGTGTAATACTTAAATCTCCTTGAATACGGCCATGAAATCAATTTAATATCGATACTTTAGGGCAGAATAAATGGTATGAGTGGGGAAGCAATAATTCTTAACAGGTACAGGTCTATGTATATTTTCACCTACTACATCCCCTCCTATCCACCATCAACCAGTTTTCCGATAAAATTAAAAGCAAACCATTGACATTTTACACATAGCAGTAGATTCAATAAGTTTGACTAAATTAATGAATTACATTACATTAAATGTATTTGGTACTTCGAAAGAACTTCTAAATAGTTTTCTGCCACTGCGAGTCTATATAATCACTACACTATTATATGTATAATAACAATAACATTTAAGTATGGTTAAATATTAAACTTTGATTTAGTTGTTTTATTTTCAGTTTGCGTATTAATCGACACGTGTTTATACCTACGTTTTTTTTTTTTTTTATGTAAGGTAAGACCCACCCAGCACCATCCTTGTCCTTGTCTACAATGTTAACGGGCATTTTTCTCAAGTTCTGTTACGTTACGTTCTTTCTAAGTTTACCATCACTGACATAGTTGTTCAGTTTTACTGCTAGAGTGCGGGTACTATATAGCATTTTACAAAATAACGTAAATATAGCAATTATATATTAGCATTTTTAATATTAATCATACATTCTCTGGTTATCGATCCTTTATTAGTCGTATGCAATTAATATTACTTATCGATTTATCTCTCAAATAATAGTTAAGGAATAAACACGATTAATTCAGTACCGATAACATTTATAGACAATTTGTAGACAATTTTATATATATTTGTCTCGTTTCGCCAACACAAGTAATAATTCTCAACGCTTATCAAATTTAAAGTAAGCCCATGTATGTATTTTTACATTCAATACCTTTGAAATATGGAAATAACATAATACTATAAACTGACTTTGACTCAGAATCAAATTTTTTTTTTTAAGTAATCTGATCAATCAATGATCACATGTTCATACAAATTAACAAAACTAATGCAATATTTTACATTATATGCGGAACACGGAGCAAATATACTATATGATATTTCTCACTCTCTCTCTCTATCTCTCCAGCCAGTGCAGTGTTAACAGTGTTCACAATGTTAATGACTTGACGTGCAAATCTCTCGGAACTTGAAATATTACAAACGTCCGGCAGTCGACGTACATTCAGCATATCATTATAATATTTTATACTTAATAATCAGCGAGAATAAGTGTCTTCTTTCAGAAAGAGGCAGCGCTCTTTACTCTTTCAATGCACGTTTTCCGTTACTTTCGCAACGTTTGTTAGATTTGCATTATCACGCATCTCGCCGTTCACCGTCTCTTTTAGATATCATGTCATCTATAATTCTGTTAAAATAATTCGTTGCTGTCTGCTATTTGATTTTTCCACGTTGAGTAAAGTTATTACATACGACTCCTACATTCATCTGTTGTTCAGTTTTTCTCCTCAAATTCCGGAAGCTTGTACCGAACGACTTTACTACAGAAAACTTTAGAGTTCGTTTTATCAATTTCGTCATAGACATTATTTCGATGTAGGCAATCGAAAAGACTAATGACCCAGTGGGTAACGATTGTTTATAGTTCATACATGTGTCCATCCATCTAGTTTTAATATATTTTATTAGTGATTCGATCATTGGGCTGCGTTATCATTATCACATTTAAATAACACACATTTTTGTTTGTTTAAAATTATTTCGTCGTTGATTACTGATGTTATACACAAATTAACTATTTTACTTCTCATATCAAGCTTAGATGAACTTAACGTGCCTATAAAAAAGTGACAATATTTCTTTTTCTATTGTTTTCTTTTTTTTTTTTATAAAGAATTAATTAAAACGTCAACAACACAATTCCTAATTATCGATGACACTGGTAAATTATTTATAGTCTGCGATAGTTTTCCAAAGGGAAAGAATTTTTTGAACAATCAACAATGGAACTGAAATAAATGTTGTGTACAACAAAAAAAATTAAAAATTAAAAAAAATGTAACAAAGTTTAAGTTTTTATTTTGTTTTATTCTTTTTTTTTTTTTTACGATGATATAAATTTGTTCATGATGATCTCCGAAAGCTGCAATAACTATTTTTAATTTCAAATAATTCACAATTGTTTTGTCCTCAATATTATCATAATGACATAAATGTGTATAAATGTCCATTCAGAGCTCCCGTTTGTATACAGAAACTATGTATTCGCAATGGTATAATTATTAAAATGCGTTTATATGACAGTAATTTTTTCTCGCGCTATTCGTTCAGAATGATGACGTTATTGTTAACATTCGAATTACCATGTTGTAGATATTACATTGTCCGAGTTCATGTCTCCGAAGCATTATCTCTCACGTAGTGATAGTTTCGAATGCGTTATTTGGCAGCTTAATCTAAATGAATCAATAGATTCGCATAAACGTTAGTGTAACAGACGTTTTTATTATATCATATAGTAAATAATGTTGTACTAAATCTTACAAGACTGAACTAATAAATAAGTCATAACACAAAAGCATTCAAACAAATCGATATTATTTCAAATGTTGATTTTAAAAACAAAAACTGTTTTTATTCTACTGTTTTAGTCGATTATTTTCTAGAGCATACTGCCGTCAACATTACATGATTGCCAGACTGAATCACCATTTGAAACTAATTCGAGTTTAATATGAAATAAACATTGATATAATTTGGAATCAATCTTTTCAAATTCGTGATTCAGTCAAAAAGTGATTTTTATTAAATTTTTATCGTGCGTCGTATCATTCGATTCTAATTCGTCATCAGTTTTTGCGTGCAAATTAAATAATTTACAGGCGGTTTCGTATCGTATTTGAAAGTCGTATACTCGTATAATATGTGTGTGCATTTAAAGTTCACGTATTCGTTTACAAATATGAGTTCACTGGGGAATACCACATGCAACTTTTAGTTCCTGATCTATTCCGTTCCTCCGAACTTTTAAACGCTCGTAAATAATAATCTATTTTGTTCAGTGATAATGGACGTTTCATTATATATTATCGGCATTTTGGAAAAGAACGGGGTCGTCCGATATTTACATGGAACCGAAAAAAGAAACCATTTAAAAAAGTCCTTAAACGAGATTCTAACATAAGTAATATGAGTATTGCCAAGATGAACAAAATAATATCAAGCTTATACCATAATTTTATTTGCGTAAACGTAGTTAGACAAGATAATCACAGCAACAAAAAAAGCATCAGAATGAATGGAGAATATGATACAGGTTTAACCTAAAATTGTAGCCTCGTGTTTTTCTTCGTTACGTACTTCTATACGGCGTTGAAACCGAACGGCTCTGCGCGGAAATGGACTCGATATGGAAAACAGAAAATCTAAGAGATTTTCCAACTCTTCTCTACCCCTATTGCCCATCATGCGTATCATGTTTCTTTCAAATTTATAACGAGCTATGTGTACTGTTGCTCAATACATATATTATTATAGGTACAGTGGTTTTCCCATAAGGTTTATTGCATATACGCCGTATAATCTCAACGTTATTTTGAAAATCTACGGGTACAGTCTTATACATTTCAAGAAAAAATATAAAATAAAGTTGAAAAGGTGCGTTTACATTAAGCCACGAACGCGAACGAACGGTACAAAATGCTACCGAACGAATTCGTACGCGAATTCAGTTGAGATTCGGCCACACCGTTCAGACTATTCGTTCGTGTTCGTTCTCCAACGTTCACCAACATTCGCTAGCCTTCGCTGATTCGGGATCTTCAAACTGAATAGCATTTTCTTTGATAATTCCGCCACCTGGTCGAACCGCTCCGAACGCGAATGAACGGTACAAATGGCCATTCGTTCGCGTTTGGCCTACCATTCACACCTACGTGTTCGGTACATTTTGTTATACCGAATTCGCGTTCGTTCGCGTTCGCGGCCTAATGTGAACGCACCTGGATAAAACTGGTGTGTAGTGTTTCAATGTTGACCTATTTCCGTAATGGATATTAATTTTTGTATCGGGCGATCAGTGAGTGCATTATCACGAATTAATGGACGGTATTACATTATACTTCTGTGTTATTAAATTTACATACAATTATTATATCGTATATATTGAAATTTTTATCAGCGAATACACGAGTGCCGGTTATCTATGAAATCATTCGTCAAAATATCACGTCACGGTCGACGTCAATGACAATCAATCACATTACTTTTGAAGCTTATTTAAATAATTATTATTTATAATACCGAAAGGAATAAAATTAATGTGTAGTTGAATTTTTTTATTTGTAATAGTTTTCAGACCCCTTCCCCGCTACCACCATCGTACGAATCGTAAAAATTATCATATACAGGCACTCGACGGCGCAGTCCACTCTCAACGATATCGGTGCGAACATCGCTGATAATATATACATATATATATATATATATATATATATATATATATATATATATATATATATGTATACATTATATTTACATATACTGTATCGTATGTATCGTGTACGACTTAGTTTCGTTGTACAATATACTCTTAGAACGGTCACGTCCGTGTTTCGTATCCATGGACTATAAACGGGCTTTCTATCCGTACGCGCAGTCTATCATGTGCCGACGATCCAAGCACCCGCGTCGAAGTCCTGCAACAGGAATACGCTATCGCCGTTGTGAATAGCTGTCAGATGACATTCTAGAGAGCTGTAAAACACTGAACCCGTGATTTTCGGCCACTATATGTATATGTATATGTATATGTAGCATAAATTTTATCTAAAATACGATATTGTTTTTGAATTTTTTTTTTTTCTATCATTCCACTATTATTCTGTTACATTATACTACTACAAATCAAAAAAAAAAAAAAAAAAAAATGGCAGGGGGAAAAACAAACATAAAAGTCCTATAATAATATATTACTATTTGTGTCTACTACAATAAGCCTCGTTGTGCGTTTGTTTATTTATTTATTAATTGTTATTTTTTTTTTTTTTTAAAAAAAAAATGTTACTGCGTGCTTATATGTCTAGTTGTTGTAAATTTTTTATCGGTTGGTCGGGAGATATGTATTTTACAGCTCGTTGTTGTATATTGCTGAGTGCGATCACCCATCCTGGGACTACAGTGTGCACACGTATGTGTTTAAATCTAATACCACGTGAATACCCAACAATATTATATTTAAATACATTTTCCCATAACGCCCTGCATAATCCCGAACGACAGTGAACTCGTCCTACGTCATGCCTTGCCCGTGCTATTCTCGTTGACATATTTTATTTTTCCTATGAAATAAATAATAAAAAAATAAAACGACCCTGCGCAGTCATCCTCTTATATGAGACGTTTAGAAAACGTACGACGCTCCGGTCTCGAATTTTTCACCACGCATGACAAATTACATATTTATTTTTCAGTCACCCAGTCAAATTATCGGATTTACATTTTAATGTGTTTTTTTATTTTTTTATTTTGCTTGTCAGATTCATTTTCGGTGTCACGGAATATTATCGATATCGTTGTGGGATGTAAATAACTAGAGCCTAAAATTTGATTTGCAACTTTATAGATTTATCGAAAATGATTTGTTCCGTATTTTTTAACTACAAATTATATTCGATCTGGGGAAAAATGTTTTTTTTTTTTTTAAATCATTAGTCAAGGTCATGGGATAATTTTATATTTAAGTATTGTGGGGAAATAAATCGTTTTGTATTTCTAGGAAACTGACGTTACATTTTTTTAAACTTTTTTTTTTAAATTCATTAGACCCAAATAATTATTTTCCTATGGATTACACAATGGATAATGAATTGGTAGAGAATATAATGACTTAAGAAAAAACGTGTATATATATTATACATGTATTTTACTGTCAGAAAAATCTTTTGGGATCAAAATATAATTTATATTCTCTTGCGGAAGACCCGGTGTAAATTTTAATTTAGGATACGTGTATTTTATTATTTAAGTTTTATCGCAGCTTCATCTCGTGAAGGGCATTTTTCCGATCAAGCTTAGTTGATTTACCTTTACTTTAGTACTTTATTAGTTACATTTACATTATTAAAAGTTGGGAAATATTTCCCGCCTTTTCACTATATAATACCTAACATTACTACATGATAACTTTGACATTTTATAAGCGCGTGAAACAATAGTGTTTAATAGCTATTTGAAGATAATTACTTTAGAATTCTACGTGTTTATAGTGCGTATGAAATCTAATACAATATTTCCTAAAAGTACTAATACTTACGAATTTATCTTTATAGTAATAATACTATTACATTTAACGATAAAAAGTAAAAAGTTCTATATCGTTGTATTATACAATGCTTTTTTTTTCCAATAAGTTTGAGTTTATAGCCATATATTTTGCAATTGCATTTCACAACCATGACGTTGTTATTAAAATTGTATATTCTAAAACATACGATGTTAATATAGAGCTGTAGTGTACTAATTTATTTGAATATAACTTGCCGATAAAAGCCATCGTATAAGTTCAAACTATATAATATATAGACCGCTATAATTATAATGGTTAATATGGTTCTTGAAGTAATTATTATACCTTTTCTTCAGCTTTCTAACTCGTCTAAACTTTAGATGCTGAAAATTAGTTCAGTACCATATACCAGAGCAAAGCGTCATTCGAATGAAATGTAAATAATATCTTCTTCCAATAAATTATTATTCAGATGATTACTTTATAATTATTCAAATGAAAAGGGGTTCGAATTATTTTCAAACCTTAATTTTTGAATAAAAAATTATTTAAATGAATTTTCAAAAAAGATTATTCATATAATTTTCAAATATGATTATTTGAATAAAAAAATGTTCGACTTATTTTCTTACATGGTTGTTCGAAAAATATTCGGTTATTTTATTTGAGTAAACGTATGGTTGGAAACCAATAACCATTGATTGGTAATTTGAAACATGTTCATACATGCAAATTTGACCTAACTGACCTTTATATAACTATGTTCAGCTGTAGAGAATATTTTAAATATTTTTTTATTCGAGTAAATATATTTTCAAATTATTCTAATATTGTTTTTATTATTCGAAAAAAAAATGTATATGAATGTTTATGAAAAAAAATCGTTCAAATGACTTTATGTGAGAGTACATATTTATTCGAATAATTATCTAGTTAAATTGTGCACAACTTTGGTATATATTTTTGATTTAAAGTTAAATTATGATTCATAGAATTACTCTGTAAATATTAATTACATGTAATTAATTATCATTAATTTATTAATTTATTTTAGGTAAAAAATAATTTATAATGAAAAAAATAAAAATAAATCAAAAGTACATTGTGCATTGAAAAATAATTGTACCATAATAATTGCTCGAACGGCTAACAAAAGTCATCGCAGATAATGTTTAGATATCATAATGGTTAACAGGTTTTCGGACGTAAACCAAATATTATGTTGTAAGCTTTGACTATTAATCATGCATAATAACTGGTTTATGGTAAAACATGATTACTTAGTATTTGTGTTTTTCTCTCCGAACAAATAAACAAATAAAATCTATATGAACAATACGGACGTTTCAGTAGACTATAGTAGAAGCTACTTGAAGTAAAAAAAAGCACACAATCATTTAGATTTTTATTGCGTTTAGCTGTATTATCAAAAAGTGTTTACGTTTAATTCAATGTTTTTCTATCGAAGAATTCCTTTCTGTTTTATACTTATAATGAATTCAAAACGTTGTTACGTTTCGTTTTAATAAAATGTTCGTAATTTGTCATAAGTTTCCGATTGATATTGATCATTTTAAATTAACAACAGTCTAAACATTTAATGATCGATAACAATAAATTCATTATATTCTATAAAATGGAAAATGTCAATCAGATCCTCATCTAAAATAATACTATTATTATCCATGGTATTTTAAGTACAAATCTTATAATATTCCATCTACAATAAATCTAATAAACTGTGTTATCACAAAAAATTGTACCTATATTCACCCAAAATGTTAACGAGAATTTATACTATAAAAATAGCATTTCAGGTTCCATAATAATAAATCATTTTGTTTTATGATTTTAAACAAAACGTTTTTCAGTAACGGTCGTCTTCTTCTTCTTCTACTTCGCCTTCCTCCCAACTATTTGGGGTCGGCCACCCTTTTTCAGTAATGGTCGTATATGGTCATATTAAAGATAAGGCTACAATTATTACTATACGGTCGTAACATACACTCATTCGGATTAGATACAATTTTTATTTAAATTTTTTTTTTCTCATTTAGAAACTTTCGTATAATCATATAATACTACGGTTATCTTGAAAAACTTACGTGGTGCGTGTCCAAGAATAATAGATTCAAACTGGAGTACGAACGTGTAGATTAAAATATAATATTACAGTGGGACGTGTATGGCGTTGTTATTGAAAGGAATATTTTTAATTTGTATTTATTCCGTTACTGTTTAACCATTTTTACTAATCGATTAGATTGATTCATGGATCAATATACTTATGTTTTCCATTATTAGCTTACAACGAACTGAATATTATTATACAAAGCTCTAATATTAATATTTTATAGGAATTCAGAACGAGGCGTCACGACGTCCTTAATAGTATTGTCATTTTCTAAAGAATTAATAGTACAGTACAACGTCTAAAGGATAAACAAATTAATAAACTGTAAATATGATATCATGTAAAGAATATAATACTATAGAAGAAAAATAATTAAAAAATTCTTTTAAAAATAATTTCACGCACTATAAAATAAGCATTCGCTTTTAGGTATAGTATTTAAAATGAAATGTAATTAAAAAAAAAAAAAAATAAATTTTATTTATGCTATTATGCAAAAAGAGATGTATGAAAGCTTAATTATTAGTAGCTTTTATTATTGTTTTTCAGCATTTATATAATGGGCTCAGTTTTTACCAATAATATTATAAATTTGTGTCAGTCTTCAAAAAATAAAGCCTCATTTAAAAAATTGAAAATAAAAGTATTGTATTCGACATGAAATTCCCTATTTCAATAATTACTTAATTTTGCATTAGATGCTGAAAACAAAAAAAATATGTTATTTTCATAAACATAATATGCACTTATCATTTACAAATATGTATTAAATTTGGTTAAAAAATAAGAAAAGTAAAACATACAAAATACGTAAATTTTTGTTATTTTAATAAGAATAATTTAAATTATTCACATTTCTAATAAAATATCAAATATCATATTTTAATAAATATATGCATTTATATATAAATCAGTTACTTAATTATATTTTATGTTTATGGCATATGAAATGTAAATACTTGTGTTAATATTACATATTTTCTCCTTGAAGAGCCATGTATCGAAGGCTATTCATAGTATCGGTTCGTGTGATTTTAACGTTTACAATTTGTCGTTTGATAGTGCGTAAATTCAAATTTACTGTGTGGAATTTCATAGTATTATAGTTTAAACATGAAACCTTTTATAGTTTGTGATATTAAATTATAATAAAACACTGCAGTGGTGTTTGTTTTGAACACTCAAATCACTTGATTATGAATCGAGTTTGTAAATATTAACATATAACGGGTACAGCAAGTCATGAATGATTGACTATTGTTGCTTGTGAAGGACTCGTTGATGGATTGCATATGTGGTAAATACTATAAAATGGCCATGATGCATGTGAACGGGAAATATTCTTAAAACCGTTCCCAATAATATTTTATTATTTCACGGGGAAAATGTGTATAATTTATGCCACACAAATTTTGTTTTTAATTACAATTTTATCAGTCGATAACTACGTCGAGAAGTGCGATATATTAAACAAATGGGTGTACAATACTCTAGTACGTGTAATTAATGCCGTTTAGTAATATCATCGGTCTTGCTTATTGTAAGAGTTAATTTTACCGTTATGAAAAACAAATTATGAAAAAATTAATTCTGTAAATCCATCACAATAGTGATTGCAATTAATAAGATTGAAAATTAAAAGTATAATTTGAATGCATTAAATTTTCAACTTTCATAATTAGATTGTAATAATAATAATGATGTGTACCTCGGTGTATAAAAATGTTCTATGTTTCGTTTCTAAAAATGTCAACCCAAAAATCGAGTTGAGTATTTTCAATTTAATTTAATTAAAAATATTTAAAGAATAATAGTAAAGTATAAAAAATGTTTGCAAGGAGAATATAAGTAAATAAATTAAGTTTAGTATGTTTTTACAGACTACATTTTTTATTACATTTTGTGCAGACTATTTTTATTTTGTTAAATATTACAGAGTTAATTTTTGAATATTAACATTATGTGGAAAACCAAAAAAAAAAAAACAAAAATATTAATAATAAATCTTATCTGAATTAAATAATAGTTATTATTATATAAATTATAAATTGGTTCGAAAGGGAAGGATTTTAGTGTTCGGGATAAAACTCGTTCTTTTCTTATGACCTATAATGTGTATACCGTCAAATCAATTTTCGTTTTGAACTTCAATATTTAAAATGATTATAATTCTAAATGTTCATTGGCATATTCATAAAGGTATCAACTGTCAATGCTTAACTGTCCCATTGTTTGAGTGTCTTTCATAAGTTCCAAACAGATGCTTATTTAAATTTATAATATAAAATTTATAAAAAAATAAATTAACACGCGTTTTTCGATTGAATGCACTTAAAATATAAGCTGAAAATATGTATAAATTATTTCAAGCATGTTTGATCGACATAAAAATATAAAAATAAATATTTTTTGATATTTTAAAGATATTAATAAGATTATGTAATAGGAAAGATACTTATTTTAATAATCTATAAAGGTATATGTACGTTTTTTGCGTAAATTAATATTAAAGTATTCAAAAATGAATCTAGAAATATGAATTGGGATGGGGCTGATTTGTATATAAGTTATAATATATTTTATAATTTTAAAATATATTATAACTAATATAATATATATATAAATAATATATTTATATCAATTTGTTTTGTTTTTGAAAAAAAATTTTCGGGGTATCGTCGAAATGTAAAGAAATAAAATTAAGTGGTACGCAGTATAGACTAATATCAAAACAAAAAAGAAAAAAGAAAAAGTTATCAATCAAAATAAAAAATTGGATTCATTTCTTACTTCTTGCAATAAAAATTATTCAAATACATCTGAACATTCTGAACAAACTGATAATTATTTAAATTACTCTGTCAAAGTTTCTTTTGACCTGAATATTTTTGAACAAATTAGTATTACCAACAAAGACGCTGATAAATAAGCCTGAATATGTTCAAAAATATCAGAACGTCCAGAGCAAATACTTTTCAATAAAAATGCTGGCAATGCCACGTTTTAGAATTATGATAAAATGAATCTTGATCACTTTAAAGTGTACGATTTCCCACAGAAAAAAATAATGACTTCTTCAAATCCTATAGAAAATACCACGATCAGATAAGATACTTAAACAAGAGTATGTTTGTAAAAGTACTGAAAAATGAAGAAGAGTGTGAAAGAACATGTGTGTTCTGAAAGTTTGGAAAAAGTTTTTTGTGGTCCTTGTTTATTATTTAATCGTGAAAATAACAGTTCACTAGGTTCAACAAGATATAATGATCGGAAAAATGAAATTGTACTTCTCAACCGACACGAAAATTCTAATTGTCATAAACAATGATGCTTAACAATGAGTAATAGAAAAATATATGTAACTGTATAAATAAACATATTGTGTCCCAAATAAATTATGAAAAAAGTTATTTACGTGATGTTTTGTATAGATTAGCAGCAATTTTTTAATCATTATCTTCACATAAATAAATCTTTTCGAGGGCATAATGAAAATATTGGATCAATATACAATTATAATTTTTTAATGGTCGTAGACATTTTGGAAAAATTCGATTAATTTATGTTACAACAAATTAAAAAACCAGATGGGCCTCGCTCTGCTGTACAGTTAGGGGTGGAGTGCACCTCGCTTATAGGATAAGTCATAATTATAATGGATTTGTTAAATTTGAATGCAATGATAGATATCATTGTATACGAATAACGATTCTGAACGGAGTTCATATGTTTGTCTAGGATATAATACATTATTATTTATAAATATTCTAAAAAGTATATTTTATTTTGAAACGATAACAGCTGGTAGAAATTTCAAAAATCTGCGACTTATACTATTTGAATTATAACAAATATTAAAAATCGTTTGAGAATAAACGCTTTTTTATGCAATTTCGTAAATATTTAAATTTCAAACAGTCAAAAAAATTTTTCCTCAAAGTACGGTAAAAATATTTTTAAAGATTTTTGAAGAGTAGCTTATAGATAACCTAGTGTTAAAATTTTGAACCTAAAGTATGAACAGAAAAAATTTTATGAATTTTTCCCTCCAAATAACTTGCAAATTATCGTGATTTTTACACATTTTATACAAATTTGAGCATTAAGGGCTTATAAAAAAAATTTGAGTTAACCGATCACCGATATTTTTTAGTTACGATAAGTTTAACTTATTATAAACCTAAATTTTCAAGAGTTTTCGCTCAACCAATTAAATTTTATAGATGTTTAAAAACAAAAATTTTACAAAAATTAAAAATTTAAATTGTCTATAAATAAGTCAAAATATGTCAAAATACTTTGAAAACTTAACCATGTATAGAAAACGTCAATATAAAGATTTGGTGATAATTTCAAGTTGTTGCGGTTTTTCATTTTTTACTTTTGACCCCCCAAAGTACCAAATAGATTCACTTTTCTTTCAGAAAAGTTGCTACATAAGGCAATCGAAGCATTTTTACTGCCCCAAATTGTGTCGACAGACACAAAAAAAAAAAAAAAAACACACATCATTGTAAAATCAATACATTCTTCACTCCGTTCAGAATCTAAAATACGGTGACAACAGTACTGGATGTACTTCATATATATCTTCTATTATTTATAAAAAACTTTTATAACTTATGGCTTATAAAGTAACATATAAAATTATAAATGAAATAAAAAAAACATATTTTTCTATAATATTAGATTCCACACTCTATTTATCTCACACTGATCAGTTATCTGTTATCTTAACGTTGACAACTATGTCCCAGTTGAACACTTTTTAACTTTTATTTCCAGTTATAGTCATAAAGCTCAACAGCTCTGTTAAGATGCTTATAGTATTTTAAAACATCCCTATTGAAGACTGCAGGGAATAGTCGTAATAATCCCGGTTACGTAACTGGACAATATAAAGGGCTACTAGTAAGAATAAGAGAAATAAATCTTCTTGCAATGTATGTACCATGCGTTGCGCATCTGTTGAATATAGTTGGAGTCTATGCAGTACAATGTTGTTCTGAAATTACTAAGTTTTTTTTGTAATCCTCAACATTTATATAATTTCTTTTCTGCTTCAATTCATAGATAAGATATTTTAATGACTTGTATAAGTTCTAAATCAAAAACTTCAAAACGCATCAACACTACAAGATGGCCTTAAAAAGAGGATGATTGTCTTAGCTATAATGATTCTCAGTATGAAATATTAAGAGTGCTATCAGAAATAAAAGAAAAAGGTACTGTAACACCATAAACCCGAAGTGAAGCAGTTGAATTGCGTCGTCAATTGGAGTTTTTAGAAACTCACTTTATGGAAATCATATAGGGATAACTCAATAGACTAAACGTTGTATATAAAATATTACAAAGAACCAAAATCGATAAATTTATTGGTTTAGAACTGAACTTTATGATTCATTAGTTGAACCTTTAAGTTCACGACACGATAAATTTGATGGATTTGAAGAGGGAGCACTAAATCGATCTACAATAAAACAATATGAAACAAGTGAATGAAGATATATATAAAAAAAGAGGACGATCCAATATATAAAATACCCAGTATAGAACTGATGATACTGACCTTAATGGGAAGGACAGTTTCAGAATCAATACTTTTAGGTTATTCTTGATGCATTAGAAAAAACTATTAAAAAGTCGTTAGTTGTATTATTCATTCTATGAAATTTCTTTTTTTCTGTACAAGATTGAACTAAATCCATGCGAGATGAAACAAAAATCGAAAAACCTCTGGAAAACATACCAAATTGTTTTTGATCACAAGACTTGCAAACCTATTTATTACATTTAAAAAAACATTTAGTTATTAAATTTGATCGAGAATTGTTGTCTTCTTTAAAATTCATAAAATGTATTCATGAAAATGAACTTAAAATTGTATATCCAAATAAAGAAATGGTTTTTTGAACTTTTGTTTGCACACCTGAAAATAATTGTTCGGTTCAGAGGCCATTTTCGTGTCAAAAAAGGATAAAAATTACCAAAGATTGAGAATGAATCAATACAAATTGAATTCTTTAGCTGTATTGTGTATTAAAAACAAAATTACGAATATAAAATAAATAATATCGCAATAAAATATGAAGATATCATAAAAACCTTTTCAGAATAAAAAAAAGCAGACGAAAAATATTGCTGTAATATTTCAATTAATTTTAATAAGTATTAATTATTATTTTTAGTTATTATTTATTTTGTAATTATAAAAAGAAAGTTTGCATTTACCTTGACTTTAATAGACTTCAAGGATTTTTCACTAGATTTTAATATTATAAATATTATATAAATTTACTATGTTCCTATGGTCATTTTCCACTATATACATGGCTATTATATTTCCATTAAGAGTCTGCATGAGCATTCAACTGATAACTAAAGTAAAATATTAGGCATAAAATATATTATTTTTAGGTGTGTATTTTAAATATTTAATATTACTTTTTTGTACTTTTTATTATATATTTTTTTTATTTTTTTAACAAAAAGTATGAACAATTTGAAGAAAAGGGTTCAGACCAAATATTCTTAGTTTTTTAGTAGTGTGAAGAGGGAGATACGTTAAAGTGATTAAGCCTAAGGGCACAAAAACGCTAAATTCTCCACTGATAATAACAACAATAATACGAGGAGGTAATTTGACCATAGGCAACACCGTAGTACAAAACCCATTCGCAGCCCGAGGTACGGTCATGTGGTCACCAGCTCATCCTACGCCTAAAGGGATGATATCTCGCGCGCGCCTGTGTAGTTTAGTTATCAGGCGGTCAAGTTTTATCGTAACGCGCGTTCGGACGTTTGTGCGACGAAGAGGGATGATGGCGGTAATGAACGCAGGAGTCATGGAAAAAAAGGAGAAAGTAAATTTTTACACCCCCGCTTCGTTTCGATAAATCTAAGAAACCGGCATCGGTGGGTCATCTCTCCTCCGGGCATCAACAGTCGTTTCCCCCAACCCCTATGCTTCGTTCTCCTTCATCCTTCTGCTTCTACTACTAACAAATACTACTACAAGGCGCGCGCGGTTACCTTGGTAACCGTTTTTCTCCTCTGCCCACCTAGGTCATGTGCATAACGGTCGGCGGAGGAAAGTACAGTCTACTGAGTGGCGGTCGGGAGAAGGGTATGTATCGATTGACCGTGCACACCACTCGCCCGACAGCGGCGCCCATGTGCATGTTCAATGTACGCATATCTGCTCGTAAACACACACACACACGCACACACACATACGCACACATACGCACACATACGCACAGGAAAACACGAAATTACCTTTGCGGAGGCATTAGAGGGGGATGAGTAGAGTGACTTTGTTACTTTGACAGCATTATCAAATCCCCACCACCTCTTCGGTTGATAAGGAATATGATAGGGTAGTAAGCTGCGCGGTGTACTTCAGTGACATCGTTCTCAAGTGCCTCAGATATAGACTTGCCCGACCGGTTCGTCATTCAGCGAAGTAGACGCGTATAAAAAAACATATTGTCACTAATAATATTAAAATCCTACTGCAAAATTGTATCTAGTACCTATATGAAGGTTTACTACATCGTTACCGGAAGACTACACGGATCGGTTCGCAATGGAAACCATAAATTATATTATGACACGTGCAAATAGTGTTTGAAATTTGAGGATGGACTGAGCTCAAGTCTATGGTAAATGTTTTTAAGTCGTAACAAAACATATAGCAAAATCACTAGTTTTTGAGGGCCCGTAGTTAAAGAGAGTCTAGAGATTACCCTCCCATGTTTGCACCTATAAACGTATGTTTGCGCTACTTCCGATAAAATATGTCATTAATATCATATGCGTTTCATTTTTTTAACAGGCGAATTGATATAAAATACAGTGATTTTCGTTTAATGTGATCACTGGTTTATAGAATCAGCAGTTTATTGGAATCAATAAAAAAATCTCAAACGAATTCGTTTGTTTCTAATATTAAATCGACTTTTTATTTAAATCACTATGTACCATGATCATTGTTACCATTATTTTGATATTTATAACTGATCATTTTATAAAACCCATTTTATTTTTAAACTTATCTGTGTATTCGTCGTGTACTCATGTCATTTAGTTTTTTTTTGTTTTTTTTTTAGTTCATAATCAAACATTTTTCTTAATATTGAACAAATGATAAGATTTGTCAATAAAAAAAAAAAGATTCACTCATTCGTTTTGATAAGTTATTTAAGTTATTTAAAATAGAAGAATTTCAAGTGCAATCGAATATAATTAAATTTTTTAGTTTATTTTTTTTAAAATTTTTCTAAATTATTTTTTATTTAATTTGACTTTTATTTTAAATATACGTAAAAATATAAAATCATTAAAAAAAAAAAAAATGTTTTTTTTGGAATCAACCTGTAAAAATGACCTGTACCAATTTGATTAAAATAAACGGAAATCACTGTAGTTATATTATCTTTCATTATGTTACATTAGTAATTTAGTATACGATTATTATTTTTGTAAACAAATTTGTCGAGACTCTTGTCTAATATTGAGGAACTGATGATTTCAGGCTTGGTAGGTATGATACATACTTAAAGAATGCCTAAACTGTGGACGACTCTCGTAGGTTCTTTCCAATATCTTTTATTCATCTCATACAAATCCATTAAGTAAAATATAAAAAAGTGTAATATACTCCGATCGTTTCTGTCTCTGTTTAGTTACGTGTTTTATGCACACAGTTTAACAAATACCATCCAAAGATCCATTATAACTAATTATCGAGTTATAGTAATTAAAAACCAATAATGCAACTGATTATAGATAGCCGTATGCGTACTTCTTTTGAGCTTGATATATTATATACTCAGGTACAAACGCGTGGAGGTATACAGATTTAACTCCCTTTAAATATTAGAAAAAATGTTATAAAAATATTACTGGACTTATAAATTTAACAGTTATTTCAAAGTTTCCTACTAGACTTGCAAATAAAATAAATAAAAATATGTGTTATGTAATAATGTATTAATGTAATAAGTAATAAAGCATTTATCAACGTTTTACATTTTAAATTTTTTAAACCCCCCCCCCAAATGTTTCCAGGGTTCACCCCTGTATTTACATTATCTTATCCGCGTTAAGGTTGACCGGAAGTTGTTTCCACGGGTTATAAATCATCTCCCGATGAATTATTAATAATCGTTTTACTTATTATTATTACCACTATTATGACGTTCTATAAATCATCAAACTGATGATCCGTTTTGCAGAAAATCGAGACATTTCATAACGCATAATCATGCCATTTCGTAAATAAATTAGTGAAATATAGCAGGCTAACACATATTTTAATTTTTAATGAACTAATCTAATGAATAGGCCATATCATGAGACACGAAGGATTGTTGAAACTGATAATAGAAGGAACAGTAAAAGGAAAGAACCACAGGGGTGGACTGGAATTCATTCAACAGATAATAAAGAACCAAGGATGTGACTCATATGTGGAAATGAAAAGGAAGATGGATAAGAGGGAAGACTGGAAGATGGCTGCAAACCAATCTACGGATTGAAACCATAGAGAGAGGATGAACTAATCTAACATAATAACAATTGTAAAAAATGTATACAAAATATAGTTTTACTTTGGATAAATATGCAGTACAAAATAACTTGGGCCTACTTAGTTATAAAATAAAAAAATTGTATACTAATATTACTAATAGCATTCGTGTCTTTATTTTTTATCAATTACCCTATAAATATAATCTATATATAGTTATGTGCTACATATGACAAGGACGGCAAAAACATAAAATGTGGTTTTCATTTTATTTTTACACGAAACTTCAAATTTTAATTCATGCATAACCTCGCATTATATTTTGAGTTCGATAAAATATTTGACGCTAAATCAAAGTAAATTAATATAAGCTGTGTTTGATTTACAACATAAATATTATACTATATAAAATTACAGTCAACGATTTTATAAAAAAAAAAAAAAAAAAATTACAAAATATATTTAAACAATTTTTATTGTAATTATCAATAGGTAGACAATGTACCAATACTTTGCAGAAATATGCAAAATATGTCATACGAATATTCAACGTAACTAAGAGAGATAAAATTTTATAATATACGTACACCCAATTATTCGTACTTGAAATAGAATTTCCAAAATAACGAAAACACAACTCAATATTTGTTGACCGTTATGTACCACTATAAAGAAGTTATAATTAATTTATAAATGTTGATTAATTAATATTAGTGCAATATTTGAATAAAATGCAAAATATGGTGTTTTAGAAATGAAATTTTTCTATGTTGTGTTTTGATATCAGATCAAACACTGAAAACTTCGTGATCGACTTAAACGTATACATTTTATTTTCAATAAAAATAATGGAAATCATAAATAGATTATGTAAATGATTGTCTATACTGTCTTTTAAGTCTGAGATCCTAGAAGTTAAACAGTTATCAGGGGGAAGTGCAGCAAACGCGTCAATCTTTTGTGGATGATTGCATTGTTATGTCAACGGACACGTAAAAAATAACACAGAATCACTGATGTTTATTTAATACCTCGTTGTAACACCGTTGCGTCGGTTCTGTTTATTTCGATCAACCATACGTAATAATTACATCGTCGGAAACGTGCCAATTTGTTCTGGTACAAATGTTTCAATAACGTATAATTGTTTAGTGTTTACATAAATTAAACAATCAACGATGAATAAATAAATAACTGTCAAGGGACCATCGACGTGATGACAATATGAAAACTTTTTTTTATTTATTTCGCACTGCATCGCGCGCATTCATTTATCTCATAACAACTCGGATGGATATACTGTGAAGTTTCGACAAGAAATCGTGGACGATTACCCTATGGTCCAGAATTTAATTTGTAATTAATTATAAAAAGCCACGGGATGCAACGTACAAGTTTGATGATTGTATTTGTATTTAAAGCACTATTTATTGTTTGTACTTACTACCTAACCTTTGTCACAAAACCAATTTGAAGAGCGGATGCCTTTCTATAAAAATAGACATACAGTTTTTATATGGTATTGTGGAGGATAAAAGTTCACGCAGTCACTATTTTTACAAAAACATTACGATCGTGCACCGGTATCAATCGCGAGCAGTGGTATCTGGATCGTGGTGAATAGGCGGACTTCACGTGAACAACGGCACGAAAGAAAAATATCATATTAAACTGAACAATGACGGCTGCCGCTTGTCTGTGGTTGACGACTAAAATTTCTTCAATGCCAATCATTAAAGTTTTTCCGCTGATCGAATTCCAAGCAATTCCGCGCGAATCCATTCGAACGAGTTCGCGAGTTCTTACCTCCTGGCTTTCACGCTAGATCGCGATGTGTATTTTAAAAGCATTGTTTTTCGACCCCTGGGAATTGCACGTGCACTCGAAGAACTGCGAGAAACTTTTAAAATCAACAAAGTTCGATGCAAATATAAAATTTGAATTTCAATACAATTCGAAATTATTTAAATGTCGTTCAACATGCACTGTATATATTTGTGTACAGGTCTATCTCACGCACTGCGTGTATATAATAACGTTGCGGAAATCGATGCGGTGCACGTCGTCGTACAAAATAAACTTTTGAGTAGACACATTTACCGGAAAACGTAATTTTAAAACATGCGGTATAGATATTGAAAAACAAGTATTTTAATATAATTAGATAACTTCACGGAACATCGTGCAATTGACACGATAAACTTTTAAATTCCGACAACCCACCGCGTACACATGATAAACGAAATGATTGTACACGAGCCATTTAAGTAGGGTTGCCAACTCTTATTTACAGATAAGCGGGAAACCAGATATTTATATGCGGGACTTGACAAAAAAAAAAGCGGGACATGCTTACAAAGGTAAGCGTCCATATGTCCGAATCGTACGTATCGGGCGGATCGTATGAAACTGATTTTAGAATTCATTGTATAAAAACGTATACAGGCGCGTCCACTGACCGGCACTGGACGGATCGCACGCATCGGCCTATCGGTAATGCCGACAAGATTTATCGAAGGGGCAACTTTTCCGACTGGTGCGTATGACGTCACACCGATTACGCAAACAAAAATCCGATTGTTGCATCAAAAACCGATTTCCGGATAGGAAATCCGATTGCTGCTGATACAGTGGACGCACTACCACAAATTGATCCGTTTCATACGATCCGCCCGATACATACGATGCGTATATATGGACGCGTACCTCAAATGTACAGAAACAAGAGAAAAACGATTTTATATCAATATTGATTTTGTTGTCGTCATTTCGTGTTCTACAAGTGTTCTACATAAATATTCTGTGAAAATACTGAATGAAATCTATAAATACTAACAATTTTTGATAAAACCGGTGCGTGCAATCGACTCAGTCGGAATTTTAGATGGAAAATAGTTTTAAATGCGCACAATAAGAATGTAAGGCTTATATAAAACAAGACTTAAACAGGTTTACCAAAAGTGGGACAATTAGCATCCCGCGGATACACACCGAGGGACGCATTATTTGAGCCCAGGAAACAGGACATCCAGCCTCACGTGGGACGATTGGCAACCCTACATTTAAACTTGATCACTGTTCAAATTTAATTTTAAATAGTTCGTTTACTCGGCCTCTAATCTGGATTAATACGTAAGACAAGGTGAATATTCAAAAATTAAAATTATTACAAATGCATAGTTTATGCTTTGGAGTGCGGTACATGTACGTTGTAAAACTATCCATACGAGACTAATAATATCGTCATTTCATTGTGTGTGGGACTTATATCTTCTGATGCTATTGCGGTTTTTTATTTGTCCTTATAACGGGTGTACATTTGTCGCGTTAATTATTAAAGTTTCTTGTTGGAAAATAGTATTTTCATTTTTTTTTTTTTTTTTTAATGATGAATTGTTGAAGTTTCTTGTCGAACAATTAAAAGTACCTATGTTATATTTTATGAACGGAATTCGACGAACTTTGCTCACACGTAATTATTAATGTTAATGTTAATGTTAACTGTTAATGCCACTGTTAATGTTTCAATACAAATAGCACGTTTCAAAAAATTTAAAACGTAGATATTGTTAGTGAAAACTTCTAAAAATAAAAAAAATTATATACAATTTATGATTTGAAATAAAATTGAATTATTTTATTTTGATTTCAAGTAAGACTGTGGTTTATAACGTTGCCTGCGGTGGTTTTTCAACAATATACGAATTATAACACTTTATAAGTGGTTTGATGATAATAAAAGAAAAAAAAAATCGATAGGTCTCTACTTATTATTTGTAGGTATTTGTAATCTTTTTGCCGACGACGACCCTTTGTCATTTAACGTGACTGCTTATTAACCGTATAGTTTTCCGATCCGCGGATTGCGCGTATATTCGCGACAAATTATGCGTATTCATTTATAAAGATGAACTGCATGTAGCTGCCTAACTTAACCGTTGGGTAAAAGAACACTGGTTTCACTTAAAGAATTGAAAATCCTATCCAGGCATTAAAGGAGATTGTTCACGGACGATAGGGATCGATTTGCCGACGAGCAGAGCGAATTATATATATATGTAAAGAGCTCGTTAAGCGAAATAATCTGACGAATTTCCTTTTATCCTTGTACCCGGACGGAATAAAATATGAACAACCACGTCGACGTAGTATAATACTTTGAAAATATTATGCAGTATAATGCATTAAACTGGCTCGCAGGTATACCATAACATGTAAGCGAAATCGATATGATCCTCGTAGTTATATTTATAATAATTATATTTATTATTTATTAAGTTAATTAATATCATTACTTATTCTATTAATTATAGCTTTTGAACACGGCTTCATTTCTCCAATAGGTTTTCTTATGTAATTAATATATTTATGGTTTCTTTTTTTTTTTTAAATGGGGACGATGTAGATAATGAACTCTTTATAGAAATGACACTGAATATTGAGGATGTAATAGATAAAGGATCGCGCTCATCAACCGGTATCTCAATACGACTCAAAGTATTTATTTACGCAACTGTAGAAAGATAATCATCAAATGTCCATTGGACAAATCTTGGCCCGATCGTAAACGCTTTACTGGATAATCATTATATCCGATGACTCGATGTATACATGAAGATTTTGATAAACCTCAAAATTAAATGGCAGTATGAAATACTGCTATCAACTCAAAGAGCACACCATAAGTTTCATTCATCATCAATCAGGAAAATATTTATTAGTAATTACCATTTTTATCGTGAAACATAACTTGGTTCAATCATTCACCTCATTTCTAACAATTTGTGATCGCACCTCCTCACATTGTCTTGTATTCCTAATATAGAAAAGTAAAGAGCACAGAATACACAAGCACCATCACCAATAATGGGGTCATAATATGTTATTAAAGTTCTCCAGTTACTTCATGACTTTTCATAGCAATTTTTTTTTTTGTTTTTTTTTTTTTTGTATATTTTAATAAACACTTTTGACAACAAAACTTATAAAAGACAAAAAACTAAATTTCAAACATAAAGCTGAATTTACGAAAAAAAAAAAAAAACAAAGAACTAATCCGGCTGTAAGCCATCTTAGGTTAAACTTTTATTTGTACGTTTTCTTTTTAAACATTTAGAACGAAAGAAAAAATTATTATGGTCGACAACGGTCTTGTATCCAAAAGCTGGACAATAACATAAAACGACAACGACGACGTTGCCAATAACTTATAATTTATAGCACGTGGGCCCATATTTTGATATAATAATATCGATTGTCAAACATTGACCCCACGCGCCAGTATAAAAAAAATAATATTATGTAGTTATATTATAGCAAAATTAATCGCTGTACTTCTATCGTGAACGAGAACGTTATTGTCGCGGCTCATAGATTTGTTCACCGACGACGCGATAAATGTAATTCTTTCCGTGCGAACAAAATATGTTCTATATTTATTTACATATTCGTATATATTATATTCATTATAATAAGAAATCATTGACGATAGTATATTATGCAGTGTACAATTATAAAAATATATTATTAAATATAGTATTAGTGTGTATGCTGTAACACGCACGAACCAACATAAATCAAACTTATTTTAATATCAAACCTTTTATGAATTGATTTAGTTTATTTAACAAACACAGCATACTTGAAGTGTACATACTTGTATTTGTATTCGGGATCAACATACGAGAATAAACATGTCACGCCTAACCGTTTTTAAAAACCAAACAAGAAATAACTTATTCCATTTTAACCCCTTTTTACTCTTTTTAATCCTCTTTAGGGTAGAATTTCGAAAAATGAGGTTTATATACATTTCATTATTTGTATTACAAAATTATGGATACTTAGCTTAAAAAAAAAAAAAAACCTACCAAAAAAAGTTTTCCATTTTTACCTCATTCGACCCCTTTAGGAGTTAAATTTTCAAAAATCCTTTCTTATAGGATGCTTAAGTTTAATAGCAACCTGTATGCTAAATTTCAGCCCGATTCATTCATTGGTTTGAGCTGAACGTTGATAGATTATTTTAGACTATCATATATACTCGTATTTATATAGTTTATTAGATTAGTTAGCTTACTGTGTTATTTTTATAGATAAATTGATAAAATTATTAAATATTATAGAACAAATATAAATTTTGTTACCTATGCATAATAATAAGTAAAATGTAAAACTATACACTCACCAAGTAAATCGAAAAGTTTACTGAAATTTTATTTTACTTTTTTGGAAATACTATTCCATCACATTAAGCGATGAATTTATAAAACGCACTATGGGTTGAATTTCAAAAAACCCTTTAATGGTATATGTCTACATTACATAAGGAATCTTTATGCAAAATGTTCAGTCTCTAGTATATACTAGATAAATATAATCCCAAATGATTCAGCGGTGATTTATGATAACAATACGTGATAGATGGAATCTATATACGTCCATTATAATTAGGTCTTGGATTTGAATACCATAAAATCATTAAATAATACACGACATGGAATACCAAACCTCTTTTCCGGAACGCTGAAATTAAAACCTTAGATACCCACGCGGTTACACGACTTTACAATTCAAAGTAATTCGAACGTAAAAATAATAACATTTTAATATAATATAGCTTAATAAGTTAACAACATTCACCGGTAGTGTAAGGTTCATACAGTCGGTTAAATGTTTCTTCAATTCTTACAACGGAACGGACGGTAATTTATCTCTATACGTAGGTATACAAAAATATTTTTACATTGAGTCTCGAATTTTCTATTTATTCATGATAAATTGATGGAGAGAGGGTACATTATATGCATTTTGAAAGTTCTTTACATTCTTTACTATAAAATAGTATTTTTTCCCCAACTTTAAGAATTGTAGAGCCTACCATTAAGAGGATATCTATTATTATTGTTATTATTATTATATTATATTACGAGCACAAGGCCCAAAAGTGTAATTACATTTTACATATAACTATCTACTCGAAACGTTACCACTAGGATCAGTTCAGCTGGCCAATACGTTATTCGCGGGTTTCACTAAAAAATGTAACGTTAATATGGACGTATTATATGGTTTCGGAACATCTGCCTAGTTCCGTGCACCGACTTTGTACCGACGGAAAACGAGTAATATTCGTAAGAATACGAAACTTTGCCTGCCAAACGAGCTTAAACGGTTGTTTTTAATATTTTCTTCCTTCCGGGCAATCGTATGCACGATTTTTGTAAACGCGGAAAGCACATGCCTGTAATGGATTTCGCGCGGTCGCACTCCGCGGGTAGGTATATTCGCTGCCGGTTATTATGGCGCGTACACAGCGTATACACAACGAGGAAACTGAGAAAAACACAATAATTGTTTTTTCATCCGGAAACATGTTGTCTGCGGCTATCCGCGTACATCGTCAACTCAGCGAAAACAACGTATGATTAACCAAATTAACGGCGCTGTTAAACTTTCCAAACTGCTTTTGTCAGAAGATATTTTCCGTAACATATTTTAGATGCGCGCGATCTATTGCGAAACGCGCGACACGTACGTGGATTCTTTCCGTTCCTTAAATCCGTTTTGCAGTAATAACATTTCACGTTTTCACGAACGAAATAAGCCCGGAAGAGCACATTCGTTACGAAAAAACTATCGTTCGAGTGAAATGTCTACTACGTTTTTAATGGGTCGGGTACGCGGCAGCCGAACGCTGATATAAATTCAATTTATAGCGAAAACAAACCCATATGTTTCCGATTATAGTATTACACATAAATGGATAACACGTTTAAAATGCACCTAAGCGACGAAAAATAAATATTAATAAAATATATTTATTTTTATCATTAATAAAAATATATATAAAATATAATTAATAAATAAATAGCATTGAACATATCGATCGAACGATAGTTTGGCTATTAGATACCTAACGTTTTCCACAAATCGGTCATTTCATGTACAGATACTACTCGATAAAATATCTCGCAATTCGAAATCAATTAAATTAGTTTATGATCATTGAATGCGCAACGCAATTAAAGAAAAACGCAAGTATTTTTTTGTTTTCCGAACTTATTTTGTAACCAGTGCACTGATTTTATAATATACAGATACATCAACCGATTGGTAAAATCGATATCGGCTACGTGGATATACAGCAACTAGACGTTACTGTGATAAGAGAAAACCAGATTTTCAAAAATAAAAACATCTAATAACAGCCTAAACTGAACCGATTACTGCGACGTCTGACGGCTGCGTCCACGTAGCCGCTATCAGATTTAACAATAGAATGGCGTATCTGTATTTCATAAAATTAATGGTAAAGCGTCCATCGCTCGTTCAATATTATTGACAGTATTTCAGGTACTGACAGTATTATTGATCGTGTAATGTGAGTATTGATTGATGTACTCAATGTCAGTGAAGAAAAATGATACTGATGAGAAAATTGGATATCGAACCACCAGTATTTATTTACTAATAATGATATTGACCATGTAAGGAAGATTATGACAGTTAGCTAATTATCGCAAGGACGTCCATTTGCAAAAAATATTCCCACGAATATTAGTATTTATTTTTGTGATCAATGTGTTACTGTAATAAAACATTTATTATAATTGTCAATCTTCATTTGGAAACAATTATTAAAATATTGAAGTACTTTGGATTTGAAACTTGCAACGAATTTAAAATAATCGTGTGTATTGCTTTCTATTAGAAATGCAATTTTTCGTCCATCATTTAGGTTTTATTGAAACTTGCTTATTTGGAAGGGTCAAAGCTAATATAATTGCCAAGCATGCTTTTTGCTTCACTATTCAATAATAATAATTGTATTAAATCAAATAAAAATTTTAAATAAACGCAATAAAATACACGTCAAACGGATTATTGTGTATTGATGTACTGAATATTGCCATTAATTTGTACTGATTGTTTGATGACTATACTATCAGTGTGCACAAATATTGACAGTATTTAAATTACTGACAGTGTATTCCTTGCATGGTCAGTATAGATTATTGTCAGTACTCAGTTTGTTTTTCATTCGACTGGTGAAAGAACTTCGATGAACAGCAACATCAATGTATCTTCATTTATTTAAAAAAAAAAATAATTAATATATAAATTAATTAATACTGACAGTACGTCAGTACTCATATCATACGATCATTATTACTGTCAGTAATATTGATCGAGTGAGGGCCTCTTAAGAGTAAGAAATAAAGGAGTACATCCTCAGTTGATATAAGAAAAAAATAACAGTTACATCATGACTTGAGTCAGTATTCTTGTCTCATGATTTTTATTCATTATACTTATGGTAATTTAATAAACATTTAAAGGGCGTGTTCAAGAAAATTGGAAGGACTTTTTTTACCGCATGTAATGTATTTTTCCCTTTTTTTATTCGCTACGTGAAAAACATACAATTCTGGAACAGGTAGTACGTAATAATAATAAGTACTATAATGTTTATATGTAGTTGATGTTTTATTTAATCAATATTATTATTTATTATTTCATAATAATCCTAAAATTATAAGTGAAATAAGGATGTATTGGTTTTACCATGATGTGGGTTTTTTTGTGTTTTTGTATATATTTTCAAACAAAACAATTGCATTAATCAAAAAAATTGAGCTTAGTTTCATAACAAAATGTTACGAGCGATTAAATATTAAACGATGACGATATGATAAAAATTTCGAAAATATGCCATATTTGTGTAGTCAAAATGTATTATATTTTAAAATTGTGTACATCAACTGGATCAAGATTTCAAGTTATCAATATTTTTCCATATGTTTTTTTTTGGTAGAAAAAATTAGTCTAAGCAATACAATTTCAATAAGTAGATATAATATTTGTAGGTTAATCATGACTCATGAGTAAAATTATGAAATTGTGCTTGCCAGAAGTGAAAATACACATTTTAAAAAAAGACGCTCGTCTTGGCTTTTTAGTCCCGTTATTATCCGTTTATTGAAAATATAAATCAATTATTTTTTATCGTTTCGGAACGACGATTCGTATATTTCTAAGCTTATTTTCGGATTTATGTTGTTCTAGAATATATGTAAATGGACCATCATATTAATATTGTTTTATTCTGGTCCTTAAATTTTACAATAAAACCATAAATGATGTATTAGTTTTAAACAATATTCAAATAAACTGTTTACGTTACTTTTATTAGCTTATTTTATTTATAAATTGTATAAATTAAAAACCCTTGACTACTGCTGATGACGGCTAAGACTGATAAAATAAAATGCTTATAATATATTTATGGAATGAATAAGATGGGGAATCAGTGTGAAAGAAATTGTTTCATGACACAAATAGGCACGTGACCACGCACAACTAAAGCTTTATTTTTACGGCTTTAGGAATTTTAATTAACAGTAACCCCTCTTTCTCCCCACATTTTTTGTCGTTCTTTCTCTTAAACAATATTTATATAATTTGAGATTTAGATCTCGTTGGAAATAAAAAAAATAAACTTTATTTCAACATGGTCAACATATTTAGCAACGTGATTACTATATGAAAGTAAAATAAGTATATACAAAATATAAATATATAAGTATATATATATATATATATATATATATATATATATATATATATATATAAAATAATTTATACTTTTTGTTCATAAAGTACCTATGATAAAAAATAGAAAAAATAAAAAAACACTATATTTATTATATTAACGCGTTAAATCGTTTTACATTTTTTATATCTTAAAATCATTAACATTAAACATTTGGTATAATCAAATATTTAGAACTAATACAGTGTTTACGAACAATTTTAAATGAATTTTTGAGTTCTTCTTACTGACAAGTGCAAGTACATAGTAGTTATGTATGCTTGTTGTCAATCGATTCAATTTTGAGGTGGTCCTTTTACATCATTGCAGTATTAAAATATAATTACGATGGTAAGTATATTATTATATTATGTTCCACAACGGTGGAGTACTCGTACACGAAAAATAACTCGTAAAATAATAACATTATTGTTATGTTGCAGTTCAAAAACTACTATCTATCATACTTCAATTGTACTAAATACAGTGGAGTATTTTCAAAAATGGTTAACGGGTTTCGTCCCTTCATAAGAAAAAAAAGGTTCAAAAATCATAAATAACCTGTTTCGAACGTTCAGAAAAAGAGACAATTTATGTCATGTGGTTGTAATGTTTATATAAAAATATTTGTATGATAATATAATATACATACCTTATATCATTGATTATATATATATATATATATATATATAAGTAATGCTTATATATTTTTTATATTAAAAATTCATTTATTTTTGAGAGTAAACCCCTCTTACAAACAATTTGAAAATATGTCAATGATTATATATATAGCCTATATACATAACTGTTATTGTATGACTGTACAGTTGCTACTTACTGTTTTCAGAAGAGCTGTTTGAAAATGTCGCTTAAATATTATTATAATATTTCGAACACGTCGACTTACCTGTAACAAAAACACAGTAATATAACGATGAGTGAGAAAAAAAAATATATTATAAAAATAACAAAAGAACACATAAAACACAGCCCAGTATTAGTGTTTAATTGTTAACGTGAAATATCGCGTGCGGAGTCCGGATTGAATGTAATAAAACAAATTACCCAAAGCCGACAATTTTACAAATTTACAGTTCGATAATGCGCTAGTTCTCGACGACGATATTTGTGTACGCCTATTTTCAAAGTAATAGTGTTATTAATATTGTTTTTCTAGTGTACTTTTATATTTATCGTTGATAGCGCGGAACATGATTTAACGATACAACCGATAGTAAATCACGTAAGTATCTCCATAGCTTATGTAAATTAAAATCGTCATTAGTCTATTTCGTATCGAATTTTCACGATACCATTGATTTTATTATATACTGCAAATACCTGGGAAAGCGCAGGCAGTCGTTACGAATAAAATCGTTTGAAAATAATTTATACGAACGGGAAAAAGAAACGAAAAATGTATAATTATTGCTTGATGGGATGATATTTTAAATGAAGATATTTTTACCTATTGTAATTAAATATTTTTTTTTAAATTCACATTTATTCGGGAAGAGAGAGGAAGAGTGAAATTATTGAACATTTAAATGTGTCAAATGAAAGATGTCGGGAATAACTGCCCTCTAGTTTTTACCCGTTGGAACTGTATAATATTCGAAATTGTCGTTTCATAGTCGAATTCATTTCGGTCGCGTCATGACGTGGAGGGGCGGGGGAGGTTGTGCAATATCTTGTCAGATTTCGATTCGGGCGCAAGACAACTCGCCGCAGTGTACGCAGTAGGTACTAGACGTACATTTACACATGGTCCATATCTCATAGTCATACCGTCTGTGGTACGCCGCCGTTGTGCGTATTCACGCGACAACATTTCGTCTCGAAAGCCCTATGCTTCGGGGATGTAGATGAGAGGAAGTGTTCCGTGAGTTTGACAACAGTACATAATATACGGCTGACAGACGGATAACGTTTCGCGTTTTTCAATAGACGTCAGTCGGGCTAGCTCGTTCGCGCGTCTCTTCGTCCGTGCACAATAGTAACACATATGGGGTGTTGTCCCACGCGATTGTGCGGAAGAAAATTATTTCCAACCTTCCAAATTCCCTATCCAGCATTCACGAGACGCAAACGTACGGTTATCCCATATTATTGTTATACCGACAATCGATCGTATTGATTTGTCAAAAAAGCGCGCTTCATTAAGTTCCTGCATTTTTTTTTTTTTCACTAAAAATAACTGGAACCAAAACTTGGAAGTATATCATTTACCTAACTACTATGGCTAAACATTCGTACGGATTTTTCAACAACAAACCGACGGAGATACCGAACGCAAATGTGATGTTTTTGAAAAAAATATCGTTTGTATGCGGATAATACGAAGCATCGCTATACTCATGTGCGATAAAACAAAATAAAAAGATAAACAATTCTTAAGTGTTTATCGTCCATGGTCAAATTTTAGCCTAATATTTGTCGTGTTTAAAAATTATCTATAAGTTTACGCAAAAGATAGTCTGTATTTAACGAGCGCGCAGTCGAACGATCACGACGGTCATTGATAGCTCTTGTCTACCACACACCGATAGGTATCTATTGAACTATTCCGATAAATATTTGTGTTTCGAGTTTAACTGTACATTTTATCATCACGTCCGAGAAACATCGTTGCTTTAAAGTAATACCATTTCGTTAAATTATGTTGATAGTAATTGACGTTCGGCCTGTTGACCACAACAAACAATTCGGTTCAGTTGCAAAATATTTGTGTAGACATCCATCTATAAATCAAGTACGGCGGACAACTTTGTTGGTAAGTCATTGTTTCTATTAAAACTTTTGTAGGATGATCGAGCTTAAAGATAAACCCTTGGTCACTATATATTATTAGAGTTCATCGCTCTGCTTTTGAAGTAGCATTAGTAATTTTGTATTTTTTTCTTTCTATAATATTCTAAAGATATTCTAAAGTAAAATTCGTGCTCGTGTTTTATGTATCGATCATGTAAATATAGCGTAGAAGGGAAAAGTGTTTCAATGTTGCCGCACGACAAATTGCTATGGAACTATCATTATTTCTATTATTATTATAATAAGGTATCGAATTGAATAACAAAATTACCAGATTGTCGGATCTTTAGGGAGACGTTATTCCTACCTAGGAGGATTCAACTGTTTGATAGTTCATTCATGCTGTTCCTTTATGCTATTTTATCATCCTTTGCCGTTATTTCTATCATTTACAATCCATCGCAGTAAATAACTCTGATTATTAATCAAAAACACAAATACGATTCATTCAAGATTCAAGACTCAGAAAAAATAAATAAATAAAAAATCAAAGAAAAATAATTTGAAACTTGTTTAGAAACATAAATCGCAAATGATTCGTTTTATTCATTGATTTAATTTTTCTTTTTGTACGTGCATTAAAGCTGTGTAATCAAATTAAACTATTCTTTACGTACAATAATCCACATAAAAAAATAAATATATATATAGAAAAACTGGATTTAATTGTTATTGCACAGCCAAAGTAAACATTAACTCTATCGAATTACTCCGAATAGCTTGAAACGTACTATTAAATAATATATAAGCGTGAATATTAAAAAGTTTAATAATATCCGTAAAAATTCTTACAAACTTTCCATTAGTCTTAAAGCGTTACTAATAAAATATACATAAACGACTGGACACGTTTTATATTATGATAATGTAATCAAATAATTTATTTTTCCTACAAACGTTGTTCAACTACGACTCACAGGCGCGTGGATGTGAATACGAGCATTTTTTCTCGTACTGTCTCACATTCCACCGGTAGTGACTATAAAATTGTATTATACCGTTTAGACTAAGCGTAACAGAATTTTCATTAAAGTATGACGCATACAAACAATCGTGACAATGCACCTTGCACAAAGACCTTGTATCGTCAAAAGATTTTAAATTGAATTAGGTCTGTGAGTTAGTGCATATGAGTTACGGTAAAAAGGCTTTGCGGTTATACTACTGTCGCTTCAGTCGTATATATATTTTTCGGTGGCTTTATACTTCGTACGCATAGGTAATGCATAGGTAAGTGTGCGTGTGTGTGTGTGTGTGTGTGTGTGCAAACTGTTTTTTATTTTTTTCCTATTTTATTTTCATTCGATACTTCTTCTATCTCATCCTCGCCCTCCTACGTCCGTCGCTGCGTTACACGTAAAACTGAAGATATTAAGAGAAATATGACTGGAAAATCCCCAGTGGATGGGATTTCGGCAATAGTATTAGCTCACCGGACGTTTCCTATCAATTTCCAGTCCATCATATTATAGTCTTTATATAATACATATGTATACCAGCGAACGACTGCGGTCATGTGCACCTCGCAGTCCATTGCGATACACGTTCCCTATGCACTGTTTGAATGACGCGCTCCCCGACCAGGTATAAAAGCTTCTTTCCGCCACACTGTCATAGAATTGTGTACGATATGTGTAACTGATGGGACAGTATGCTATCTCCCAAACACTATTAACTCTATATATAGAACTACAGTCAAACCTTTATTCCACGAATTTAAGGTTTCTTTATTGTGTCAAAACGCGGTGGATTAGAAATTTCGTTAAAAAGTAATACGCTGTAATAACGTGTCCTTTTTTTTTCCATTATTAATTTTTAATTTCTTTTTATTTTACCAAGCTTATTACAGCTGGGTAATCAAATCATATGCAATAACTCGTATTTATTCAACAAAATGTATGGAAATAATGTCATGTTAATTATTAAAAATTATATTATATTATATATGTCCGATGTTAGCATAAAATAATTTTGCCTGTAGTATAATAATCATATTATACTCGTACATTTATGAATAATATTAATAATTGTGTAATAGGTAAATTTTATTGAATATTATTATATTTTTATGTCTATACCTTTTAATTTTTTTTTTTGTTATTATTAATTTTTGCCGAAGAACAAATACATTTTTGCAATTATTTAAAGGATTAAAAAAATTATTTGGTACATTTTTGGTAAACTGAAATCTATGACTAGTTATATCAGAAACAACTTATATTCAAAACTATTTTACCATGATTTTGAAAACTATGAAACATAAAACTTAATATACATAAAACAATAAGATAATAACATAAACTGATTTTGTTAAACAGAAAAGTTTTTTTAATGAAAATTTCATGGTTCCATAAATAAATAAAATAAAATAGGTAGATAACTTCATTAATAGATGTATGACTGTTTTTAAATATGTAAATCTTATCTTTTGACTGAAAATGCAATTTGAATGTTTAACTCATCGTCAACATACTAGTGATTTACCATATCCAATATAATAGCAATATACAATATATACAATAATATATATAATATGCAATATAATAGCGATTAAAATTATTTAATTCAACCGTCATATTTAGTATTTAGTATATATAGAATCATAAAGTACTGCTAATGATCTTTAGACATTAGAAAGTATTATGAAAATATTTTATATTTCAGTTCAGGGGTAATTAATTATTTATTGTAGTTAAATAATAATCATAAAATTCTTAATTAAGGTCTAAAGTCATACAATACACCAATAAAAATAAACGGCAATATATAATTTCCAAATTGGTGAAAAAAATATATTAATACCATTCATACATTTATACGTAGTTTTGAAAATGATTTGAATAAAATCCAATGGATAATTTTCTAACACTTGTAATCTATAACATACATATTATACAGACATATGTATATCTGAGAGTATCTGATTAAATGAATAGGTTTGAATAAAGTGCACAATTAATCATCTGTGAGTTGTTTAAACTTGCATAGTATTCATTACATTATAGTAATAATTGTACTTAAGTCAATGTCGTACAGTTACCAATAATAATCATTATTCATTAATAACATCTATAAATGTATTTAATGCTGATAACATTTTTTAATTCATTTTAACTGGCGTTAAAACATGATGATGATTTTCTAACAAATTTATATATATATATATATTTCAATCGACATTATATATTATACATCAATGAAAATAATATGCATTGTAGTGAAATTAAATATCCGCCTTTGACACGTAATCTATGTTATCTTGATAGATTCCTAATTATTTCTACACAATTTGTACTACAATAATACATATAAACGCATGTATAATAAAAGCTATCAATAAATACTTACCAAAAATTTATATTCATACAAACGTAGAATAGTTAGTTTTCGTGTTTGAATTTTTAATGCAAACAGATACACAAAATAACATTATACTCATAACTATCCAGTAAACCAATAAACGTGCTCAACTCTCTTTAACTTCTTTAATATTAATTAATTTTATCAAACGTGTCCTCAACTCAAAAAAAAAAAATAAATATATGAATTTCTAAAATATATACTTTTTTTTAACTAAACGAGATATTTGAATTTAAATTAAACAGTAAGATAATTTTTATCAATTACAAAATTTCATTAAAAAAAAAATAAGTATAATATTTATTTTTTTTTTTAATAGCAGTTCTCTTGCATAACTAGTCACCTGCATCCTGCTGAAAACCTAAGGTCTTTAATAAAGGAATATGGACATTTATACGCAATTCTATTAAATTTAAGACATATGTATTGTATGACATATTTACACTCGTACTATATATATGTGGTTTTCTTAATCTGATTGTTGATGGTTGTACAAAGTACATCTGAAGTCGTATTATTTTCAGTCTTAAGCGCAATTAATTATGAAAATAATAAACATCGAATATACTCTACTCATATTTACATTAAAATATGACTTAAACCAATGAAAATATGTGAACTGAAGCGTGGCTTCAATAAGAGTATACAATAATTCCATATGTTCCGTCATAGGGAAAACTTTAAAAGTCTAAAAATGTCTATATATTATGAGTTTTTATTGGTAGCCACGTAAAACTTTTCTGAAAACAAAGTAATTTGGCTCTTAAATAAATTCACAAGACTATAATATAGTCTATATATTTTATACATATATATTTGAATTACTATCATATGTGTGTACGTACAGTAAAAGTTATGGTGCTACCATTCGTTCGGCATTGTTTCATCTCATACAAAATAAAAACTTAACGTTTCTAACAAAGTGGTACTTCCATTATATTCTTACATAATTATCGTAAGAAGTTTTCAACAGTTAATTTTTTTTGTCTTTTTTCAGACAGTTTTAAATAGTTTAACGTACAATTTATTGTTTCTCGGATGTTATTCGTTTACAATTCTACGTTTTTTTTTTTTTTACTTAAACACACTTTTGGACAAATTTATTTTCCTTTAACCAAATTTTATATACCATTTGTTCAACTTATACTTCAGTATTATTTACAATGTGACCTGTATTCATAAAATAATTTAGCATCCAATTACAATCTCAAGTATATTCCTACTTGATTTATCGTATATTCAATCAATTATTAATGTCGTATGCTTATCTAACACATTTCGAATTCCCCTAATTTAATCTTTAATAAGTTTTCATTTCTGGTTACTCTTTGGCGATACGTCCCGAAAACTCTCCACATTTTAGCGTCCATTTAGCATTTTCTATTAATCACTTTTGTCATTTTACCCCAAGAGCATCTTCACTGTTTTGATATCCTGTTTGAAACTTTTACATATCTTTCCTGAGTACACATATTATTACGTTTTAAGGTTAACCTAACCTAACCTCAATTCCTCTCCCCTTTGCTATTTACACCAATTACAAGCCATTTGTGATTTCGAACATATAATCTTTAACTGCCCTACTCTTTCTTCCAATAGACTGATTCTTTTTTCACTTTTTTCATTTTTAGGCTATATTACACCCGATTCCAACCTTATCCTCAACTCTCGGTCAACCCCTATTATCCAGTCCATCGTCAACTTCATCCTTACTACTGTCTTCCTAATCTAATTATATTAAAAAAATAATGTAAATATTTTATTATATTAATTGTATTGCTATAATAATTCTAAATAAAAGCAAAATAAATAAAAAAAGATTGAAAAGACAATAGTGAATAAATTAATATGTCTAAATTCTCAGCTAATCACATCTTCAATGAATTTATAGAATCTAATTTTTATAAATACTATTTGGCTTATACTGATGATTTAGTGTCAACCAACTTAGCAGGATTTTTATGCATCATTCCTGAAAGAATGGCCAAATATTCTGATTCATTACCTTATTTATCACATGTTCTTTCACAGCAGAGTGCTATATGATTACGATAGTTCCTGAGTATATCAAATCTTTAAATATAACCAAATGTTTAGTAGTCTCGGATTCTCAATCAGCTCTTAACTCTATTAATTCTATCTCGATCTATGCAGCCACGTCTCCCCTTATTCTTAATATAAAGGTATGGCTCTTCGAATTATATTCACATAATAATATAATTGTTTTTAAGAAATTTCAATTGTAGACAAAATAAATATTAAAAATATATAAATTGGTAGATGATAGGAATAAAAATAATTCAGAATAATTGTTGTGAAAAACATTTTGTTCTACTCGACTATTCCAATATTTCCTTAGACGCGTGGGAATAAGAAATGCTCTAATGTTTAATGAAGTCTTATAACAATACTATAAAATATTTAAACGAAGTACTGTCAAATCAAATTTTGAAAAAAGTTAAATGTTTTAAAATCTAACATGAACACTTTAAAACTTCTATAATTTGATTTATACTAATCCTATTTTACATACTATTGAACAGACATTAGTAATAATATTACTAAAATTTTTAATATTCGTTAAATATTATTATTAATGGCGTATACCTATATACCCATGACATCACAACAATTATAAAATTAGAATAATTATACAACGTAACTTTTTAATTTTCAAAAACAAAAGAAGCGAGAAAATATGATGTCAATCAGTACTTTATGTTAAGATACTACATGTTCTGATGAAAAACAACTTGACGTATGTCTTACACCTTATACATTACGTATACTGTCATACTTCAATGACATAACTTGAAAGTTTCTTACAGTAATTTTACTGTATCATAATATCGAAAACCAAATATATTTATCTACGAATAACTCATACCTATAATCTTACTGACAAAATATAAAACAAACATCAACACATTTATTTATAAAAAAAACCGCAAAACGACAAAAATGTATTAGAGAAGCCATTGAAATATAATACGTCGTAATGCACCTAATGTGTAAAAATCGATGAAAAAATACGAGTGGAATCCGGAATTTTTTTTTCAACAATTCGGTGTTGAACTTGTGCGTTACACAATAGTTATACACTCATTTACGTCAATAATTTTACATAGTATATTCAACAATTTTTTAATGGATAGGAATACGTAAATTTAAGGCGTGTATGAAGGACGTGTATTTCTATAATATTACTATCAGGAAGGGTTTGAATCACAACATTCTCTTTCTATATATAAAAAATAAAACCCCGCAAAAATGTGTGGGTACTGCAGCAAGAATGTGATTGAACTTGAAATCATTTCGGGAATGCAATGCGAAAATCGTTTTCAATTTGTATACGACAACGCTTCCGTTTTACAAAATTCGCATTATAGAGTCAATTCTACTGCGGTAATTGTAGGTCTGCTCAACGCTCGGTAAGTACCTCCGCGTGCCGCCAAGCATTCGATGAGGTTTTTCTTTTAATTTTTCCCCATTTTCCCGTTTTTTCCCTTTCCTACCGGTGCTATTAACCGGCAACAACAATAGGCGTTTCGTAGAAAATGGTTAACAGGTAATTGATGCTTTTTACCATGCTGACGGTGACGAGGTGTGCTCGCAAGATAAAAACTGCTCGATGACGGTGAAAGGCCGATCGATCTTTTACGTGGTGTGTTTGATGTGTGTGTGTGTGTGTGTGTAGGGTATACTGCGCATTTGACTTGTTATAATAAAAATAGCTGCAAAGGAGAACCCTCCGCGTCGAATTGTCATAGGTCAGGGCACGTATCCGGTACTTCCATTGTTGTCTAACTAAGGGTCCGGAAGAGCTATTTCTAACAATAGGCTGGAAAACCGTGAAAATGTTCTTAAAACGTCACTGCTAATCGAGATTAATGGATCTATAGATTTTTTTTATAAAATTCAAACGTATATCGAATTGTATTGGTAAGTCTGTAAATTTGTAATGCTTCATGATACACATACATTATTTTATACATAGATGTGCACCTATTGTTGGTTAAATGCATTGACGGACATTTCTAAAAGACATTTTTCGATGCGTTTGAATTCTATTGCAATTATTCGGTAGTTTCAACAACTACATGACTGTGTGTTAACATCATTTGATTATAAAACAGGGTCGGGAACCTGCGGCTCCTTAACATGCAGTCTGTGGTTCTTTGGAAAATTCATAACAAATGTATTATTTTGTTTTCCGATGAAATAATAATACTACAGCTACGACTAAAAAAAAATCTGAGTGGCTGTCTGGACATCATGGTTTTGTAACTTTTAAAAAAGATAGCTCTTTTCTACGAGAAGGTCCCGACCCCTGCTATAGAATACAATCATGTAAAATTATAAAAATCAATACGGCAATTAGTATAAGACGACTGACCCACGACCGCTGCATGACGGCACATTGAGCTTTTGAACAGAAAATCGTGTTCTTTGAGTCTTTCCGTTTTCCTGCTCATTTGCATACGAGTTTTTCGAGTACTCCAACAAAGCCTGAATACCCGATAATGATTAATGCTATTATCATACGAGTATCATGCGTTCACTAAGCGTTTTATAAACTATATGTTGTTATGATTTTAATCGCGAGCGCAGTATTTTGACTAGTTGCATATATAAATACATAATTTAGCCGTCACGTCTTCATGAATAGTTTATTTAACCCCAGCCAGAAGATTGCTCTACCTGTTTCCTCAGGTCTTAAACAACAAACATGGTAATTATTATTATTATTATTATTATTAATATCGTTATAATTATTACACATGAATGCTGTTCAAATTATACGCCGACGTCGTGCCCCGCAATATTTCCTCTCCCCTATACTTCAATAAGACCGAGATTGGACTTCCGCGTTACGCTCGGGGCTCGCATCCACAACTCAATAACAAAATACTCGAAACGTTTAAAACCATATTCGCCGCGTATACCTCGCATGCAACATTGACGAACAAAATATCATGTACGTGCTATAAAACGTTTCGTGGTAAGGTCGAAGAAACATATTATTTTATGTATTTTACGTACACCCGTGGCAGACCGGCCGCAGTAGCAAACGGTTATGGAAGGGAACATAACGAAATTATAGAATAGTTTTAATTAAAATATACGAACCGGCGTAGTTTGATAAAATATATATTGCACGACTCACCGCACCATGAAACTCGTCGTTGAAAACAATATTTTGACTGAGTTACATTTTAATACCCTTTGAGTGGTACGGGTGCCTCACATTCGATAAATTATACTTCATTGGTTTTAGAATATACGAAAATGGTTTTTGTCTCTTTTGTTGAAAATTTGTTTTCATCGAATTGAATAAATAAATTATTGAAGTGATGTCCTCCAATAGCGTCGACCACATGGTCGCAATCAATTTCAACAATACAATAACTTATATGTATATGATAATACGTTCTATAAGATGATGCGTCTAATAAATTTATAAATAATTTGATTTGAAAAACGATTATATTCCGATGCGAATGATATTTGAAAATAAAAAAAAAAAATTACATCAAAACAAATACTATTATTTACAGATGTATAAAAAAAAGCTCTTATTTTACTTATTATTAATTTTTATGGTATTATTTTACCGAGTGCGTTACCCGTGCAATTATAATAATTATAATAAATTAATATTTTAATTGATTGGATACACAATTTAAATTACACAAGTATATTTTATATTTTTTTGGTCAAAAGTTATATATTATCAAAAACATTTGAGCAGCTAACATTTCTGGGCTCTTGAACGTTTTGAATTTCAGTAATTTCCGTGAAAAATATGTTATTTTAACCGTTGGTCGAATTATTAATTGACAATTATTTATGTAATCGTCTTATATAGTACCGTTTTAATTGTTATATATCATTAAATTCGTTCGCACACATAAATTATTAAATTTATTGATACACATTGAATTATTTTTTCTTTATAAAAATAAAACTAGCGAAACAATCGTGAGTGTTAATATAAGCGTTAAAACCACCGCTAAAATTATTATCGGATATAGCGATATCTTTATAAGCCTTTTATTCGTTTTTTAAATATTTATATAATGGGTATTTGCTTGGTTATTTGTATTGTTATTTGATTAATGATGTGTTTATTCTCTATCTATTTTTGCGTACATTATTAAGTCACCTAAAATACCATTAAGTTTTTTATTTTATTTACATTGACGAGCAGCGTAATACTGGATAATCGAATGGGTTCATTTTTTTATTTTCGTAACTCATACTGTATTATATTTAATACGGTTCGTTACCGAAATTCTCTAGATTATAATTCGTATTTATTTTGGTGTTTTTTATAAATGATATTTCTATTCGAATTCACAGTATATAAAAGTACCTCGTGTATACCGTACAACGCACAATTTTATTATTAATTCGATGCAAACATGGAAACAAACAAAAGAGTAAGCTCAGAAAACGTCTGTTTTCCTTGTAATTCAACCAGCAGCAGTGGTGAGAGTCTTCTTACGTGGGATAATATAAGACAATTTGGCATTTGCGAACCAAAAATAATATACAATAATACATTTCATGTTATGCATTTATAATACATATATATGTACACTTCCAAACCATACTATCATGAGCAAATAACGCTGTAAATACACAGAACCAACGTCTGTACTCGAACAATATGATTTTATATAAGGTAAAGTACACACACACACACACACACACACCTAAATACGTTTTTAAGTCCTTCGAATACCGTATCTACCCGCTCGCTTCCACGAATATATCATCGCTGTCTACACAGGTGTTATCTGCTCCTGACCTAAATTGTCACCCTAGACTACTTCCGGCACTAGTAAACGTCCGCGTCAACCAATGCTGTCTTTACTCTAAGAACACATGGAGCAAGAGACCGGTGCTCCCAAATGACTGAGGTTACAAAAAATATAATTTACTACTTTACATTGTAACATATTGCTGCAACCAATCTCAATTGAACAATAAGTTATAGTTTGAAAATAATAATAAATAATATTCGACTCAAAATGTAAATGCTATAAATAACACAGTTAATTATTTAGTGATAAATTTGATTAACAACAAGTTATCGACGTGCAGTGACAGGTGGTTGTAAGATTATTTATTATTATAATTCCGTGGTAAAATAAGATCGTTGATACGTTTTAGAACAAAGCGGTAGATCTAAAAATATCGTTTCCAATTACAAATGTTTGTTATTATTTGAAAATAAGTTGTTAATCTGAAATTATAATCATACTTTTGCTTCTAAAAAGGTTACTAAAAGCTGTGTGCCAAAGAAGCCCTGTACAACCAAAGATGGCTTTGCCGTCAAACCCGTAAGCGTAATATTATTCACATAGAATTGACTATAGTTGTAACCGTAACATTACGCATTCTATTGCAATGTAATGTAATGTGCTTAGAGAAAAACAAATGTTAAGAATGTTTAGTATTACTCCGAGGGATTTTCTACACGGTACTTATTATTATTGATACTTACATGAAGAACGCACGTGCGAATATTGAAAATTTCAAATATTATTATTAATGTTTTCGCGACTTTTATAATCTTCTGAAATAATGTATGCGTTATCGTGCGTATAAGTTTTAAATATTTTATTTAAATTTCCGGTTACAGTACTCGCGGCACGACAGATTTTAAAATGCTGCAGTTTCAACCGTATAAACGTTTTGTTTTAACCCTTCGATGTGTATCACGATCCTTCATGAAGTTTAGTAGCATACCATTTATAACCTTTCCCGACAATCATAATATTGCTAAACGTAAATGCCTAAATAGATCATCAAGTAACAATTTCAATGCATGAAATGGGAAATACTTTTTTCGCAACCCAACTACAGTTCTAAAGATGTCATCAATATTCTGAGTTTCAAGAGTTAAAGCGAGCAATACATGTGTGTACTCGTATATAAATGGTCGATAATTCAAATAATTCCAATGTAATTTATGTTTTTTTTTTTTTTTAATTAGGTATTGATCAGATCTATTGACCATTGCCTTTTTAACCTACTAGGAATGATATATATAGAGAATAAACTTTTAATTATGGAGTTTGAATGAGTGCGGAGCGTATGGTGGAATTTTGAGTAATAGGATTTGGCTAAGTCGTTTAGTGTTGGTATTTTCAGGTCTTTGAGTAGGTTTTTATTGGTAACATACCAAGGTACCAAGAGGCAGAGGTTATTAGGCGTAGGCATATGGATTGGAATGCTTGGAGACTAAAATTTTAGTGTTTGATGGTTTAGCTGGCCCCCATAGTTGAATGCCGTAGAACCAAGCCGGACGAATTGTCGATTTGTATATCATAAGTTTGTTGGTTAAAGAAAGTTTTGATTTTAATAGAGGTCTCAAAAGATGAAGTCTTGAGTTCACTGATATGCGTTTTTGTTTAAGATGCGAGCTCCAGTTGAGGCGTTTGTCAAATATTAGCCCTAGGTATTTAACTTCGTCTGACGAAGAAATTACTTGGTTGTAAAATGTGACAGGAGGGAAAACAAATTTAAGCAATGTAAAAGTTACATAAGTAGACTTTGTTTCATTGATTTTTATTTCCCACCGTTTGGTCCATAGATTTATCATGTTAAGGTGACTTTGGATCATCCGGCAAACAGTTGCGGAATCCTGGTGTGATGCTGAAAATGCTGAAATTAGTGTGTCATCGGCATATGTACCAAGAAAAGTGCAGGGTGTTTTGGGAATGTTGTGAGTGAACACAGAATAAAGAAAGAGAGGTAAGGTTAGGTTCGGTGACTATTCTTTTTATAGACCATAGGCCATCAAGTAACATGTTACTTTATGAAGGTATGAACTAGATAGTATATAAGTCTATTCAAAAGTTTCAAATTACTATATATTTGCTGTTTTATAATATTTATAAATATTATATTTGTTTTTTTTTTTTTAATTTGAATATTTAAATTTACTAAATAATTAATAAACATACTAAATGGAATTTACATTATTTTATTTTATTTATAAGTATGATATTTCAATAGGCAGAATGTGAATTGTACACTAAACCAGCTAATATTTTTAAATTTAAATTCATATAAATTGGTACCTTTTAAAACAAAAAGTTTCTTTATGGAGATACTGCATTTTTTAAAGTTTATTTTTATTTTAATACACATTAATACTAGCTGCAAATGCAGTATCTCCTTAAAAATGAAAATAAAAACGAAAATAATAATCTAAGTACATAAAAAAATATTCAAAAAATTAAGGATCCCTATAACTAATAATTCATAATAAAAAAAAGTTGGTAAAAATAATGATTTTGCGGTGAAAAACAAAGAAATCGAAAAACTAATTTTCCCAAAAATTCAATTATTGGACATACTGCTTGTTCCACTAGGAGGGCAGTATAGTGACCTACCAGGTAGAACATTTTAATCGCAGTTTTAATGAATTTCTCGTTTTTTATCAAGAATGACATCAAACAATTTGACGTGAACCAGCTCGACTTCAGTTGGACATTTGTTTATTTATCGTTAATTAACAATGAAAGGTGGCTGTTATTGCATTCCATTTCACAATATATACTATTTGCTGTACACAGAGGTATTCTCGTATAAAACAACTTAGCCGACTCATTTTTTATCAATGAATCACTGCCGGCATCCACGAAGTTGGAAATGTTTATAATTATACACCTTATGACAGAATATTCATATCATAATGCATAATAGCCACAAACATATCAATATGCCTTTACTTGTTGAACTAAATAAAATATTAGTATTTAACATTCGTTTTTTATATTACTGTTGGATTTTTTTCTTAAATTTTTAAGACTTATCTCATGAATAAGAAAAAAAAAAAATTTGTTAACTTGATATTTATAACTGCATTATCGTTAACATCTAATGTCATATATAAGATATTGTTTACCGGGTATTTATAATGTTTATTACATATAAAAGTTAATATTTAAAATATTAAATTGATCTCAGCTACTGATAAGTACTCAATTTTATAAAACAACTTACTTTTTTCACAAATACTGGTAATTTTTTTTTTTCAGCAGAGGCAGATTCTAGATATATTTTCTATCAGGGCACAGATCAACTGTCATAATTTTTAAAAATTAATCAATATCATATAATTCGTGGTAAAGAAATTAAGATTATAATTTCATATTTTCGTCTAACAAATTTCAAATTTTAATTTATTAATTTATTCATTTAATATTTAACAATATGTATTATGTTAATAACGTTATCAATGTTCGTTATCGTTAGAAATTATTATAAAATTGCCAGAAATTCATATGGCTGTCGTATATCATACTCCTCCGTTCTATTCTAAGTTGGCTATCAAGTTATACAAGTTATATATACATATGTATATAAAATGTGTATAAATATATATATATATAAAGATATAAGAAAATATCAAAATATGTACGTGAGGAAAACGAAAATTATGTGTAAATCAATTTGAATGTATTGTGTAGGTTCCTGATACATTGAATTTTATATATACATGTACTTTTATATATTAAATATACTCTACATATACTCTGTGGTCGTGTTTCAAAAACAGTTTCAACATGACATTTATAAAAATTGATAAGTATAAAGCTCTTGGATGACATTATATTGACAAATTGTTTAGGCAGCATGACGTTTGCGTAAGGGTTTTTTGACGAGATATTTTCCCCCGAGAGCTGAACATGCCATTGACGTAATTAGGACTTCAAATTTCCTAGAGAGGGATATACATACAAAATTTATTTAAGGATCTAATTTCTTCCTAATCCCGTCACCTCTATGTTTTACATACTCTAACAGCGTTGGAGCAAAGTATCGTATATATGTACTTGTACCTCTGGTAGTATACAACGAAACAAAATAACACCAAAGTAAACAAATCTATAACAATTTGAAAACTCTTTAATAAAACACACAAGTTAAAAACAATTTTTTAAACAGATTATATCGCAGCACAGTCATAGTCGTACTACGAATAATACGGTCTCTCATTCATTTTTCCTTAAATCTAATTTACAATTTAGCTGTTTCAGTTAATTTACTCCACTGTTCTATATTATAAATATTGTTACGAACATTTTGCAACCATTGTTATTACAAATTTCACTATCACAAGCCTCCTATTGCTACAAAGGAAACTATAAATATTCATATTTACAGCGCATGAGTAATTTTCTTATTCAACTCAAATTATCAATTTAAACAAATTTCGTGAGTCTTAAATATTATAAATAAAAAAGGTCAAGAGACGGTAAGACACTTTTATCTTCATCCCCCCACCATCGTGTTAATGAAGTATGTACAGACGTAAATCCATTTCTCATAAAGAACACATATACAAACATTTTAGTCTTCTCGGCATAAGGAAAACGCCTGTTTTTTTCCTGCAGTATATTATACCTCTCACATTACTACAACCACCAATATTACCCCTTACATTACTCAATCGGCGAACGAGGTACACGAGCGATAATTTTTCAAATGACGTGTCAATAAATAATAATGATAATGGCAACAGTAATACGAGTTTTTACGTCGGAGTCGTTTTGACGAGAGGGTTTGTGTGATAGATGTTTTTCGACGACAAACAAATTGTGTGTATTTCATTGAGCAGTAGATGCCTCACGTGTTGCAATATATATATATTTAGTCTTCTGACGTTCACGTTTTTCAATAACAGGGTTTTTTTTATCGTACGGCTGCGTATCTAAGTAAAATATGGAAACGGGAGTTTTTCACCACGTCTGTTGCTCGTCTTGGTAAAAATGTATGAATTATTTTGATATCTTTCAGAAGATTTCTTCACAAAATAATATTATGTTTAATTTTCGAAATTTATATTCTGTCACGTGCGCGTCATACGGGTGTAATAAGAAATTATAAGTAAAAAAAAACCTCTTCACAGCCACATTAAATTATACGAGTTTGTATTTCAATTACCTGTAAAGCTATATCGCTGAAAGTTAGATTAAATTAATAAAACGATAATAATGTATTGCTAATATTTATTTATTTTTTTTACATCGCTACTGACTTTCATTATCTGCAAGGGTCAGCAGAATTGTTGAACATCATTTAGAATCTTTTCGATCCTTATTAGATGAAAAATATTATGAGTATTCGCATACAGATGTTGATAATTTTTAAATCTTGAACGGTGTACGATCTAAAATATTTCAAATGATATTTAACATTGAATAAATGAAATAAGCAGAGCGTACTACATGCATTAATATCGTTGTTAGAACTACTTATATTTTTTTCGTCTTAATTATCCAGACAAACCGTCAGGCTTAATTCGAAGAAGAAGAGCTTGTTATAAATAATTGGGTAAATTAAAGAATATAAATGTCCCTTTAAATAAGTGCGTCCGCACATTTTTAATTTTGTTAGATTTAAGTATAACAATTTGGCCGCCACTTACAGTCTATAGGTATTTTTGGCCAATGGAAGAATTAAGGTTTTCGACCTCTGCAGATACACTACGCGTGAATACAGTTCCAAGTGGGACTATTTTGGCGCAAAAGGAAAACAATTAGACGAAATGAAACGACCACGAGAAATTAATTTTCATGTGGATTCTCGTCATCATTACAACTTTCACGTGGAAAGAAAAATAATATGTATATATTTTCGGCGAAGGTCTTAATTATTATTGTGACTGCTTTGCAATCAAGCGGTGAACTTTATAAGCGGACGTGGATTGCAGTGTCGTAGTGGTCGCGACGTGTGCGGTTTGAGAGATTAAAATTTACTTTGTACCAAGTTACGTGACCTTATTCTTAAATAGAGCTCCGATGAAAATGTTTACGACACCACTGGGAGTATTAAGATTGAATTCGTTTACGGAGAATGGCACACGAAACACCTGATGTTATTGCCGTGTACTATTCATTGCTTACGTTATTACAAGGGCTCAGAAGTTGATGTATTTTTCATTTTTTTTGAAACATTTTAGATGATACACTCCTGGCCACAAATGTGTTTCATTAGAATGTGAATTTGAATAACTAATTTTTAATTCGCATTTTTTTATTGTATTTTTTGGTGTTTATTACTTTTTAAATAATTTTTTTTAAAAAATTTAAGACATTTTTTGTGTAATTTTTAACAATTTTACACTATTTCACTTCTTTTCGTTTCTTGTCGACTATTACGCCGATAACATATGACTTGGAAATTACCACGGACTAAGATTAGTTACCATCTAATTTTATCACGCCGATTACACTCGTCACTGTCGTGTTATAGTGAATATTATTATACCTAACAGGCCCGACTCGAAGAGTAGCAGCAAAGGCCCACGCCTAAGGCGTTATTTTTCCTGATTAATTGTTATGTATAAAAAAAATATAAGATGTAATATTTACATTTAAGGAGCGGCAAATATAAATTTTACCTGTGTTTGTTTAAACATTTGAACCGGGTCTGATAACTACAATTTATTATTTTTTCCTAATATTTGAAAATTCTAAATAGTGAAGAAACTTCAAGTGAGTATTTTCTGGATAATTTCAGTTCTGATGATTTAGCCCATTTCAGATTTTCTCCAATCACTTCAACTAACGTGGAGAGAAGTTTTCCAAGTATAAATATTTACTAATAGATAATCGTCGTTCATTTACTTTTGATATCATCAAATAAGCTTTAATTGTGCAATGAAATGATTTTTAATAATCTGTAAGCTTTGATACATTTATAAAACAAATATTTTTTGTATTTTTATTTCATTTTTAAAGGTCATTTTTATGTCATATTTGCATTTTGCTTAGATAATTATTAATGTTTTTAAGATCATCAACTTCCAAGTCCTAGTTATCACTTTCAATGTTAACTAAATTTAATGTGTACACAATAAAGCGAAAGCAATTTTATCAGAGGTGTTTCCCTATACTCTAAAACCGTTTTTCCGAAATTGTTTCAGTTTCCTGGTTTTTTTTCTCCCTTCTTATTATATCATATATATACATATATATGTGTATGTGCATCATACATATACATAGAAATATTTCGCTATAAAACGCACATGCTCTAGTCATATTGCGTATAAAATAAATATAAAAACAAATACGTTCTCATATAAAAATGGATTTTTCTCGCACTCAGTTTTTTTTGTATTTAAACTAATAAATTGTACCTAAACGTGAAAGGGGGGGGGGGATAAAACGGGCGTTTCACAGTTTCTCTACAAACGTCTCAATATATATTTTTTATATTTAAAGTTACACCGGCTCAACACATATTTTAAAACTAATCATGGACGAAATAAATACATTACTGTATATGGCTTCCATATTTAATCGTCGTGTAAATTTAACATGTTTCAATATCAAACTAGTGGTTTTAATTTCAATTATTTCGCCGGTTTCAATCCGATCGATCATACATAAATAATTTATACGTCTAGATTGAAATAAAAGCGTCACAACGTCTTCTCTCCACAATTTCCCGAGCACTCATATTTCCTTCTTTGTGGGTTTTTGTGATGCGAAACGTGCTCGTAATCTCTTTCACGCGAATAAGACATAGAATAATCCATGTAAAATATGTGATGCAATATCACTGCGGTTCTCAAACCATGCTCCTCGGAGTTTTAGATCTCTACAAAAGTAAATATAGCGGCTTCACGGACACATATTTGAACTAAAAAAATTTCAGGCATAACTATTATTAGTTTAAATGTTACATCAATAAATATTTTATATAAATGTGTAAATTATATTGTATAATTTAATACAATATTATTTGAGCCGTATCATATGAAAATAACTTAGAGTGTACATTTATAAATCCATAAATATTATAAAGTAAAAAATTATAAATCTGATAATTTAAAAATCATTAATAAAAAGTCGTAGTTCGAGAAAATTGACATTCCTGATTTTCACTTTTTAAGGTTTCTACGTACGAATAAGTTTGAGAACCATGCTTTAGTGTACCATAATATGTTTACGCGCACAGAAGCGTAGTAAGTGTTTGCTTTAATATGTTGCCCGCTCTTTGTACGGGAAAATATTCTTTGCTATGATATTAATTTCCATGCAACAACTGCGCTTACATCTGACTCGATAATATTATATATATAAATTAATTTCATAACAAAGTTAACCATATTACAAGTGGAGGAACGAGGTAATCGTAAATGTATGTCGGTTTAACGTTTTAATTTCAATGCGTGACATAATTTTAAAATAAAATCAACATTATGAATTTGAACTCTGCATTTCGTAGTGGACGGCGAAAAACGTCTATTTAAAACTTTCGATAAAAGTTTGTAGTTTTTCTATAGACAAAACGACTGAAATTAACGGAACAGGCGTATAAACAATTACTACGATCCGTCTCCCGCTAGCGCTGAAACGACACCGGATTGGTGATTATTGTTCCAATAGTTACATTATTTATAACATAATGGATAGGTCCGATTCGTAGGGTTTTCATTTTCGCTAGCAACCGTACGATTAATAAATCATGCCGCAGAAAGATTGACGATATCGACACGAACGGCACGAACTACGCACATAATACCAACATGTATGGTTAAGTACCTGTATATTATTACGGACGGAGTGAGGTGTGTATAACTGCAATGGGATGTTGGGCAGGCTTCGATCTCAACAGGTGCCCAGATCACCTTGTAAATAAACGAGATGAACACGCGTGGGATTAACCAGCGGAAGGGTGTAATATAATACCGTGTACACACGCACCCTTAAAACCTACTGATAACATAATCCTTGGTGCAACCCAATAGTTTCATCATTCTCGTCGTCACGATAAGTTTTTTTTTCCATCGTACATGTCAAATACGTCAAATTGTCATCTCTCGGTCGACTCGGTGTGATGATATCGTTGTTTAAAGCAGATTTAAGTGAACCGATGAAAGCTACATGGGTATCAGTCGGATTCAGGCAACAATGAGACCGAACATTTGCCATATAGTGTTCTATTATCGAAACGATTCCGAACGAGCCGAGTGACTACGCTTCGCTAAATTCCAGAAAAGTATAAGAAAAACATGGGCGGGTCGATTGCGCCATTTGCTTAAATAATATAGCACGGAAAAAGCGTTCGGAGAGTATCGATCGGTTGTATTTTTTTACCATCAGTAAAACTAAAAGTCATTGGTTACACTAAATGAAAACAATCTCTAAAATTTATTGAAAACATACAATTTGGAAGTTCAAGAAGCAATGCAAAAATATATAATATATTCATTCATCCTTGAATATAAACACACCCACACACACACATACACAGACTATATATATATATATATGTATGTATGTATATATGAATATTAATGTGCACAAATGAAACAATGTGGATACATGTATTATATTTATCTACATGAAGATTTGCGATATTTGCAACATCGATATTTTGAAAAACATATCTCAAACCTACATAATGTATACTCACGATTATGAACATTATATAATTTATGTAAACGCGCAAGTTGCACACGTATAGATGGGAGGATCATCGTCGACGAAAAAATGAAACACGATATAATTTTTCGTGTAATACGACAATGCAATCTTATCCAAAACATTTGAGTGTGTGTTTAGTTCACTGCCAAAGTTGCTGGAAACCAAGGGAATGTCGGATACGACGCTTTATCTCCCGCCGGGTTTTGATAACTTACCTATTTTTCACGCACAAGCGCCCATATTATTATTTTTTTATCTGTCGCTCGCTCTGTTAGGAATATTACTTGAATTTTTCGGTGTTTTCGCCCCACCACTGATATTTTTCTTATCATCGCGCGTATAATTTTACATGATCATCAAATATCTATCGGCGCGTTCTCGTAATTGCATGAAAAAAACAAGTAGATCACTACGACATGTCGCGACAACGACGACGAAAACAAAAACAATAATAATTCGCGACGATCCAGTCGGAGTTAGGTAATGTTATTTCGTTCACGGTTTTCGGTAACGCGTGGAAGGTCGGCGGTAAAGGTTTTATGTGGCTAATGTCTCATTATTTAAACAAGACCCGAACAAACGTACTGCTCGAGATCAAATTTCGAGGGATTTACGGGGTGCGCGCGACCGAGTGCAGCTATGTTGAATGTGTATAAACTGCATAACAGAGACGAGTCGAAGTCGAGGGTAAAGAGCACGATAAACAGGTCATTCTCATTCCCATCATGATTTATTATGTTTCTTAAGAATACCGTACAGAGAAAAGTGATTGTTTGGATTTTTGTTCTTTTATATTAATTACTATTATAAATTGTTTGTTAATTATGACCACTTGTCATAGATAAGATTTTTATTTTTTATCAAAAACGTTTGGATATTTACATCATAGATTCTGTCATACAATATTAACCTTCATGCTTATACTGTACAATAAAATATTGAAAAGTATAATATTATTATTGTTCCAATATTCCCGGGATATGGACGGGATAATAATTAAAGACAAAAAAAAAAACTGTAAAATTGCAATAAGCTTTTTTACAGGGAAGCCGAACGTCTCTAAAATATATTTTTATTTATAGTTATAATTTTGTTAATTGTTAATATTTTATTTAGAAGTTATTCTCCGATTTGAAGTAGCTGAATAATTGTCGTAACACATTTATACCTTAATTAATTTATGATAGTTAACTATCTGTGTTTTTTAATAACAAATTATCTGATATTTAGCTATATTTTTTTTTTTACCTAAAATATTATAAACATGTCCACCGTTTACATTTTATTACTATCTGAAATAATATAATCTCCCCGCGATATTAACTGTTGTAATTATCTAAAATAGTACAAACCACCCGTGGTTATAATTTTTTCTGGGTGAGCGTACAGTGTCCTACAATCCACGGAGCAAGTTTTAAGCTTTATTTCAATTTTATATGTCAATTGAATTATTGTTTGTTTATAATTGTTTATTTTTCAATACCCAAAAGCATAGAGCAACAAAACAAACACAGACGTGTGTTCTCCCACAGTCAGACATCCCCACTCTTCATAAGCTACCACTTATACTGCCGTCACATCGATAATTAATATAAGTCGTACAGTGATAGATGAAGTTCTTTTTGTTAGGCATACACTCGATGAAATAATTGGATAGAAATACGTTTTTATGCGTGTACGTTATAATTAGAAATATGAATTTAAAATGTATATATTGTCTAGCGTTTAAAGCGGTCAAAAGAACTTTCAGGTCTTTGCTGTTCAGGAAGGATAGCTTTTCTAAAAACATAACAGATCCGATGTACCTGAACCATCAAAAAATCTCTTAAATCGTTCTCAGCAAGATTCATAAAATTGTTGTAGCATTATTCGTATGCATAACTTGGCAAACTACATCATTTGGTGCAACAGAAATTAGGCATGGGAATTGTATGCCAACATTTAAAGTTCAAGGTCAAGTTTACCATTTAACTGGTTCTCTATTACCCAGTTATCCAAAAGAACCAGAGTATTTACAAATATATTCCATGGACAATCAGAGAATGAAGTAAAAAGTTGTTTGTTACTTAAAATACCAATAGACAAATATTGTATGTTTTACAAAATTATGATTATAGTATATTTTCATTTGCCTCTAGTAACATAGAGATATGTATTTATTTTCACGGATAAATCCAGGTAATTTAGCTAGTTTTATTATATAACTCACGCTTTTTGTAATACAAATGATGAATGCTTATTTTATTTTTAATAAAATAATAAAAAATAAAATAAATATTTAAAGTTATTTATTGGTTAATTCTTGTAAATTTATATAAGTAAATAAATAGCTTATGTAAAGAAATGAATGAATGCCTGGAGTATTATTGTATTTGAATAGCACAATTGATTTCGAACTAAAAATGCATCATTATATATAAATATATATATATATTTGTATAATTTTTTTTATTTTTATTTCCTTTGTAAGATCCTAATGATAATTTTTTTAAATTGAAACCGGTTTTGCTTTACAGATAAAATAATACTCTAGGCTAAGTATATAATAGTAATTTTAATATTTTTTTATTTCTATACATAAACTATTTGTTTATGTCTTTATATATTTATTTTGTTTTAATTTATTTTACATCTCTATCCCGTAAGGAAGTCACAGATTTCGATACTTCGTACCTCGACTACATATTATTTTTTCAAATAAAATATTTGTTTGTCAGATAATCGTTTTTCTCTTTTGTTTGACACCGAGTGTTGGAAAGTCACCAGATGTAATAACGACAGTAATAATTATTATATGAGCGCAAAAATACCAAGCATTTATTTTGTTTTATTTTATTTTATACGTGCACAAAATAACTGTTTATGTTATATGAACTATATATATACACCATACATATCGTAAAATTATGTAGACATACAAATTTGAATTATTTACAAACATTGCAACCATTTTTCATATACTTTATGTTTATCACTTTCTGTATTTTATTTTTTGCGAATTAATAAATAAACTTTTCAACATCGTATTAAAAAACACAAGTAATAATCGTATGAGTGTAGCTTATATATTTCAAAATGTTTCGTGGAATATAAAATTGCTACACATAAATTAATTTTATGATAGTTATAAATTTCCCTAACTAGGTTAGGTAAATTTGCTAAAATATATTTCACTAAATCTTTGCAATCAGGTGATCAGTTCGTTATGACTAAAAATTAAATAATCTGATATTTATGAATATAGACATATATTTATTTCCAATACATTTCTATTAGTATTTTTTTTTTTAAATAGCGTTTTTATAATGTTTTTAGTTTCACAGGAAACATAGAACAACTGAAATTAAATAGGTAAAATAAGTTTTTTACATTTACTATAGTAAAAAAAAAAAAAAAAAAACATAAGTATAGTATTATAAAATTCATTGATATGTCAAATTTATTGTTGAATGGAATGAACATTTTAAGTTGATAAGACTTAACGTTTACAGTAAACGCATACACATTGAGTCATTTATACATTCATCATCATTATCATCTCTCTCTTATCCCTTATATATGTAGACGCTTATCTAATTTCTTTTTTTTTTTTATTACGTTTTCGCATATAATTTTGAATTCAGTCACCTTTAACATTGTCTGTGATATTTTTATTGAGACATTTTTTTTATGTTCGTTTATCATATTTACTGGGCCTAACAGTATAAATTTACTGTTCTCCGAGATTATTTTATTCATATTATTATTATTTTTCTCTTTTTATATATTATTTTATACAAGCTAATACGTTTCCATCATTTCTGAACTATCGTTTTGATAATTTATAAAATATATTTTAAAATTATATCATCAGGCATTATCTAGGCTGGCAATATTGGTTGTTGTCATGGCCAGTGAGAGGGTGGGGCAGTGAGGGCTAGAGCCCCGAGGCCCATACTTCTGAAAGGGCCCGTCGTCTCAGCTTTTTATTCAAAATTATTTTATTATTTCATTCGCCGTAGCATGAGATGCAAATTTTAATATCTTTATTGTACTAAAGTATGTACAAGTAGTATGTATCTTGGCTAAATAAGTGTAAGTGTAAACTGATCAGCCTCGGGACCCCCAAAGCTCTCGAGCCCTGGTTGTTGTTGTAATAAGTCTCAATAAATTATCTTGTTTGGAAATAACTCGATTTCAATTGAAAACGCGCAACAATTCCATATTTATTGCATTCCGAACGAATGCTTTTTCTGTACAAATAATATTTCATGACATTTCGTTGTTTATTTTGATTTTTTTTTTTACAGTATTTTGTAAATACATTTAGTTTATAGATGGTACCTAAATAACTAATCACAAAAATAGATAATGTTTTATAATGACTTTGTGTCCACTTTAACAGTTTTCTTGTTTTCATGAAGTAAAACTTTTATTTACGACTATCACTGTCTCCACACATGTTTAGCCTCTAGCTACTGAGTTGAACTACGTGTATATTTATGTATGGTCGTTTTTATATTAATGGGACACCAAGGGAAAATAAAAATGTGGTTCAAAAACCACGTACACCGCTTAATGAGCCCTACTCACTATTATGAGACCGTGTCAAACATCGGTAAAACCGGGTATGAAACGGGAAGGACAAAAGTGTAAAGAGAAAATAAAAATAGAAAATAGAGGGTTGAGAGCGAGAAAGAGAGAGAGAGAGAGAGAGAGAGAGGAAAGGAGAGAGAGTAACGACTTGAACGAGGGATTGATGTTCAAAATGAACTGGAGAGAGGAAGGGTGAGAGTGCAAGAGTGCGAGACCCGGCAGATAGGAACGCAACAGCAGTAGTTAATTCACTCGCACTTATACATCGGAAGTGTTATAGGAACCGGAAACAGTGCGGCGGTGGCGTCCGAATTAAAATTGCATGTTCTTAATTTGTTAACCGAGTGCAAATCGGAGTTTTCTATGGATTTTTGGGCTTATATATAGCTGTAGTTGTACATTACAGGGTTCACAGATAGACTTTATCTTTCACTTTCTCTCTCTCTTTCTCTTTATATCTCTCTATTTTCATTTCTTTCTTTCTCTCTCTTATACATACATGTTATGTAAGGATGTGCGTAATGAGAGCGTCTTTATTTAACGGAAACCCCATCAACAGCCGGAGCCCATTAAATTTGTGGCACGCTCCCTTGTGTAATCCACTTATCTTCGTCGCTACAGATATAAAGAGTATTTAATTCAATATTTATCTGTTGTGAGTGTATTTTTCAAAACCTCATTTCCCGACTTGTGAATAAAGTAGTATGGACAGTCCTGAAAGGGGAATAAGGGAAAAGGTGGTAAAACCAACCCTGCCAGCTGATCAACTTTGCCAGTGTAAAAACTGTTGTATGTACGCCCGTCAGTATCTATATAAATACATAATATGTATATGTGTGTGTGTGTGTGTGTGTGTTTATAATAAATAACCGTCTGTTCCAGTAAAAAATGTCATGTTCTTCGGGGGCAATTGAGTATGTATACAGGTTATGTACTAAGATACACGTCGGTGTTATTTAAACAAACATGCATCTGTCATAATAACCAACTATCATTCGAAGATCGCGCTTATTCGTTCTTTCTTTGCGGTATGTGTTTCGTACCGAATTACATAATACATATATTGTTACATTTTTGATGTATAGGGTTTATACGATAAAGGGTGACTCAACATGAATATCCACAAAGTCCTTTTGTAACCAAATTTCCAGCGAAGTAGAACTTATTTTCTTCCCACGATTGTTATTATTATACCTAATCAATATTATTGCTAAACAACACATGCATCAATTATGTATATTTATGTTTTGTAACTGATTTTGCATAAATTAATGCAACATTCGATCAATCTGCCAATCATTTGATTCGTAAACGCTGTATCACGGATAAGCATAAACTTTGTTAAAAATTAATAATATTCGATTTTTGATACAGAATATAATTTTATTCGATTGTAATTAGACAACTTATCTTTTTGGATTTTAAAATCCATAAATGCATAGCAGTTGATATTTCTCCTGGTTGTAGTATCGTTGTCATGTTAGTAATTATTATACGTGTAGCGAGAACGATCAACCTTGATTAGGGGGGAAAAATGAGTACCATTGTAGTGCCTCGCTAATATATATCACCGTTATTATTAGTTTGTATACGTATTCTCGCCAAAAAAAAAAAAAAAAAAAATGAACATGATTTATTCAGGAGATCTTCACATGTTAATATACAAAACACAAGATCAACGTTATTAATATGATAAATACCAGAATATTACGAAGTCATGGCTTTTGTAATGTGTTTTAACAAAACCATAATTTCGTATTATTCCGTTATGGGTATTTTTTATACTTTCAATGAAAAGCGATTATATAGCAAATGAGCTGTGTAAACAATATTATTTTCAAGCAAAGAATGCGGTGAGGAGATTACTGACGATCCGAAGAAATTAATGTCAACGATAAAAAATGGTATTTTGCGATTGAAAAACTGGGACTGTAGTGTTTTGTCACTTGTGACTTCCTCGTAAAAGTAACACAAAGTAATAGCAATATTGAATCTGACAATAACGCGTTATAATTTGTATCGTTGAACTTGTACAAAGAAGAAGCTACCGCGTCGCCGCACGTGTAAGTAACGCAAAATCTGTCACGTGATCGTTATTCTTGTTTTCGAACTCTCAATCGATTCAAATTGACTGTTGCAATCCACCATCGACATCGTTCGTCGATATCTTATAGTAGACCCTCATACTCATCATAAGACCTCAAGGGTTCTGCGTGCGGTTACACAGTGCACAGCTATCGTAAAACCGGTAAGACCGAACCGACGGAGGTCGACACATCGGTAATGCAGCACTCATTCGACGTCTGTAACATTTACGTGTAATCATTTTCCGCGGCGAACAAGACAAAATGGATTGTAACGTGGAACTCAACGTATAGTGTCGACTACCGTAGGCCGTTCGGTGTGCAATGCTCGCACTTGACAGGGGGCAGTAAAGCTAGTGGTCGACGGATAGTGTACACGTATTGCTATTCTGTGGATCGAAAGAAAGACCCGTTTATGGTCCGGAAAAAAAAAAGAAACCGAAAAAAATATTTCACCCGAAATAAAACAGCGTTTGCGTACTTCTCTCATAACTCTAACCTCTCTCGTAAGCGGCACTCACGATCTAAGAATCGAAGAACTAGTTTGCATTTTGCCAACCCTTGTGAGAACACTCGCGTAGTAGCTATATTATCCATTGTGTCACAGAAGCATTCGTCAGGCAATATAATTACATTTTTTCCTCTTGTGGTTCCACTATTATTATCCACCTGTATAAATCGTTTTTTCCCAGTAATGTATTCTCTGTGTTGATTGTATGAATAACATAAAGTTCTGTAACGACATTTATTATGAATCGTAGAATATAATGTTATACATCAGAAACGTTCTTAGGATTTTTCAGTGGCAGGAGGATATGAAAATGAATTATAAAGTAAGCTCCGAGGTATAAGCCCCCCACACCATCTTTCTTTTTTATTTATTTTTTTTAAATAAATTGTATTCACTGTTTCAGTATTATTTCATTCCATTTTTATAAACTACAGTTAGCAAAATGTCAAACGTAAAAGTAACATTAACTTAATAATATTCTACATATATATATATATATATATATATATCACTTAATACATTTTTCACTAAAAACGATTGATAACAACAACAAAAAACGGGAACATATATTATCACTTGTTTCATTGGTTAATGCGACCTAGGATTTTTTAGCGCCGCTGTTTTGGTGCTGGACCGGTTAGGAGCTAACCTTTTTGACGTCACAGTTTTAAAAATGTGGGCTTTTGGCAAATGTGTATAGGACCATCTATCGCATATAAAATATAATTTTAAATAAGGAATTAAATATAATATTCTAACAATAATTATAATAATAATAATAATAGTGTTGAAGTTTATTATTTTTTATTGTTAGTTATTATATAGTTATCTAGTTTGTCGAAATAATTGATAAATATTAATTCGATTTATTCCTACATTCTTTGCGCAGCATCAAATCAGTTGTTTATAAATTATCTCAGAAAGTGATACAAAAATAAAATTTTAAGAGAACTTTGGACAAATGTTTTATAAGAATAATACTAAGTCCATTTTTTTATATATATATATATATATATATATATATATATATATATGATCATATATTTTTTTTTATTTTTATGATTTTTTTAGTCAATTAAGTAAAAATATATAATATTTAATAAGTTATATTCATATAAAATAAATTTATTTTTTTAATTTTTATAATTTATTATTTTTATTATACACATAGAAGGTCAAATGCACAAATTTTTAAAACTGTGGCACCCAAAATGGCAGCGCCCAAACGGTGGCACCAAAACGGCGACGCTAAAACATCCGTTTCCATGTTCAGTGGTATCATGAGACTTATTTATTACATATTTATATCAATATATGTACTCAATTAATTATAAAACAAAAACAGCGATAAGGGTATTAATCTGTAATCATTGTCTATAATCTGTATACATATGGTGTGTAAAATGACAAATAGTCAAAAAAAATATTGATTAGGTATATATATATTTATTTGATTAATACTAAATATCAGTTGAACATGAAAATAAAATGTATTGAAAAAAAAAAAAATAAAAACATTTGGGAACATAGCCCATATTAACCTACACCCCGTGAGAATGCCCATGTTATATATAGGTACATATGTATTTGAGGTAAAAAAGTGTAATGTATTATAAATATAAATTTGTATAATTTAGAATCGTATGGTGAATCACGTACGATAGGATGCTGTGATTGGGTTAGATTATGTTAGGTCAGGTACGTGTACGAGTTGTTCATATTATACATTTGTAAGTGTATCTCGATGAATTTCCGCTTCAGAATAAGAATTTTGATTGAATGAAGTTTAGACCATTTCTGACATAGGATGTATACATATAAATATATACAGTTTATCTTTTCGTGACACTACCGTAGGTCTGAGTATTTATTCATTTTTTGCTATTCGTTTACTTTAATTCCAATAAATCACGTTCGACTTTTTTTTTCAACAAACGACCAAGTTTTTCTTGCTCGTACACAGGAAACGCAAAACTTAATAAGATTAAATTTTTATCGGTAATGTTTCAAACGCATAACTTTTTCGAGCGGAATTCCGCTCGGAGAGTTTAGATATTACATAGTGATCAGGACGCAATGATATAACTAATTTTATACACAGGTAAATGTTAATAATATATAGATATCTAAATAGATATAAATACTGAAACCATATGAATGTTGTCATATATGTTACTTTAAACTGCAATAAAAAAGAAAAATTTACAACCGAATATCCTAAAATATTATGTGATTATGGTGAAAATCGAAAGTATGTTAAACTTTAGTTTGTATACGAAATATAATTATTAACCTTTATGTGACTACCATATTGCGAAAAAATATTTTAATGTCCATCATTGAGTTTGAAAATTTTACAATACCCTTAATTGGCACATTAAATCGTTGCGAAAACTTTCATGGACCTGCGAGGAAATCAGTGATTGTCATGACAGATATACCAAGATGACTTGAACTCAAACTATAAATTAATGTATATGTTTAAAGAAAAAGAGACAAAGTGATATGGAGCAACTAGTGTTTATACGGATGATGATTTGGCTTGGTACCGTTTTAAAATAATTTAGAGGTGTTCGATCCATTAGTTTGCAATCAAATAGCTGTTGTTCGCTGAATTATAAAGTAACATATCTATTACGATTTCGCTTTATATAGTTGTTTCTTTTTACTCATGAGAAATTAAAGTATCTTAAAAACTTTTTTACAATGCAGCGTAAAACCGAGTTTTTGTAGATTACTTATTTACGCAGGAACTAAAGGTATTATTGGAATTATCATAATACATAAGAAACGATTAATCTGTTATAATGTTTCTTCTGATTCAGATTTCTCGGGACAAAAAGTGTGATAAGTAATAACTATTATTGACCATTATAAAACCAAAAACGATAAAGGTACGTTTTGCTCGTCATCTTTCACGACCTGGTTGTTATTGACAATACGCGTTCTTTATTTTGCTCAACCACACCGCAAGGCGGTTTTTATTGTTGTTTTTTACTATGTATTTCAGCGTTAACGAAATCCAATGATTCGATTACGTAAATATCAGTGGGTGTGATTAAAGAAAATGTTCTCCGAATTAAACGCGAAACTTTGGAAGCGCAACGACCTTAAATAAAATTAATAGGTAAACGCAAAGGTAACAATATGTTCACCACTATGCAAATTAATTCATATTGAAAACACCGATAATGTTGTGGTACATACCGACACACTGAAAATTCCAGTTCACTAAACTTGCAAACGCGAGACTTGTTTACACTGACGTTCGTATTATTTAAAATATTGATCGTACGGAATACGTTCCTTGGAATTACGCGATATAAATGCCATTACATTCGTACGTATAATAAAATGCTGCACGATTGTTAAGATAAAAATAAATAAAACCTGAAATCGAATCTTATTCAGGTTGTGTACTCTCAGTGAACAGTTGTGCGTTGTTATATCTTAGCGAGTATATAATATATGTGTAATATACATATAATATACGTTGTTTTCGGCGCATACTTATTACGGTTCAGCGTTTTCATTGTACATCTTCCGGTATCGTGCACAGTTCTCGCGTCGTTCACACACACTTCTAAGAGTAATATTGTAATATATTATTTGATGGGCGAAAACAAATTTCCAGAGCTGCATACGAATCCAGAAACCGTTTATCCCACGCATTAATTGTTTATTGTGTCAACTTTGAACGTAGTTTCAAAGTATTATGCGGCTGTATGTGTTACAGCACAACGACGTCGTTCAATAAAACTACATACACACACGAATTTTAAGTACATTCATATGTGAATCGTACACGTTGTATAGACATCGTGTGTAACACGGGATCCGTGTGCTGGATCTGTGAAGACGTTTAGAATTTAAAACCTTTAATTACCAACGCATTCGTATTCCCTTTACTCGGTACTCATCCCCACAAATGTAAGGACTGTTTGCAGTCAAGATAGGAAACTCGTACAAATTAAAATACACAAGTACATTTTTGACGAGATAATATAAATCGTACTTTTTTCTTACGAAGCGAATAAATAATTAGTTGGAAAAATGTATTGTCTGAGTGATTTAATAAGATAACACTACATCGTTATAATATTACAAGCAATTAAAAAATTATATAGAATAATATTTTGTGCTTATTGTTTTCACTTAAATAAAATCGATAAAATATTTGAACTCAACAATTTTGCTTTATTATACGTGTGTGTGCGTGTTATATTGCACATATGCGCAACAATATAAGAGACGAATTGTGCGTGTTTCACATGGCGCATAACTAACAATAATAATACATAGTGGTTGTAATAATATTTTATCTTGTACACATGAGTATATTGTACTCACTGTATTGCATTATGTGTTTGATTATAATAATTAAGTTCTAAATTGAACGTATCAGATTTCTCGGGCATAATCAATATCGCAAGTATGTTAGCTAACCACAGTACGCATATGTCGTTTTGTATGCATAGAATAAACGATACATAAGTGTAACGTAGTGTTCTGCAGCTCATGTCAAGTAAGTATCTAGGATCTTATTTTGGAAGGACGATTAATTTTATCATTAATAAATTACTTTTATTGTATATGCCGGTATGCTATTATTATTATTATACATTTATTACTTATATATATATATATATATATATATATATAAATATATATATAAATATATATTATATATTATTACTTATGTATACTACATATATTACTATACATTTATTAAACAACCGTTATAGTTATTATTTTTAAATTAAATTGCATGCCTCTTCTTTATTTAAACGATCCGTTGAATGATATCTTCAATGGAAATTTTTATTTCTCTGTGAATATTTAGTAAAGTTAATCCACATAAGTAGTTTAAACTGTCGAAACATTACCAAATATTACTTATTCTATATCATAGGTATTACTATTGACACTGTTAAAATTTTACAGATATAAATTCTTGTAATAATATTTGGTGTGTTGAAAAATTTTAATTTACAATAAATAAAAAAAGTATATATATATATATATATATATATATATATATATATATATATATATATATATATATATATATGTGGTAGATTATATAAAATTTATACAATCTTATTAAATACGCTATAGTACGTGCTTTGTAAGGGGGGGGGGGGTTATGGCGGCGGTTGATCCCATCATCTCCCTCACTCAAATACGTGTCTCGCTCATGTCCACGTGTTAACTACTAGAACTTTGAACTTCAATAAAAAAGTTTCTCATGATTTTGCTGCGTGTGAGTTCGCATGATATCGTATTCGAAAGATGCTACGAACGTTTGCAGTACAATGACGTCATTTTTTACCGATACTATGTGTAAGCTCCAAAATCTCCCGTCGGATGCGTAAATTTCTGCTGTTTTCGTCGTTGTTGAGCAACCATTTTCGTCTGACTGACCCGTAACTTTTTTATTGTTAATAACAGTTATTGTAATTACTTATCACACACACACACACACACACACACACACACACACACACACACACACACATATGTGCAATTCCATGTGTAGACATTTATCGTCGCTGTGCAGTTACTGTACGCGTACACCCGAGTCGAATTTTATCACCGTCCCCTGCCAGCTGCGTTCGTGTTTAACTTTTTTGCAAGTGCCTTATACTTCGCATGTTAAAGTGTCACGCACACTCGAATGCTATAAAATACATTTAACGCCGTTTTCCGTACACGTATATTTGTGCACTTAAAATTTTATTCGTGTGCGTTCACGTGCATTGAGTTTTGCGCCTCCGTGTAACGTGTGGATTATCCGGAACAACGGATCTCAACATTTTTATGTAACGTGCATACGGACGTACACACCACTTGAAACAAAAATACTTTCTGTTGATCCGATGTTTGAAATTAATCATAGTTTATATTTTTGTTATTGTTATATCATTTTCTCTGCGTACCAGTATTATATAAATACCTATTCAGTGTCCTTGTATAGTTAACACCATATATGGTAAGCTGCGAACTTCGTCACGCTGTTTTCAAATTAATTATCTTCCGTCGAAACGTGCAGTTCGCCGTACATCGGTGTTTACCTCGTATTATACACATGTGTGCACTTGAACCGGGCGAGCATGTCATGCCGTGAAATGTAATACAAACGATAGATTTTTTTGCTACCCCCTCCCTCCTACATCAAACGAATCGTGTTTGAAGTTTAATTAAAAATCCGATATTCGCATTGAACCGCGTGTAAAACGACATAACACTATGTCATTAACACGAGTGCCGCGGATCGATGCGATTTTTTTTGTCGCTCCCCCCCTCCAATCATTAAACGACTTGTGTTTGAAGTTTAATTAAAAATCCGTTATTCGCACTGCGCCACAGGTAAAACGATATGATATGGTATAACGCGTGCGCTCGAGTCAACGCGAGATGTGCGCGCACGAAACTAGTACGATACTGTACGTATTAATTAGGCGAAACTAAGTTTTAAACAATATGCTATTCTACACGGCGGACGACGATTTAAACCAACGCATTACGTTACGATGAATTTTTAAGACACGACAACAAACCCTAATTTTGCTCGGTACCATTTTGCACAGTTTACGAGCGTGTCGGTTAGATTTGAACGTGCCCAAAATGTTATCGATCAGTTAAGGTGGGATCCCACGGCCCGTAGCGCGGCGCTCGGCGCGTGGCGCGGCATTGCGCGGTGCAACAAACGCGCCGTGGGATTGGTGGGGCGCGGCGCGGCTCGTGTAAGCGCGGCGCGACGCGTCCGTTCCCGATGATTGTCGGTGTTGGTGTCCCGCGTCAAAGGAAAACCGGCGCGGCGCGTGTATTCATATCCCACGACGTGGTTGTGCGGCTTACAATTTTTACATTTGCTTACAAAACTGGCACGGAAATTTGCCGCGCCGATCCACGCGCCATGTAGAGGCGCGCTCGTGTAGTGGCGCGTGTAGTGACGAAGTTCACGCGCCGCGCCGCGCCACGGGCCGTGGGATCCCACTTTTAGGTTTTCTTATATTATTTAATCGCAATAGTTCAACAGCATCGGATAGTAAATTCACGGTATATATAGAAAAAGAGTTCACAAAAATACAACCCTCTGCCCCATATTCTGAGATAAATCACCCATGTGCAATACTGAACATATATCAAAATAATGAGCCTCCTCCACCCAAATATGTTGTGCAGAACACGTCACTGATCGACCCCTATGTACATTTTTCCCGATGAAAATACCTGTAAAGATGTATATAATATCTGATTTAGGTATTTTGAAGCTCTAAATTTTAGAATATATCGAATAAATAAAAAGAAGTACTACCCAACGTTACTTAAAAAAACAATGGCAATCGGGGTGTATGGTTTCTCATGCGAAAGTGCTCGCTTGTGGGTTCTTGAAAGTGTTAACATCAAATTAACCGGGGTACCCTTGCAACAACAACAGTTATTTTAGTACAATGTCTCATTATGTTAGACGATAGTGCGGAGTAGTAGGTCCGTCACGGAAATTATTAATCAATAATTGCCTTGTTGGTTTCGTTAAAACTAAGTTGATAAGATCGGAAAATCGTAAAAAAAATTACTGATCTATATTGGCCATAGTCTATATACATTACTTTTTTTTTAACGTGTTTATATCGGTATGGTTGGGCGATGACCTATTCCGCAGTAAAAAATAAATTTCACGCTATTATCATACTCATATATTATACGATCAGTAAACATTTTACGATTGTTATTGACCTAAGAATTATATTACGAAATCTAATACGACGAAAATAAAATGTATTATATTATTTATTTTATTACTATTTTATAATATGGTTTTTTTGTTTTTTTTTTTTTTGACGTATATATTCTAATATCACAATGGCTCGACTTATCGACTTATCAATGTAATTACTATTGAAAATTTCAAACGTTCTTCCACGAGGATTTTATGAAATGATTCATACTTATTCAATGATTTTATACCAACACGTGTGTATTTAACGAGATCGTTGCGGGTGTGGCAAAAATGTGTTTGTGGGAGGCACCGGTAAAGACGTCATATACAATGAATGTACACCGGCGTATATGCATATTGTTTACTTTTGTAATGCTGCAATTTTCGTTATCGTTATTATTTAATTAATGTACGGTTTATTGTGATTAATAGTGATGATGTAGACCCGTTGTTTAAATTGCAATAGTCGCACATGGTATACACGTAAACAAAACATTTACGTATGTGCACACTGCATGCATATTATTTGAAAATCATGGTAAACCTCGTTTTGTATCCAAAAATCATCGTCCCAAAGAAAAGATTTAAAAAATAAAATAAAAATTTAAAAATAATTTATGAATATAATCAGTGACAGCGTAATCGGAGTTAATTTGATACGACTGCGTCACGAAAAAAAACGGTGGGTAGGTGGATGGGTGTTGAAGTTGACGTTTGTAGTTGAGTAGAAGTTAGGAACATGTTTTAACGAAATCGATTGAAAATAAATTAAATTTACTACAACCAATAGCGCAAAAGTGCCAAAGATTAGGCTTTGAGAATTGTCGACTGCGTCATTGAAATAATAAGTTCACGCCATAACTGAAAATAATATTGGTACTGTTATCGACTTTAACGCAATATATTACCTACCTCATACAACTTAATACCATAAGTTATAGGATTAACAACTTACATAATGCACACTGGATAGAGATATATAGAGATATAGCGTACATCACATGTAGTTTATATTTGAAACAAACCGGGATATCTATTATACATGCATCAGAAATTAAATTTATCGAGCGGGACGGGGTAGGAATGTGTAATTACTCAGATTACTGATTATTGCGCTGCAAATTTTGAAATTACAAAATTTATCACTTATCACAAACAGTTTTGCGCATGTGCATTAGTGATATAGGAGTTCAGTTGCTATGCTTCAATATTTCAAATTATATCTCTGGGGTACAGTAAATTGATCGTGGTAAAATTTATCGTTTGAAATAGGTCGTTTGGTGAATTGGTCATTTGGTAAATTAGTCGTTTTCAATATAATATGTATTTTATGTAAAAAAAATTATTTGGTCATAATTTTGAATTTAATATATGTGACAATAATTATAAATTTAAAAAAATTATAGGTATAAAAATAATATGTATACAAATAATATATGTGACAATAATTATAAAATTTAAAAAATAATATGTGAAAATAATTATAAGTTATGAGCTATCCCAGATATATATTCATCAAATGTTCTATTATTAAATGTTTTACATATTGTATTTATCCTCTCAGCGGTGTCATTATATTTCTTTCGTTTTCTAGGGGTTTCTGCTTCAGTGCAATTGGACTATTTTCAGGCGGTTTAGTTTTTCTTCTTTTTGTAGGGCTCTTATACATTTCCAAATGCTAGGATGAATAGCATTTAATGTGGATGAAAAACTATTATGCCTAATGATTATTGTCAATTTGTACCTACATAACGTTTTTAACCAGTATTCACGTTTCGCGACGAAAATATACTACGACTATTTTACCAAACGAATTAATACGACCAATTTACACTTTTACAATTTCACATATATTATTTGTATACATTTTATTTTTTATAACTTATTATAATTTTCACATATAATATTTTTACACCGATTTTTTTTTTAAATTTATAATTATTGTCTCATTCAAAATTATGATCAAATATTTTTTTTACATAAAATATATATTATATTGAAAACGACTAATTTACCAAACGACCAATTGACGTAGACTCTATATCTCTAATGTGATCCAATGTGTGTTATTTAAGGTTAGCAATGGTAAAATAAATGTCTATCTAAAATTGTGTTTGTTTACTACGATGGCTTATCTATTCGTTGTGAACAAAATGTATTTTACCGTCCGATAAACAGATTGTCGTGCGCTTTTTTCAAACAGTACTTATTAGGTATAACATTTTTTTTATCTTTTTTTATCGATGTTTTTTTTTTGTTGATTATAAAAAATATAAGGAAATGTCAAAACAAAATGAATTCCGTCGGTAAGTGACACAGTTCATGGTGTTTACCTGTTCTTGTAATTATCAAAATGTCAACTTAAGGATTTTGTTTAATGATTTATGATTGAAAATTGTATTATACGAATTAAATATTGAAATATTAAGAACGTACGTATTGATTTAATTTTTCGTTTTTCTTTTTTTTTACGTCAAAGTTCATAATTTAATAAATCCATGCAGCAAGTAAATAATATGAAAATAGCTTTATCGATTAAGTTAAACATCATTCAATACTTTATTTATGCATTTGTATTCATAGCGAATTATGCATAACATTCACGAGCAAAGGATGTATTATTATGTTAAAAAATTGCTCCGTTAGAGGTAATACAATATTTCAAGGGTACCAAAATATGTTATAACTTTTTAAAACTTATGTGTATTATGGTATGTTGTGTTATATTATTATTATTATTATTATTATTATTATTATTATAATTATTATAATTATTATTATAATTATAATTATTTTTATTAAAATTATAATTATTATTATCATTATTATAGTCATGTTTTTAACGGCCATGGTGTATGTTATGAGTTTATGCACGAATGAAACTTTATACACACACGTATCTTCGCGTACGACACGGTACGGCGGTGGACGCGTTAAAAATATATAATAATATTGTGACTTAATGATGTATGTACATTTGAGTGACAAATCAGACAATTCATCAACGCACTCAGTGTTTTTATACTTCGTGCACGCATTAAACAGGATGATGGTCAACACAGTTTGAGCAATTCATTTGATATATTTATTGTTATTGTTATTCGCAATACACTTTTAACAGTTAATTGGACGAATTTATATATATATTATATATAGCTATATATAAATATATATATATATATATATAATGTGAGATATAGTTCATTTTACAGTGCACACTGCACTGTTGACAATGTATGTACAGTTAAATTTAGTATAGAACTCGTTGGACTAAAAACCCCAGATCGTCTCCGGCGGTGGAAAATAAATGATAATATTATAATAAATAACATAATTACATATATTGTTACAGCATTATTAATATGATGCTCGGGGCGCATGATTATCAATATAATTTATCATCCAAAAAGACCACGTGACGTGTATTAATCTGCACCAACGAAAAATCGCACGCTGCACAGTTGAACTACATTTATTTCGCGCACACATAACAATCTTTGGTTGCAAGTAAAATATTGAAATAGTAGTTGATATTTTAATATATTTTATTCTTTTGCATTCATAAATCATACATTAAATTTATATTGCCTTTGGAATAACAACGTAATCGATGAGGTTCAAAATCTTAATCTTAGCACAAACGTTGATTTGGATTGATTGGGTGTTTTTTTAATATTTTTTTTTTACACATTTTTAAAAATATCAGAAACTATTTTCTATTTTCCCCCATCCGGACAGCGAAACCTAGGGTGGTCGAGTTCCAACCGACGATTGTGCTTAAGACGCAGCCGCCTTGTATTGCTTAATCATGACGTCTCCAATCATATATTACTTAAAATAATACTATTGTGAAAACTGGTTGTGGTTACATGGACGCAGTCACCAGACGTTGCTGTAAACGTTTACATTCAATTTGGTAAAAACAGGTTTCCAACAACAACTATTTACATAAATTGTCTACAATATAATTGTTTCTATTGTTGAAAACCTTTTCTTTTTTTTTTGTTCAACGCTAACGATTTTAGCAACATTAGCTGTCTATGTCCATATAGTCACCTCTCACTTAAACAAAAGGATGAAGTGTCTGTATTTCAAAAAATCAATAATTGAACATAGTCTTAAACGTCTAATGTATTTGTTTTTGCGATCATATCTCATCAATTAACCGGATTAACTACATGGTCAAAACTACAGAATCTTCGGTTTCAACGCTAAACTCTAAATGGTTTAAGTATAAAGGAAAGCACGATTTCTAAAGAAAACATTATGAAGTGGAATTTGCAGACCTTTTAGCATCATTATTTTTCAAAAAAATTTGACACAATTCCTAATACACACTAATCTAAAATCTATCTATACACTACAATTTTGTTGTATAAAAAACCAAGAATGAAATATATTTTTTATGTTAAGTATTATTATTATTAATTTTATATACGTATTTTTTGTATTTCAGTTATATAATTTTGATGACTTAAAAAATAAATACTTTACGGTAAAAGTTTTATAATAGTGAAACAGAATTATATTTTAATAGAGAAAACGTTGAAATATTATTTCCTTGATTCATTCTTTAAAAATCTTGTTGAGTGTAAACAGATATACTATACATTATATTTATTATTTCGCGTTATATACTATTATTATATTTTTATAGTTATGACGGTACAAATATGAGCGACATTATATTCTTAGGCCACTGTTAAATTTTTGAATTTCGTTATTTGTTCTCTCTGAGATTGTCGAAGATTCTAAAACTTAGGAAAAATAATAACGAGCAACTTGATGCTGTTCTCTAATTATTATATACTGTTTTTCTTGTAGATTCACGTCAAATGTATACACACAAACTGTGCGATTGTAAACTTTACGAGTACGTTGAGACGTTGAAAAATCATGATGGGTTTTCTGCCTGCTAACAGATTCGTCTTTTTTTTCTTTTTTTTTTTTGTCGTCATCGTCGTGTTGATGACGTGATGCACGCACACACGCGTGTTATAAATAATGGTGGCTATTAATTTATTTATTTCTTCATCCCAAAATAATATTATATTCATATATATATATATATACATGTTAACGATAAAACGGGTTGTCGGCAATGGTGAGACGGTACATATATTATACACAAGTGACGACGGGGTGGCACGTATTTTAAAATTAGTAATTTTTTTTTTTCTATTTCCGCCTCCATAAAACGAACATGAGAATAAATAGATTCGCTGGACGTACTGCACCGTGTACACACAGTAATTCTTCTTCGGTCGGTTAGATTTATTAGCTATAAACTTGCAGTACGCTAGAACGGGCTCGCTGCAGTTGGTATTTTAAAACGGCAGAGAAGAGCTGAGCTATTAATTAATGGCGATCATAGCACATAATAGTATAATATATACGCGCACTACTGGGAATCATTAATATTATTTTTCGAACGTCAATGATGGCTGAACAATAGGAGTGTATTAATGAAATATTAAAACGGTAAAAATAATAGCAATATGCTTGTGGACTGTATGCTCGTCCATTTATTACGTTTAATTCAAGCTTCTATGTCGTATTTAAATTTACGGAATACGTGCGTGTACTACAAGATTATATTTTCTAAAATATAGATTTTTTACCTTAAGGAATATCCTGTGGCAGTATAAACTCATATTTTTAAAATTGGAACACCATTTTTTCACATAAAAATTTTTATTCAGTTAATTTTTGTGGATTTTTTTATGAAATACAATCATGATTCGGAACAGCACTTTTGGTATTATTTAGATTTATCTATCAAGTACTTTGTATAGTTTATTTGATCCATAAAACAAAATTATTATTAATTTATGATTATATGATGTAATTTCTATAATTATTTTAATTTAGATTCTACTTAAGAGATAAAAACATTTATGTATTTGAATATTCTGTATCCTGTGGTACATATACGTTTTCTATAAAGTATAATAATTTTAAAAATGCATTATTTTTAAATTCAAAACGGGTGAGTCTACTTAGAAAATAATCATGTATACAACATTGTGGTAAAATGATTTTCTACACATGTCCCTTTACAGTTATCGCACTATTGTTGCGTTCGTAATCTTCTACTATAATATGATTAATATTAAATAGTGTCGCACAAGTCCGTGGAACTTGCATACAAATACCTATACCTGATATTTGTTTTCAGTTTGTGTTCGATTGAATGGAAGCAACGCAGGTTATATAACGAACATAAGGTTTTTTTTTTTTTAGTTTTAAACTTAAACCAATGGTTTTTAACCACCGCTGACTCGAAAAGATACATTATTAAGTTGGGTAAACCAAGAACAATACGAAAAAAACTCACCATCTTACAAAACTGTATACAAATACGTTGTTTTTAAGTGAATGAGAAAAAAAACTACTCACGACGAAGTCCTAAAAAAAAAAAAAAACTATAGGAAAAACTGAGGAAATCAGAATCCGTCTCTTTCGATCGGAATATAGGTGTTGAGTTATAAAATGTATATAATATATATATATATATATATAAGAATTTAGAATAACATTCAAACGAACCGCGTACACACGATGGGCGCCGTATACGTTTACGTGTACACACTAATTTTTATTGGTTACAAACGCTATCCATTAAGCGATTGGTTTTCGAATATGTTGTTGTACAAACGGGTATAAGTGTAGAAAAATGTTTTTCTCTGTTTTTTTGCTTAGGTACAATAAAAACTAATGTGTGCTACGAATTTTTCTCAGTGTATGAAATTAGATGTACATTTTTTTAACTTTGTGTTTGTTAAAATTACATAAAACTCCCATTATTATTATTAATTTGGTTTTCGAGAAAATCGAAAAACTTCCGCGCAAACAGTATTATATAATATACATACTTATATAATATATTTATATAATATTTAAATATATATATATATAGACGGGGCGTGTCGTTTACTGAACTTTTACTTTATATTTTAGACCTGAATATACATGATTGTTGTTATTACAACAATAATGTGTCGGTATTCTAGGAAAATTACTTTTTGTTTTTTTTTCCCGTTCACGATCGGTTGAGAGTTCAACTTTTTAATTATGAACATAAACAACATGTTATAGTTATACATAGTCAACAAAGCTTTTATAGAGTTACGTCCTATAGTTTAACCGTCTAATATAATAAATGTATTATTATGCACTACTGTATCGTTTTTACGGCGACTTGTATTTTTATGTGTCATAAAATGTGATTTATATTCCAGTGTTTAATGGACTTCGAAGTTTTGACGATATAGTTCTAAATTTGAATTTTATGAAATTGACGTTAAAAAAAATTAAACCTGTGTAGAAAATTAAATAATTTTCAAAAACCATGGCATGACGATTAAATTATAGTACTTCTTTTTTTTTTTTTACCTTTTATTTTGAAACTTATTTTGATTTAGAGTAAAAAATCTATATGATCAAAAATAGTGTACTACAACATTTTTCGTTTAATAAGTCAAAATATCAACATGAAAACAATCATTGGATGTAATTTTCCAACCGGGTTAGAACAGGATAAAACTCAGTGGTGCAGGACCACCGGCAATTGTAGGAAGTCGAGGCATGCATATGGAGCAAAACAGCGTCTTGGCGTTTATTATACTTGTTTTTTTCTTTTGTGAACTTTTTTTAACCATTTGTGTTCGAGACAACAACCATCTTTCGATATACGCATAGTGTTAATTCAGAACATACCATTTAGTAATTAATCGGTATCATTAATTACAGAACGCTAATCCTCTTTATTATCCAATTAGAGTCATGTTCAAATACTACATGTTACATTTCCAATGTTAAGATTGTTTTTACTTTCCTTTACTCGTTAAAACAAAACGTACTATGAAATTATATCTTGTAGTGATGAACACAATGCAAAAATATGTGTAGAAGAAGTTCGATTTTCAAAAAGATTTTTGATTAAAACCGACAATCATTATCATAGATAATAATATATTTTTGATTTTTTTAAACTATTTAAATTTCAATACATTTTGATTGATGGCTAACCATTTTTATAGTTTGTACTCATTATGAGTTTATATTTTACCTCATTTTTAGGGTGGTTTGTTTAATAAGATTAGAAATTCTGTTGGAACAGGAACGTGAAAATAATCATCATAAATTAGATTTAGTAATTCAAACAAATGAAGCCCTCTTGAATCCCCAACAAAAGGAAGTTTATGAAAATTTTTTTATTTGATCACTCCGGAGAGTACGCGTATACTTGTTTTCTTAACCACTTCAGGAACAACCTGTATATTTGTGTATAAGTATGTTAATATTTTCGAAATAATAATCAATACAATCTTCGAAAACAATTCAATGAATAAATGAAAAATACATTTAGAAAAAAAAAAAAACAAAATCGGAATAATACAATATTATAACATGATAATCGCTACAATGTCGGTATAATAATATACTATAATTTTAATATGTCAGTCTTATCGCAACGGTCCAAGTAACGTTGTATACAATAATCAAAAGCCAAATGCCGTAATTTGGCTTCGGTAACTCTCGCCAATTATTATTGCAACTTTTTTATGTGGCATGGTTCACTTCAAACGTTGTTGTATAAATATAATATGTCATGAATACACATCTTAGTAAAAATAATAATTATTATTATTATAAAAATTATCATCTGCCAGATATTACGATGATCGTTTTTATTCATCCTTTTATTTATATACCGTTTCAACTCATGTTGCGCTCTACTAATGACGAAAAAGCAACAAAAGCTACATTATATTTGATCCGTGAAATATTTTAACTCAACGACGTTGTGTTTGAGTACACACTCGATTTTACGTGTCCCGCGCGTTATATTCTCTCCGGCGTTGGACATAATAGATTATGACGTATCATCATTTCGTTTGCCTCATATGTCTGTGTCTCCAACGATGCTCTAGTGATATTCATACGAGTCGGAATCGAATCCATTGTTCTTAAATTATAACAGAGATGAGAAAAACTTTGCCGGAACGGTGTAAAAATAAAATAAAATGAGAACCTCTTACAGATCTTTCTTTTACTCTTTACTTATTTTCACCACGAAACTGACATGTGCACATGAAGGGTAGTTCGATTATGTTTCATTCGATTTTGCACATCACACTGTCAGAAGTAAGGTTCATGTTAGTGGTGATGGGTAAATAAACGTCTAGTTTGTCTGTACGTCAAACAACCAATGTAAACAGCAAACCATAGGACGAGTTATCAAGCTAAAGCCAGTAAAATAACGATTATAATATAACATTATTATACGGATAAAGAAAATAATTGATTTCATTTTCATGCCAATTTCGTGATTTAATATATATACGCAATAATATTATGTATTCTAGTATAAATTTAGTGTCGTCAATCATTTTCGACTCGGTCTGATCTCTCTCTTTCTCTCTATTAAGTTATGTGTGCCACGAGTTGCCATAAAAATATTACGATATCGTGCCAAGCAGTGGATTTATTAGGTTAGATAACGCGTGACGACGAATCGGTACAAGAAATAAAAACCTCAATATGTATACATATATAATGTAAATATAACACAATATAATATATAGCGTACCCATTGTTTTTGTATACATTGTTTTATTTGGGGAATAATAACAAAATAATAAAATATTAAATGCTGTGTCATGTAAGAAAACAACCTTAATAAATTTTTATGAATTATCTACACTGCGTTTATTATATCTTTGTCGGACACGCGTCGACAATATAAAAAAATTTGGAATTTATTATAGGTACAGCTCCTGAACCGTGCATGATGTTTTTCGTGACCACTATCGATACGCAGCACCAAGAGATCAACAACCGACGTCCAACATTTTTTTTAAAACTAAAATTACAACTATTTTTAGCATACAATAATATAAATTAACTATCCTTCAATCCTAGTAAAACGGTTTGGTTATCTATAATAGCGCTGCCACTTACTGGGTTAGTGTTCAGCTATTGTTTCATTTTATCATATGTAATATAAATTTTCCGAGCTAAATTTCACTGCAATTATCTTATTCATCATCTTATTATAATATTATTATATAATTACCTTCTGCTATCTATCTATGTACATATATATTTATAAAGACTATGAGCAAATAGAAAACGATAAAACACACTTTTATTAGTCGTTTTATCCCTTTACCATTTTGTATGAATATCTACCACCACCCGACGGCCACCATGTGTAATGGTTTTGAAATAATTTCAAACTCCGCGTAAACCATGCTAATATTTTTATTAGTATAGAGGTATAGTTCAGATTGAATCACGTTTCTTGCAATGCACTCCATTTCATTCATTCGTTTAACTTTTTATGACGACTCTATGAAAAGTTCATTTTGAATTCCTTTACAGGTATACAATTATCAATGAGTATTTGTGTCAGATCTCAAAGTCGTATATGTTTGGTACCTATTTCTACGTTATACCTTACCGCAACATTATAATTGTATTTTTTTTTTATAAAATTCAATAATATAGTTTTGTGTCATGTTTCGTACGAAATTCAAATGAAATCGTTGAGCATTTAATAAATAAACCACAATTGTAAGCCTTGAAATATATTAGGTAGATGGTTAATTTTTTTAATGAAACCATATTTTGGAACTTCCAATTCTAAATATTCTCAGAAAAACTAGATAAAATTACATTGCAAACAAATAATAAAAAAAAAACCATATAAACTATTCGATTGGTATACAGCACGAACGGCAAATATTATTTATTACTGCGAGCACGAATCCTTTGATATGCGAATTTAATTAAAATCTTCACGCTTCGTAATATATTGTTATACGTTCCTCGTTCAAGTAGACGAATTCGGTATTGTCTTTCGAGAAAAGTAAAATACATTATCACATTATCGGGAGAATGTCCAATTTATATTTTGATTTCACAGTAGCGGTTGCCGATGGATTCTTAACGAGACACGATAGCTGCAATGTATGATGACAAGAATATATTTTTAATATATATCTGCATCATACATATTTACGTGGACAATAGAGACTGTAACGTATGTTTGTTGTGAAGGAGGGACAACTGAGACCAGGGCCGCGCAAAACAAGTGTGCAAAGTGTTTCAAAAACAAGGGCGGTCGAAAATTTAGGATGGCTTTATAAAACAAATGTCAGAAAAAGTTATCGTAATAACTACTTGTACAATAATTTATTGTAAACATAATATAAGACATATTTTAAATGTTAACTAAAAATAATTTTACAATAGTTAAACAAGATACTAGACATGCTCAAATATGAAATTAGGAGGAAGAGGGCAGCAAATTTGTTTGACAGAGCGGGATTGACTATGACGTTTCATACAATAGTTTTAGTGTACCATGTGTATTGGCATATATGTTTACAGTATCAACGATATATCGGTTCGGTTTTATCTTTTTATTATATGTAGCATATCTACAATGTAATTAATGTAGATAATATATATCACATATATGTTTAGCTATATAGACTTTCATACAGACCACTGCTGTGTTATCATATCATTTTGATCATATTTATTCTTATTACTTCGACGACAATACACACATGTCTAAACAATGTTTTGTCACAAATATACAACTGGTATATCGATATTGTATCATTTACCTAGGAGGCAAATAATTTTAGAATCTTATCGTGTAAAGAAGTAGACCCGAACGAACGTTGAAAGTTTATAATACGCGTGTCAAACAATATACCGATTGCGATTGGTTGCGGTTAAGTTTGTTGAAAAATGTGCAACTGAGGTTCGCGTTTCGGGGATGGTTTTGTCGCGCCCATCGAAGCACTTCATACGGAAATCGGAATAGTCGTCTTTGCTCGAGTGCGGAACTGTGTATGAAACGCGATATAGACGGACGAAGATTAAATTCGATTTCCTTTAACGTTGCCATTCTATACACGTACCAATTGTCTTGAATGAAATAATAATATTATTATAAAATAATAAAAAATTAAAAATTAAAATATAAATAAATAAACAAATAGCTTATACATAAAAATAAATAAATAAATATATATATATATATATATATATATATATATATATATATATATATATATATAAGCTTAGCCTGGGGCATTATTATAATATAATATAATAAATATTTTTTGTAAAATACGATCGATTTAGAATTAATAATTCATCTTCAAGTACATATACTAAGTCAATAAAATCCCAATTTTCAAAAAGTTTAAGAATCACAATTTCACAATTTAGTATTTTTCTTACTGTTTTGTAAGTATGGCGCCTATGTTTTTTCTGAAGCGTCACACAAAAAAGATCGTATGAAACGAGCTTTATTATAAAATCATCCAAGCAGATTATTATTGTATCAATATATCATTTTTAGCATCAAAAATACGTTTTTTTGTGCATATTCACGTAAAGAGAAAGACATAGAAAGAAAAGAGAGAGAGAGAGAGAGAGAGAGAGAAAGAAAGATAGTATAATGAAATATTATAACAATTAACACTTGTTTTAATGGAACATGTTAAGATTTTTTGCGACCGTCGACGTTGTTTCCATTGTAATATTATGATAAATAATAACTATGGGGTTGCTACAAAAAGCGGGTGAACACGTACAGTACAAACTGCATTAACACAGCCACCTTCTATACAGAGAATACTCTATACTAGCAGTCGAAGAAATGTGAAGCAGTGGTCATCGGAAACTACAAAATGTATTATTCATTCCACCATGAAACCTTGTAAATATGTTTTCTGTGAAAAAAGTCTGATAGTTATTTAATGCATCGTATCGTCTCGTTTTTTAGACGACGTTAAAATTACTATTCAAAAACCCAGAGCTCCTGTATATTATATAAATTGTATTCAACCATATCTTTTCATTGTAAATATTTATTTTCAGTAAAGTTTCAGTGCGAATTTTCGTTCTGGTTCTTAATCCATGATAAATTAGCGAACACGCGATAAAATTAATGGATTTATAACAATAAGGATATAAGATTGTTATCAACTCTCTCAATTCTGTTGTACGAAATTACAAATAATTATTATTATTATTATTATAAGCTTCGATTAGTAAAAATTCTTATAATGTTTTTGTCTTAGTCATAATGATCAACAATAAATAGTCACCCATGTCATTATCATATTGTGTAAGACGAGTTCACTGTTTTAAGTAAGTATTTAATAAAATGTTTGACAACAAAAAGTTTTAACAGAGTTAAAATATTAGTTTTCGGTAAGCATCCACATAGGGGGTCAAATTAGTTACTCCTATACTCCATATAGGGATTTAATTTGTAAATGGACTATATACAATTTCCGTTGTAGTCGGGTTTCTAGCTTATCCAAAGTTCGTCTGAAACCATTTGGATAAAACGTAACATGTTTCTAACGGAATGAAACTAAACTAGATTTTGATGTAACGGGAAGTTTGGCACGAACCATTTCGCGATTACAACGATAGTGTAACTACTACGGATGCAAATGATTTAACGCCGTCGCGACATTATTCCGGCACGTACAATATTGCATTCGGCTTATGACAACGTACACAAGTCTCGGATTGGAGGGATGCGAGGGCGCATATTATAATACGTATTATAGAATACCTATACATTGGCGTAGCCAAGATTTTTAAATGGGAGGGGCTAAAATATTTTTTGACAGGTTAAGTAAGAAAGACTTTGAGAGTTTACCCATAGCCCCATAACCCCTACCCCCTCACCACTAAATTTAAAAACGTATTTCCAGCATTTTAAAATAGTTTTAATAATATTTATCAAAATGTAATTAATAATAATAATCAATTGACGGCGGTTGGCTCCGGTAGTATCGCCATGACATAACTTGGTATAAAAATTTTAGAGATTATAAAATTGTATTTAATTGTTAGATAAGAGTCACCACAACATTCACGATAACCACCAAAAATATGGTAGTTACCACTGAAGTAATAAGCTTATGTATCAACCAATGATAAACACTCGTTATTCGTCAACTTTAGTTGGTACCAAAGTTTTAAAACTAGTTTAGATAAACATGACCCATAATCAGTGGCGGATCTAGGATTTTTTTATGATAGGTGCTTTATTACATAATATCATGTTCTAAGACATCATAGATAAAATACAAAAAGTAATGTTTTGACCACCGAGCAGTTGAATTATCGGTTAACTTGTTCTAACTTATAGAAAACCAGTGTACCTAAAAATCGTGCGTGGTCGCAGACCAGTTTTTGCTACGCCACGGCGCGCGTTCTGGTAGCCCGTTCCAAAAATTTGCCACTCGGGGTATTATCAAAAATTTTTAATAAAAATACGCGGAACGGTGGGTGCTTCAGCTCTCAAGCATCCTCATCCCCCCTAAATCCGACACTGCCCATAATGGATGACTATAGTCCCCTTAGCCACCCTTTGGCTACGCCATTGAATCTATATATGAATACTGTAATTTTCATTTCGATAGAAATTTTCAACTACATCGTAACGGTGTACCTATATGAGTGCGTATGTGTTGTGTGTCTGTGTACCTGTATTACAATACGCAGTCCTCGTTATCTTCATGGTACAGACTATACTAACTATACGAATACATATATATTCATATAGTATGCGATACACACGTCACACATGTATATGCACTTCTCATGAAACATAGTGTAGAACATTACGTGCATCCTGATCGTCGTTATCGGGTTAGAGAGGTTCTAAGGGTGTTAGGTGAATCGCTGCACGTCGCTCTCCCTTTAATGTTTTTTCATTATATGGTACTGCGTCACAGAGCTCGATCCCTAATACAGCGGTTCCCAACCTTTTGATACTCGCGTACCACTTACATATTTTGGAAAATGTTCACGTACCACTTGACTTAATAATCTTTTTTTTTATTTATCAGCAAATAAAATAACATTATTTTATATATATTATTATAATGAATATAAATGAATAATTTAATGCGACAGTTGATGTTATATTAAATGAATGAGAACGTCAATATCGAGCTTAATATTTGTTACTTTAAGTCTGAAGCGGTCTTCTACATTTATTTATTCCTATTTCGTAGACACTTACATAATCAGCTAATATCAAATAAACCAAATAATACCGACTGGTAATAATTATAAAAATTAAACCATTTATTAAAAAAAAAATTCTCCGAGTACCACCTACGAGCTTACCGCGTATCATTTGTGGTACGCGTACCCGGTTGAAAACCGCTGCTATAATATAACTGTAATACATGTTCGGGACACTGGACGCAAAAGCTGCATTTTTACACGTCATCCCAGAGCCGTTTAAGGCGTAGCTAGTTTTTTAGGATGTAAAATTTCAGTGTAAGTTATACATTACGATTTTACAAACAATAATGATGCGAGACATCTGGTACGGACTCTCGGCGTCATGAAAATCTGTTTAGGTGTGGACACTTCAATTAGGTCAGATCACGCGTTGAAGTTGAAGATATCATGTTAAGTACCAAAAAAGCCGAAAATGCTTTGATTTGGAAATTTAATTTGTACAGTTTTTATATTTATATGTACCGTTATTGACAGTACTTCAAACAATTTAAAACAACACACATGTAATAAATATTCTTATTTATATTACTTCTACATGTGTTAGTTCAAACGTTCTATTATGATAGTCTAATGATGTCGAATAAAAATGCCAACTGTTATTTAAGTACGTCTTAGAAATCGGATATAACCAACGATTGGACGTCGTATTGGTATAGTGTAGGTATGATTGTATGTATAATAGATCAAATACACATACTCGTATATACAGAGTGCTCCGGAAACCTATATTTATATTTATGGCAAGTCACATAATCAACTGCCTATCCACTTACTCATCTATATAAAATGTAGAAATTTTATAACAAATGTAAATAATTTATTCCCTAATTATATAATCCACTTTTTAGATATTAGAAGAGTACCAATTAAAATTGTTTTTCTTATCCTTGTATTTAATATTTGTCCAAGGGATATTTTTTCATAGACTTCAACTTTATTTTAGTGTCTTGGCCACGGGATACCCACCCACAAAACAAAATTATATATGTTTATGGCGACCGTCATACATGCACAAGGACTTTGGTGCCACTGTATATACAATGTTTATATATATATATATATATATACATATATATTGTTTATTCGGACCATGGTTAGTGAATAACACAAACTCAATCTAAAAAATCAAAGGAATACGATTTGACAAAGAACATGAAGAGCGGTTTCCACCAAAATGAAATAAAAAGAAGTCCAAACAAGCATTCGATTAAAATTGTTATCCATTTGTATACTCGTGAATTTAACTTAAGTCGTATGAAAATCGAACGTGATGAATGTACAATATTGGAAAACAATATTTTTATTATAATGTATAATTTTTTTGGTTTTCCATCCGAGCTGTAATAATCAATGGTGTATTGACAAATTTATTTATGAGTATTATGCACTAATATTAATATTAATTCTAAAATAATGTTATCGCTTCACTCAATTAAATTTAATTAATCCCTTACATATATATTTATATATATATTAAAATAAATATTTCATCCAAAATACATAGTTAATTTTTTTCCAATGAACTATTAAATTATTTTTTTTTAGTTTTAGTTTTCGAGTTATTTTAGAAAAGTATACCCGTAAAATTATATTTTACATAAGGTATACTTTTCTAAAATAATCAAAAATCTGCTAATTCGGCGTATATCCGTGTATATTTTTAACCAATTATTAGTAATAATTTATTAATAATAATGTATTGTCATGACCTTATATTGCGGGTAACTATTGTGAATACCATGAGTTCTGTGTCGTTGACTTCGAAAAGGTAAATCGTAACACGACAGTGTGATGATTATAATCCTAATAATATAAATAATAATAATAATAATAATAATAATAATAATAGCATTCATAAATAATAATATGACATAGCGTAGAGTATAATAATTTTATTGTATGATACGAGAACACATTTATATAAGTATAATCGAGCATTGGTGGTCGGTCGTAATCGCGATACTCGTAGAAACATTTTTACCGGCAAAATCAATTGTGTTCGATTTGTACTTTAGCGATTTCTCAAACGCGAATCTTTTCTCAGCTTTGCAGCCTGTTTATTTGCCAACCAACCAGTCTACCTACCTACTAACCTGGCCAACCCATCCACGCCCACAACACATATCCATTCGCGGTTGCCATGGAAACGTTGAAGATGTCTGATAACAGATCGTTGAACACAGGGAATTTTTTCATATACCTGAACTATATGTAACACCCGCATAAAATTGTTATTCCGTTAGTTTTTACTTCATTAAAATATTTCTAAGGTGTTTTATTGCATACTCCCTCTGCCTGATAAACATACCTATCTTACATATAAATAAATGTATACATATGTTTTTTATCCGTAGTATAAAAATAATAAATATATAATAAGCAAAAATTATTCCACACATATTGTTATAATATGACTAATCGTGTGCATTTCGAAACTCGAACAATAACACACTTCCTATAACGTTCCATGCACTGTACATAACAATGTACAATAACTTCAAGATATTATCGAAAGGAGTTTGTATTATTCAAAAATTTCGTGGGGTATAAATATCATACAAAATATTGTAAAATATGTACCAAAAGTCTGCTAGTTGAAACAGAGTGACTGAGTCCGTAGATTAAACGGTTAAAATACGCTTTGTTGTTAAAAAAAAAAAAAATTATAAGCAGTTTACGTCCGATGGTATGGCAGCTTTTTTTCCATTTTATTTTTTTTTTTTTTTTTTGATTTTAAATTAAAAGGATAATGTATTAATATATGTGAATCGTGTTTACCGCTCAACTTTTGCGCTTTTTGACGTTATTTATTATAATAAGAAAGACGCACTGCTATACGTGTGCCTACACATAATAAAAACACATTTCTACTGGGTCGAAATTAAGTTTAACAACAATTAATAATTATTACTGTAGCAGCAATATCACACGCACCTATTATAACGGCCATTGACGAAAATCATCGATATTCGCTCACTGAAGTCGTACGTTTTGTTAGCATTTTCGAATTAGTTTTTCTCTAACCCCTCACCACACTTTGTATTCATAATGTACTTGCACAAGTACCAACACAAGATGGTTTGAGAATAATTGAATTATATCTGAGTGTGTGTGTGTGCATGTTTGCAGTGCCAATGCAAAACCATTCTCGTCAAATCAAATATTGTAATTTTCCGTAATGAAATTCAGTTTGAAATTCCGGTCGATGTTATCTAATTTACAACAATCTGCTGTACCTTTATGTTCCAATATACTGCTACCACAGCGTCAGACAGATGCAAGAAAAGAAAAATTTGTAAGTCTTATACAAAAATTAGAATAAATATTAATTATATAGTAATCATTATTATTTTTCCTCGAGAATCAGTGGTAGATGTAATCACGTGCATCTCGTATTTGTTTCTCAGCAGCGACCAATTTAACCTAACCTAACAGCAATTATAAGACGGACTTTTTTGGTAATACTCGATGAAATTGTTCCGAATGTGAAATTGGTTTACGAATACAATATGTTTCAGGTAACGAAATGTAACGAATTCATAATATACTTATGTTGAATCGGAAAATCATCTGAAAAACGATCATTGTCCTAATATCAAACGCGATTCCGTCTTTGGAGAGTTTTGACTATAAAATGTTTCCGGTTTATCCTATAAAATATAAGTATATGCAGACAAACGAGACCAAACCAGATTTTTGTTTTTGACAAGTTTCCCGTGTGTAATTAGCGTTAGCGATATGCGAGCTGATAAAATTAGTGTCAAGTATAATAATAATCATAGTAACATATCGTTATAAAGTATTTAATATTATTATTATCAAACTCGTTAATCCCTGGTTTATACGGGTTTAATAAATATACATATGTGTAAATAAACATAATCCGCATAAATCCGTTTTGTCAGTCTCCTAAAGCTATTTTACGTCAATTCCGACGTAGTGTACCGTGTGTTATATGTTTATATAATAATAATTATGCTCATATATATATAACCAGATTGTATACCTTTGTTAATTTTTGAGTATTATATAACTTTTGATTGGCAATGAATAGGTACAAATTTATATTTTTCGAGAATTTCCGAGAAAACAATGGCAAAGATGTAGTGTTATCCTGGTCGTTTCGTCCACGTCGTTTTCCATTAAACCCCAGAGCCCCATTGTTCGGCCGAGGATCGGTGGGAGGAGGATAACGGATTTTCATATTTCACACGGCTTGACAGCGAATCCTGCGGTGGCAGCGGTGGCCCAACGAAATGATAAACTAAGAGCGTCGTCGTCATCACGCGGTTGTGTACCACTTCAAAAACCCTTTCTCGTCGGTGCTTTACATACACATAATATCCGTCCCGACACATTACCCTAAAATGTATTAGGTTGCATTTTATTATGATTATAATAATTATTTTTACTTCTTTAGCCTCTGTGCGTTTTCATTTACCTTGGTTTCCATTTCCTCACACCGTCCCTCCAACTCGATCTTAATTCTGATGAGGTCACACGGTATCCTATCATTTGGTTAGGTATACCTATGACATGCAAGTATATGATATTTTATAGGCCGTAAACATGCACAGCGTAACCGACCCTCATGGTTGTGCGATCAAGCAATATCATCTAAGTGCGATGACGTCCGCGGGATTATCGTTACTATTACAACGATTACATCGATCTTCCGATCTTAATACAGCACCTCCCTAATTTGTTAAGTCATATATGTAAATAGTTTAGGTAATTAAGAAGGTATAGATTCTATATTTTCTATAAAAAAGGATTATACATAAATTCTCGTAAATTCATTGTTTTTTAAGAAAAATAAAAAAAAATATCAAAGTACATATACAACTAAACATATTAGGAAATTACTATGTTAACTTTTCAAAATAAAATATTCGAAATAATGACTACTTTAATAAATATATTAACTGAGTAAAAGTCACAACACATGAGTTAGAGACGTTTATACGATATTGTGTCATTGGATTTTAACAACCGATTCAGATCGTTAATTGGATGACTTACTACATTGAGCCTTTAATATAGCTCTTCACCCTAATTATAACAGTATATAACTCGGGAGTATTTTAAAACAACGTATGTTTCCTGGACGTTTCGTTTATGATATTATATTAGATTTCATATACATTTACAGAACGACATAACGGATCCACGTTTTTCCGCTTATCCATTTATGCACCTATATTGTGGTTGACGTAAAAGAAAAAAAACGGCAATTAATGCAGCCCACTCTGTGCGTGTAAATACCCACACACGTTTATATTTAAACGCACAATCTGAACCCTGTGCGCTAAATATTTACTGCGGCCGCCTCATTTATAATATTCGAATAACGGGCGCAGGACATACATGAGTCCTACCACAACTAACCCCCTACATATTCGTTTGGATAATAAATGCATCGCGCGCGGCCGCGTTTCATGAAATGTTTTGGTTACATCCTGAAGCCACTATACTTGAGATATATAGGTTATACCGCAGCAAATCCTCAATAACGTGGTACTATGTTTTTGTATCAAATATACGGTTTTATCTATTTGCGTGAACGTATTGCACACGTATTTATTTACGTTGCCTACACACTCTTAAGATACAGTTACCCAGGCACGACTGGTCACCGAGACCAGTCTCCGGTGACGTAAAAAAAACCGTCAAATTTTATATCAATACCATTGTGGTTTTCGTGCAGTGAGGGCTAGTGTTTTCAAGTTAAATTTTATATTTATTATGAGTATGAATACAATTATGAACAATAATAAATTAATGTTACTTCTTCTTGAGCAAGAGCAAGAGGATGATGATTTATTAATCACAACACAATCAGAACTCAGTTGCTCTTCTTCTTCTCCCTAAAAATGCAATTTAGCCATATTGATACACGTCACGATCGAAATTCACTACCCAAGAGTTGGTTTGTGATTGAAATAAATCGACGATCGCACGCGACAGTCGCAATACACTGCTCTCGGACCAGTAGTGTTGCCGGTCGCCACGATAAAGTTCAATAGCGCGCTGGAAATCAGTTAATAGGAGTTACATAATACATATATACCTAATACATTAAAATTAACAGTCAGCCGGCGACCGGTCGCACCTTGGAAACCGTACCATTAAGCGCGATTTGGAGAACATTTTTGGGGTAAATCCAGCTTTCAATTAAAAATTCGAGCACTTATGACTTATATTAGTAACATAACATTTTGCTGAGGTCTGTTAAAAATATATGGATTGCAATACGAAATTTGGGGGTGGAGGAGAATGGGGGTTTGCTAAGAACTACTTGACAACTCAATCTTCATACACACACTTTATGGTATTTACAGCAACATAAAATGTGGTGTAAGGTATCGTTACAAACGACGTGCGTCCAAATTCGAACACGCGTGATTAACCGTTCTTAACTCATAACTTTTATCTTCTAACACGTTATTATTATACATATAGCAGGGCTCGTATTCTTTTTTTCTACCGTAGCGAATGTTTTAGGTCGATTTATCAGCGTTCGCCGATATACCCTGTTTAGACTGTAGAAAATCGGTCAACGGTTTTTTTTTCTTTTTTTACCTCAAATGTTTGTTTAACGATTTACTTAACGTAATTAAATTAAGTTATCGAACAGTTGTATATAAAAAAAAACAAAGATAAATATTAACGAGTTGTTTTGTGTGCTTAACGAATAACATTTTACATAACCAAACACTTGTTTTCATTTAATTTCCGTATTGAATTTTGATTTTATAATTTTTCTTTACCACACATCATATATTTTGTATTTATTTATGCCATGTTTATGTTTTGCATTCAAAACAATTTGAGGCGTAATTCAATTAATGTTCAGAAACTTCGGTAGATATTGCAAAACAATTATCGATATTATTTTAATTTGGGGATGATAATTATTTTCTTAACGGTTCTATGAGATTTCGAACAATATTTCACAACATAATTCAAATTGACAAAACCATATATACTTCATTTGTGGTTTATGATTAATTGTTTCCGTAAAAATGTGTTTTGTAGTTTTAAATCGCTATAATACTTATTTCAACTTCAATAAATATTAAAACCAACGAAAAAGACCACTTCAATTGTTTACACACTAATTAAATGAATGTCGTAGGATTTATTGCAAGATTTCGATACATTTATTTGTGTTAGTTTTGTAAAAATAACAAATTTAAACTTTTACAGTTCTCTTCTCCACGACTCATTATTCTGTAAACTCTCCTCCCTTGGCTACTTTTTCCTTGATGTAATCCTTCTTCTCAATTCTTGTTCTCCTTCTGTCATCTCACTCTTCATTAATTTCATTCTCAACGCATGTTTCCATATTTTAATTATTTTAGTATAGTTATGTATATTGTAAAAGATATCACCCATAGTTATGCAACACAAATAATTTTAAATCACTGTATTTTCACCAAAACATAATTGTCAACCTATAATATTTTTACGATAAAAGCAATGGAAAAAATGAAAAAAAAGTTTACAGAGATATTTTAACGATCTCTTCTTGAACAATTATATTAATCAACACATTCCCTTTTTTTTTATATAAAATGTCACTTGGCATGTAAATATGTAAATATTTATTGCCTGTAAATAGATGGAAAATCTTAATATACTCGTATTTATTTTGAATTTAATTGTTGTTTGTATTTTTTAAAATTTTTTTAATGATAAATTCTGATCCTTAAACCTATAAATAAATGCAATAATTACATTTTTGAGCAACGGATATTCTTCGAAAGCATTGTATGGGAATTTAATCATATTAATATAATATTATTAACGTTAAGTTATATTTGATATTAAAATTAATAATAATTCATTATGAGTATGCATCATAAGTTTTCGGATCAACGATTTCGACGGACGGATCGATGTCAATGACTAAAACTATAACGGTAATATAATATCAAAATCCTCAAACTGTTGTCGACGTGCGAAAATTGTGCACTATGACAACGGTTAAATTATTCCGAATATTTTAC
>JASXSY010000090.1:0-69594 GCA_034509805.1 Sipha maydis | reverse complement strand
TAATTTGACGAATGTCGCGAAAAGATAAAAGAAATACAAACACAAAATTATTATATTATTATTTGATACCATATTCGTAGGATTTTAATCAGACCCGTCCATAACTCATTAATTAAGTATTCTACGTGCGATTAACATAATATCATAAAATATGAGTCACCCGCGTATGAACTCCATTCGTTTTCTAATATTTAGATAACACGAATAAAACGAACAGTAAATATTGAAACTAAATATTTTGAATTTTTTTACAATAAAAATATTATATGTTTCAATTGATTTAACTACTAAAATTATTTTCTATAATACTTATATGGTACATTGAACATAGATATACTGTGTTGGGCTTGCATAAAATATTGCTATAAAAATTACAAATGGAGAAGTTATATGGCAAAGCGTACGATTGCATTTTTAAAAGACAAACTAGTGATCCAAATGACTTTAATTTTAAGAGGGCAGGGTCTGGGAATAAAAATATTTTTTTATGCTTAGTGAATTAAAAACATTAAATATGAATATTGATAGATAATTATACCTCAGTTATTAATAATTTTTCTTAAACAAAAATTCTATATTTATAAATTTAAATATGTAAATTACGTTTAAATATATATTGAAAGGTACAACAGAACAATTATATTATACATATTTATACCATTAAATTATATTGATAGTACATATCATAAAGTATTTTTATTCTATCCAAATAATTATGGTTTATTAATCTAAATAAGCCTAAAATTATATCCATACATATCTTAGTAACGTTTTTAAAGTAGTCCTAGTAAATTTGAATACATTTGGAATTTGGATGGAAAAAAGAAACTATTCAGTGAGTGTATAAATTTTTAACATTTTAAATATTTTTTATCGTAATTGTTTTGTATTAAATTTGTCTAAAACTATATACCCACAAAATAAGTACCGAGAATTCTGAGAATTCGATGATAATTTGAATTGTGTTTATATGATTGAATTATGATTAGTCTCTGTATATACTGATCTCAACCTAACCAAAACAGAAAAAGTTACCTATTATAATTATACGTTTATCGATGAATAGTAAAAATAATTTGGATCTAACCAAATCATCACATTTTCAAAATCTTGTAATTTTATTAAGTAAAACTATTACTAAAGAAATCTTTTCAGGTACCTACAACAAACAGGATGATCTAAGATGACAAGTTCTCCAATATTAATATATTTTTTTACATAGAAATTATTTAAGAAAATACGTTGTATCGTTAACATATCTTTTAACGTAATAACAATTATGAATAATGATTTTGGAGTCCAAGCATTAATTGGCACAATGTTTTCAACGAAGGATAGCAGAATCAATTGAAAATTGACGTGGTCAATTCAATATTCACTATTCTGTTGGATGATTTGACATCCGGTTTGGTGGCTGTTATAACATCCACATTAGCCATTGTTATTTTCGGTGAAATCACTCCGCAAGCTGTTTGTTCACGTCATGGTTTGATGATTGGTGCCAAAACCATATACGTCACGAAAACCGTTATGGTACTAACTACACCACTGTCTTGGCCCATAAGTAAAGCTTTGGACTGGGCACTTGGAGAGGAAATCGGTAGCACGTATAATAGAGAGCGTCTAAAGGAGTTAGTCAAGGTGAGTGATATTCATTTCATTATTTTATACGATACATATTTTAACATTTACAAACATTTACTATACTATATAACATAATAGTACAAGTACTTAACCAAAAAAAAAAAATGCATAGATTTTTTATTATTATAGTCAAGTTCAGTTAGTCATCGATGTTTACTCCAATGGTTATAAATAGGGCTCAGAAATTGATAACCTAAAAAAAATAATGCAAATATGACGTAAAAATGACAAAAAATGTACTTAAAAAATGAAATAAAAAAAATTACAAATATTTGTTTTATAAATGTATCAGAGCTTACAAAATGCTCAAAAATCAAAATCATTGCATTGTACAATAAAAGCGTATTTGTTGTTATCAAAAGTAAATGGGCTATGATTAACTGTTAATAAATATTTATGTTTGGAAAAACTTCTCTTCACATTAACTGAAGTGATTGGGGAAAATCTGAAATGGGCCAAATCATGAGCACTGAAATCATTCGGAAAGCACTTACTTAAAGTTTCTTCACTATTAAGAATTTTCAAATATTAGGAAAAATAAGAACATGTAGCTGTAATTATAATATAATAATAATATTCACTACAACTCGATAATGACGAATGTACCTAATCAGTGTGATAAAATCAGATAGGTAATAATCTTAGTTCGTAGTAATTTCCAAGTTTTAAGTTATCGGCATAATGATCGACAAGAAACGATAAGAAGTGAAATACTGTGAAATCAGTAAAAATGACTAAATTGTGGAAAAATGACGTAAATATCAAAAAATTACTTAAAAAGTAATAAATACAAAAAAAAAAAAAAAATGCTAAATAAAAATTAGTCATACAGATTCACATGCTAATGAAAATTGTGGCCAGAGAGCATCATCTAATAAGTTCCAAAAAAAATGCAAAATGCCTTAATTTCTGAGTCCCAATTATAAATAATAATATCTTTATCACTAAGAGACTTCAATAAATTTAAATACCACTGTTTGATCTACAACTTTTATAAATATATTTCATTGTTAAGTTTAATTTTATTTTAAAAATATTTAAAATATATTGGTAAAAGGACTGTAGTTTTAAATTTATTTGTTATGTAAACTTTTGTTCATTATTTCAGTTCAAACTATACTTGTCTTATAAATTACTGATATAAGCTATAAATTACAAATAAATTGTTATAATTTTACATCAAATTTTAGTTAGTTTTGTAAATAATTTGATACTATTTTTATAATAAGTGTAAATTATGGTTCGATGGTATCGTAATTCTACCTTTAATATATTTTAATAGAAAATCAATGTACTATACAACTAATAAATGATAATGTTCTTCTAATTATTTTTATCGAGCTAATGTTTAACATTTAATTTCAATTAATGATTCTATCCAGAAGAATTCCATATAATAATAAATTAATGATTTAATTTGTAAAACTTTAAATTAATACCCATTATTTTTGATTAAGTTAAATACAAAATAATTATGTTTTTCTTTATATTATTTTTAACAAATGACTGTGATGAGGACGTGATACTCAAAGGTGTGCACTAGTAAGCTACCTAAACAGACGGCGATACGTACGTGAGCATACATGCTAGTGCGTGATACATGATTTAGAGAATTCTGTAAACCTATAAATAAAATAAAACATTTATAAACGATTTTTAGACAGGAAAACTAACTGCGTAGGACAAAACCGTCAAGTGTAAATTTGTAGCAGAAATTTTTTCCTTTTCTTAAGGGATTATTCTAGTATTACGTCAGAAAGTGACTACCCCTCCCCCTATCTTACGTCAACGTTTTTAATGGATATAAATAAATTGTTTTATTACTATTAATACAATTAATTTCTTCAGTAATCAAAATTCAGATAATAATTAGATGGTAAGTTTTCGATGATGTTGTTAATTCATCGACTTTTTTTGCGTTAATTCGAATTTTGATAAATATGATGCTGAAATCAGTTTGAGATTTAACCCCCTTCCTCCCATTTTAGGTGCTATCATGTTTCTCGAACCTCTTCTCCTCATGGTCTGCTGACATAATACTTGAATGCTCCCAAAGAAGTGAACATTATCTATGATGTAATCATTTTTATTTTTTCGATAACTTATCGATTATATTTTTTTATAAACAAACAAAAATTAATAAAAAATAACTCTGGATCCATTAATCCTAGTGAAAAAATAAAAATACTTAATCGCAGATAATATTCTGCTGTTAGTGACAAAACAGAATTGGACCCTTCATTATAAATATACATGGAGTGTATATTTATATACTATTATATTTGTTATAAATAATTATTTACATTATTATGTTATTTATGATGGTTGTGTACCGGGTAAATCGAATTTTCACGCATGGTTGTATATCGGCTATATCACGTTCTCTTAAATGTATGTGAAATTTAAAAAATGCATGCTCAGTTTATTATTTATATTTTTAAGACAAACAAAATGTATTGTGATGTTATCACATTAACAAAAGTATACAAACTGAAAATTCATAATACATGGCTTTTTGTATGGATTTCAGTTTTGATAATTTATTTATTGAATAAAACTATTCATGATAGAATATTAATTAATTAATTCAATAACACTTAATACAAATTGCAATTTACCATGCATGGAACATTAAGGTAATGTACAAATACTATTGCTAACATTGAAACATTAGTAACTTTTCTTTACTAGTAATAATTATTTAACTATTAATTTAATCTTTCAATTTCTATTATGATATGGTTCAATAACAATAATGTTTTTAACATAAAATGCATACTTTTCAATAAATTTATAAAAATTATAATTTATTTTTCATAAGAAAATATTCGTGGAATAATTTCTTATTGAATATTTCAAATCTTGAATAGCTATTTAACTCTAAGAAAATATTATCTATTTTAATATTAATCATAAAAAAATAAATAATTTTAGTATTTCTCAGTATGAGTAAATGCAAAACAATTGAACTTGGTTATCATTATCAACTTAGCAAATATCACAGTTGATATTAACGTAGATGATCATGAACAAAAAAGTTTAATTTAAAAAGGATAAACTCTAAAACATTAAACTCTTTCAATTGCAATGATGTGTTTTTTATATATTAGTTATAAATTAATTGTATTTAATAATTGTTTGTTAAAAACATAAATAATTTAATTTAAAAAATATGATATTATTAGATAAGCACTAATTAGAGTTAGACAGTCTTCTCATACAATTGATTTTTTATTTATCAAATATAATAATTTTTAATTTTTTTTGTGTGTATCTATAATATTATTGATTTTAAAATAAAGATATGCGCTACAATGTTGTTAAAATGTGTAACTTACTGGACGCAACCACCAGACGTCATTGTATTCGTTTATATTAAATTTAATAAAAGTAAGTTTCCACCTATAACTTTCTATTGTGTTTTGGTTATTGAAAACCCTTTTTTATCAAGTTGATTGCAATCTATTACTATGACGTTTAGTAGCTGAATCATTATAAGCAATATCAATACTTATTTCTTATTTCATTTTATATTATCAAATATAGTAATTAGTAAAAAATTAACAATAGGATTGCACATCTGTAGTAAAACTAATAGAAATATTAACATAATATGATACGAATAACTTTTCATTTAGTTTTTTAACTGATAACCTTTTTAATATAAAATACGAACTGACTTATTATGAAATATTCAGGGTGTTTTTGCAGACATTTTTAATATATAGGTTCACATTTATATACATTTTATAATTGAAAATATATTTTCATTTATAAACAAAACTATGTGGGTAATATAAAAAAAAAAAGTAATTTATTTCACTAATTTTTAGTGGAACATTATACAATTTATGCTTCATCTGTACTTATAATATTAATAAGCAAATGGGGTACAGTTGGTATAATGGTTAGCCGCAGTTGTCTTTCGGGGTTGCGGTTAAGCTACGTCCGGTTTTATTTCCTGGATGTGTGACCACCTGTGTATTTAACTACAAATCCATGATAATGCTTTATGTGTTCCGACCTATTTACCTAGTACTCACAAACCAACATAAAACCTTCAGTTTCCCTAGTACGCTCAATGATCAGAAGTCACAAAATTAAATAAAAAATAAAAGAATAACCAGATTTAAACAACTATAACTGTATTCTAAAAAAATTACCGAAAAATTATTTGTTGTAATAAATAAATTCAACAGCCTTTATTTATCTTAGTTCATGTAAAAATCCTATAATGAAATACCAATTTTATTCAACTGAAATGTACTTAATTTAGTATTGTAAATTTTATTGATTTTTTATTGGTCCTAAAATTACGTGTTTAAGCCTAGACTCAAGTATAAAACATCTTAAGTTAAAAATATAAACCAATAAATTAATTGGTATTTGTGATATTTACAAATAATTTTTATTTAAAAACAAAATTTGTAAACTCTTAATTTGGGATTATATTTTTTTGTATGTCGTGTAGTATAAAATAATGACTTTTAAACAAAGGAATATCTTACATAATCATTGTTTAAATGCTTTTTATGTCAATATTTTTTTTCCTCCTACTCTCGAATTTATGATTCTATTTAAAATTATTTATGATAAATTTTGTTTTAATCTACACTATTTCACGATCGTCTTTCATCATGTAATATTATATCATTAACGACTACACGTTGTATTATTAATAAATAAATATTTATTTCATTCGGATACAAGAATATGCTGACATATTACGTTAATACAATAATAAGATGCCAATGAGTTTCTAATTCTCTTCCAACAATTATGTTTTGTTACAAATATTATTGAAAATATTTTGCTTCCATTTGATTATTATATTAGTTATTTAATTAGTTTTTTAAATTATATTATCATTGAATTTTGTAAAGCGCCACTGAACTAACTGTTTCAGTTTTTATTGTGATTACTACACTATCAAAGCAGTGAAATGAATATGTAAAATAATGCATTAGTTAAATAAGGTGAATTTTGAATTTCTTTCTACAGTAATCAAAATATATTAGGTGATTTCTTTAAAACAAAAACTATATACAATTACATTTATTATGAGATAAAATGTAAACACGTAAACACGAAAAAAAATAAGAAAACTATGGATTCTGAGAAATATAAATGGGTTATAGGTTTAACATTAGGTTAGATGAGAACTTGTTTAATCGTTGGAGAGTTTATATTAGATAATAGTAATAAAATTAATAGTTTATAATTTGTAGCTATTTCATCACGCGTTTAATGGCAGTTGTTTTAAGATGATTGGATCGCACATACTTTACGTGTGTAACATACATATAAGATCAATGAATCGTCACTGCGCTATTATGCTGTTTCAAGGTCGCATAACTTATCGGTTTTTTTTTTTTTTATTCAAAGATATACATGTACAGATATATTTTTATTTCAAACCCTTCCATTGAAATTGATCTAAAACAATTCATCATATGATTGTGATCTATTATATTTGTTGTGGTTTAATATATTTTACAATATACAATCGAAAATAATAAAAATGCAATTTGTTGTGCTACATTATTTTATTATGTATTATAATTATCATTGTTTAGTATTCAAAAGTAAATTAATGAAACGTTTTTATTTAATTTTTGTATATTTCCGATTTTAATTATCCTAATGAATAATTTTGCTATGATTTTTTTTTTTTAATTCGATTGTTGTCAATAATATAATTTTAGAACTAAATAATTGGTTTTCAATTGTGAGGTATGAATATTCATGAATATCTTTATGATTAACAATTTGTTAACAATTGTTTTCCATGATTTCTTTGGAATAAAATAGTTTAATATTTTTAATTAGTCTACGGCTACGTACTTATTATCTCCGACGTATTATTAATATTAATTATACGTATATTATTCAAAGTTGATTTAAAAGTTTGTTATTACTGAAGCCTTTATTAACTAAATAAAATGTAAAAATATAATGTATCACTAAATTATTGGGGAATTATTGTTTGATATTTTTTGGGAAGTAAAAACAAATATAATATAATGCAAATTTATATTTAAATAATAAGATAATAAAAATAAAATAAAAATTAGTAAATGGTTAATACTCGTAAATACATTTTTTAGTATAAGAAATATTTTATTATTTGGTACATTCAAATTGAGACTAGATTAGATTTTCAATATCTTTATAAACCCATTACGTTAACCTTCATTCAAAACAATTTTTTGAATTACATCGTTTGTAATTGCTTCAACATTTATACAAATTAACGGGATTAACGTAACAAAAAATGAGTACATTAGTGTTTTAATTTTAATTTCTGGTTTATATATTTTAATTCTAGTTATACGATCTTCGATAAAAACAACTATGAACTATTATATGAATTTATAATTTATTGCCATACATTTAAAAATAATTACAGTTAATTTTTATAAATCCTTATTATATAATAAAATCATTCATCATTTTATCTGAAAAAACTTTGAAATAAAGTGGTATTACTATAAAAAACTTCATTCGTTTTATTATTTAATTTCTTTATGAATTGCATAGCTGTAATACTAATGTTAATTTTTATAATATTTATTATACTAAAAAAAAAAAAAAAAGAGTTTACTTTAATATAATGTAGATATTTTGTGCATACATAATTATATAATAATATGCATTACATATTTTTTTTAAAATGTAACTCAAATTATAAATTTAATTTAAGTTATTGTACACTATAAATTTAAAAATTGTTTTTATCAAATGTTTTACTAGTATATTCGCACAAAATTTCAAAGCATAATATTTTATACATTTTATTCAAGATAAAAATAATGTACCTGATGTTGTAAGTACGTGTACCACTCATAGTCTGTCTAAAAAATATTTCTTGGCATATTTTGTTTTTATTCGTATCTACAGTATATAAATGGTAAGAAAGTAGCAACTTGAAATTATACCAAACGTATGAAAGGTACCATTTTTTAACTTCCTATTAATTAATTGTTATAATTATAGTCTTAGTAATCTAAAAAGTTTTGACTTAATTTTATAAACTAAAAGAAGGATTTCATTTAATATTCATTGTTGAAATTTTAATTTTTAATAGAACTCTTTGTTATATCCTGCGCATAATTACTTTGCAAATCTTAAATTTTATGTTTACGGATTTATGACAGTAAGCTCTTGTTTGTAAATTATTTGCATAGATTGTAATTTTAAACATTGTATATTTTATAGTTGATTAAGATTTTAATGTGAATAATTAAATCGAATAAGACATTTTTCGTTTCAAAAAAACTTATACAATTTAATTTTTAAACGATGCGTATGGTTAGGTTAGGTAAATAAATATTTTCATATGGCTTCAGTGTTTATGCTTAAAATCCGTATGAATCCTTGAATATAGAAACTATTTGCAAGGGCAACTGTCGTGAACCTCCGCACACCAATAGGTAGCTTATCATGTAGATTGGTAGATCATGCCAAATATTACGAAACCATAAGCACAGAGATAGACGATTATGAAGTTTTATAGTCTGAATGACATTATATAATATAATAATAATGAGTTTACATAATATATAAGAAATGTAGGTGTAAAGTGGAATATGACATAAGATGAGTATAATTATCAAAGACATTATTCGTTTAATACAATAGTAAAAAATTTATTTCATCTAATACAATGGTTTTTTTTTTATTTAAAATTTAAACGTTTTACTGTTAAATAAAATATACCGTCTAGCAAAAAGTATTAGTAAATTTAATCCGAAAAAATATTGGATTTCATAAAATAATCTTTTAATAGTACTGAAGTACTATATAAAATAAGCATATATTGTTTTATTTAATAATATTTTATAATTCATAATAGCTATCCCGTTCAACTTTACCTGTGCACAGTATTGAACAGATATATTCAGAGTGAAGTGTGGAATGTATTGGTGTTATTATGATCTATGCCAGTGGTTCTCAACGTTTTTTCATTCACGTACCCCTTTACCACTCACCACTATTTCACGTACCCCAAATATCAATTTTGATTATAAATAATGAAAAATAATAGTAATAATAATAATAATTTTTAAGGAAAATTAGGAAATATTTATTTATTTTAATTAGCTCGCGCCAAACAATGTATATAAAAATAATAATATCAACTAAACAATTTTATTTTAATGTGAACCTTGAGCTTGTTTACTCGAACTTAATTTTTTGAAATCTGGCTCCACACTTGATAAATAAACCCGTAAGTCTGAATTTATAGACAGTTTATTACGATATTTATTTTTTATGAACGTGTACGTAGAAAAGGCCCTTTCCACCAACACAGTGCTTGTGAATGGTAGCAGAACATCGAGTGCTTTGCATGATAGCTCAGGGTATTCTTTTTTCACATTAACCCAAAACGCGATAATAGATTTCTTATCAAATAGTGCCTCAAGTGAAAAATCCGTTTTCAGTTCTATCAGTTTTTCTTTTTCTTGTACTTTTAAAACTGCAGTTTTGAAATAATTTTCACAAAAAGGAAATGCGATCCAGTGGTTTTCTTTTCCGCACTTAGCAAAAAACTTATTTTGCAAAAGCTGCTATGAGTCCATTCAAATGTTGAATAACTTGTTTTTTGATGTCTTGTGATGGAATCATATCAGTTTTACAGAGGAAATCGTGTAGTGTTTCAAAGATAGATTCATAGATCATATAACCATAGATTCTATGCTTTTAAATTTTGTTGATTTTAAACATACATTTTTAAATTTTAAATTTCATTATACCTTAAGCATTAACTATTTTTTGATATATAACGTTAAATATCTCACCATCTGGTCCAACATAAACAGATTTTTTTTGTATGTGTTACGTGATCGAGGCATAATTAACAATAGGAAAAATATTGGGTGGTTACGTCTAAGCCTGAAACATTTAATGTTTTGATCGTGTACCTTATTGATAGTCATTTAAAAGTATAGATTGTTGGGAAATTGGAGCCGATTAAACTGAAATGATAGATTAGTTGATATCATTGGTACCTATTCAAAGAAACAAGACCGTTTTTCCACCTCCACAGCTAGTAAGAATATACAACTTATGACATTCATAAATAATATGGCTTTCTATTGGTAAAATAATTTTCAAAATAGGTTCAGTAAATCCAGAGAATACCCCCTAAATCTCTCAAACTTTATCTTATAATAATATAATTCATCTAAAAAAATCTAATAATTATTGAGACTTATTTTGAACTAGATAAATATGTGGTAAATTACATTTTTATGTATTTAATGAAATATTGAAAATTATCATTAATCTACGTTTTAAAAAAATATTTTAATTTTTTTTATTGAATAAATAATATAGTTACATATATTAGTTATTTAATTCACCCCATTAAGCATAGCTTGTAGCGAGGTAAATGAGTTGTTTGTTAACAAATAAAGTCTATAAAATACATAGAAATTACAGTATTTATATAACTTATTTCCTAATTAGACATGCAATACAGTTAAAGATTAAGTAACAACCAGTTTACAATAGTTTTTTTTTTAAATTCATAATTATTTTTATATACATTTTTTACAATATTTTTTTTCAGCTCAAATGGCATAGCATTAATATTAATTGAACCTAAATAATTATAATACTAATAAATAAATAATTTTAATACTATTTAAAACCCTATAAAATAAAATTAGACTTCATAAAACCGTTGAAATATGAAATAACTAATGAAAAGTGTAGGATCATTGTTTCTTGAGCGAAATTTTACATGAGTTCTCACATAGAATAACTAATATTATTATTAAATGTTAACAATAGGATTTGTTCGAACTTGTTAGATTATAAATAAGAGCATCTGTCAAAATTCATATTATAATTCTAAAATATCATGATTAATAACCAAATCAAGGAACATTCCTTTTATACTTTATTGCTTGTGATACCTTTATCTTCTTACTACGACACAATTTGAAACTAAAATCATTGGCATTTTTATAGATTTTAAGTTCTAATTTCCAATTGGTTTAAAAATTGAATAATCTTTCATAATTACTCAATCTTAGCTTGAAATATTTTTCAAGCAATTAAAAAATTATTTGAAAAATACTTTATATTTATGTCCTCATGTATACATAAATACATACATATATTATATATGTATATATATAATGACTCACTGATGTGGTTAAACTCTTCATTAAATTTAAAATTACCAAACACACGATTATAAAAATTATTATTTTATTGAAACTGATATTATTGTTTTCACACCTGTAAATCAAATTTTATATATATATATATATATTTATATTGTATATTTTACATGCAAATATATTTCATGAAATAGACTATATTTATGTATATTCAAGAAATCAATAAAAAAGTGTGTTCCTAAAGGTGTGTTGAAACATGCTGTAAAGTATGATATTTAAAACCATTTATTGCATATTAATAGAAGGCATAAGACATATTTTAATATATTTTCACTTGTACGGATTAACTGTTAGATTCAAAATACAATTTTCATAGTTTTAAATACATTATTTTTCGCGTTCGAAAAAGTTTAAAACTGCTTTTATTAGATCATCATGTTATAAAATATAATTGTATGTATAAGTGTATGCATCAAAAAATGTATGTCAATAGTAGCATGTCACATGATATATATTGTAATATTGGGCAAATGTAAACTAGGCCCGCGGTTACCGTTTTCGTTGTAAACTCGGCTCGAAAATTTTAGACAATTAAATAGGTAGATTGGAAACTCGGCCCGAACATTTAAGATAATTAAAAATGTCGGTTGCAAGCTCGTCCCGATCATTTTGACCAATAAAATATATAGATAATAAACATGACATAATTTAATTTACAAATTATAAATTGGTAACGTACCTGTTTTCATCATAATTAATTTGTCGTTAACCAATGTTAAAATATATTTATACATTGAGACAAATATTTTCATTTTCGTATTGGACTTTTGAAACAACATTTTTACAACCGTGACGATGGCACACATAGTTGAGTCCAAACGTAACAACCACTGTTAGTTTTAGAACACTTTAAGTATTTTAAAGTAACTCGTACGTTAACGTATGTGAAGTTGCCTATCATCACAAGTTTTAGTACTAATACAAAACGTGCTCTAAAAATTAGCAACTGATTTACAACTATTTGTAACAAAAGTCTCATCATTTGCAACTTAAAACACTCAACACAATTCAAATTTCATTACTAAGGGCTAACTTCACGTAGTCCCCCCTCCAAATCGTCATATCGAATCCAAATAGATGTCAAAATTTTCCGACTAATGTGTAATTATTTGGCCTCCTCGTGGCGTCCTCTGGGTAATGCTAAATGGTTCTCAAATATCATAAGAATATTTTTATTTGGGCCGAGTTTACACCTAAATAATTTTTATCTGTAAAAATCACGAGCCGAGTTTAAAATAGACCTTTTGAATATTATTTTTTTCAATCCGAGTTTACAATCGCCCGTAATATTAATCGTGCGCAGATATTACTACATTTTATGTTTAATATGATTTATAATTCCTTTTCAACTGATGCGTTTCGGTTGTATGGATTTTATATTTAAATATTAACGTTTATTTGACCGTTGTAAGAAAAGAAAAAAACAATAACATTTTTATAATACAACAGGTTATTAATTAAATAATATTTATATGACAAAATAAAGTGTAAGAAATTACAGAAAAAGTTATATACTATTATTAAGAACAGAATTTAAACTTTATTAATTTTAAAACAGCATTATTATTTGGAAAATAAAAAACATAATGAAATCTGTTGATTTACATCTAAAGATAATTTAAGTTAATGAAATTTTAATTATTTTTGGAAATGTAAATTCAGTTATCCAATTTATTGAGAACGTAATGAAATAACGGAAGTAATGCGAAAACAGTTCCCATGGCGCCGTCGATTCAAAAATGAAAAAAAAAGGTAATGAAATTGCCTAAAAAAAATTATGAAGTAGAGGTTCTATCTGGCTAAAAAAAAATATATTTTTTTAAGATCTTATGTGTTTTTGCTTTAAAAAAATCTAACAACTAATATGGTTTATTTATAATCTATATTATGAATTATTCAAAAATATTTATCTTTCAATATAAATTCTTTAATATTCAATGTAGGTAGGTAATTTACTCTGGTAGGAAGACTTTCTAATTCAGTAATAAAAACTATAGTATTTATTCTACTTACGTATTATAATTGATATAATTTAACGTTTATCCAAGTACAATGGTAAAAAATGTAATTCACTTATATTTAAATCGAATTATCAAATCGTAGAACCTCTAATTCGTTTAATTTTACAAACATTTTATGCGTTATTAGCAAATAAATACAATTTCAATAATACTGTCTATATGATTAGAAAACAATACAATATTAGAAGTCCTAAATGCGTAAAACAAGTGAGCCCTGCGAAACACCTAACGAGACAACTAGGTATATTTGGTAAAAACACGAAACGTTTTATTCATACATAATTTGAATTCGTAATCAGCATCAAATTGCATCACCCTTAAGTAACAATGGATGGATGATATTGATTTTGAATTATAAATTTGTTCTAATCGTTATGTTTTAGTTAAATCCCAAGTTATACCATTTTTATAAATTAAAATAAAATTGTTGGTTGTTATAAATCATCATGTGCGCAAAATGGACTCTAGGCTTCTCATATCCATTATATATATCGTGCGGTCGGTGTAAAATCGTTCAATTGTAATACATTCATACATACATACATACATACATATATATATTACATCTAGTTAACTGCTGAGGATAACGGACGTATAGATCGGTCCATCCAGGTGTGTGAATTCATCACAGTCTATCAATTATGGTGACGACAGTGAATTACAGGTAACCAGCCCTCTGCAGCCCTAATAAATTGAATACTATAGTCGGTCCAGGATAACCCGTGCTTGCAAACCCAGCATCTTCCACCCATTTAGTTCGCATTGTATTTTTTCAACGTTCCAGTTCGGTCGAACTCGACGCCACTGCCCACTCATGTCTGTTCCGATCGTAATACTTCATGTTAAAAATATGCATAATTTATTGTTGTTACATCATTGTTTTTAGATCGAGATGGATGGCGGATGTATATTAATAATATAATCATCGTAGGTGTACTTATATTTGTTTGCATACACCCAGACAAAAAAATTTATCATTGTTTATAAATTCTGTGTTTTTGTTTCTTTTTAAGCATAACACGTTCTATTACAATAAAAAACAATAAGGATTTCATGTGTAGATTTTTGAGCATGAAATACATGAAATTGGCTTTTCTAGTGTCTTTTGACACGATTTGTAATTATAAAATGTATGGTTTGATTGGTAATTTTTAAAATATGATTTTGCCATTTATAATATCTACATTTTCAAGAACGATATAAAATATAGTTACGTCTTTACGTAAACCGGGAAACTCTGTATTTAATTACAAATATATTTTTGTTTCAAGACGATACGTAATTTTTTGTTTAATATACAGTATATAAATATGTATATTACACGGTCATAATTATCCGGATCCGACAATAGTTTATCAGTTAAACAAGTTGTATGCTGTTTGGTGTTTGGCACTGTGAGTAGGTACGTTTTAAATACTAATCAAATAACAATAATTATTGCTCCTATTCAAGTGTATCAAACAAAAATGAAATTAAGTACATCTTACAGCAGATATTATTATTTTGTATTATACAGACACCTTTGTGCATAAGTTAGAGATGTAAATTTAAATTAATTTCCTGAAGTGCTCAGATACAATTGCAATTACTTTATACTTCGATACTAAAATCCGATTGAATATAAAACAATTATTTTTGAATTCACTATGAAGCAAATTTTTCGATGAATTAAATAAATGAAATACCAAAATAATATTTAAACAACTCAACAAACATAAATTATATTTACTGTCATGTTGACATATATATATATATCCATTAATCGGAAAATAGAAGTTTCTGTTTAGGTAAAAAAAAAAAAAAAATAAGAAATTATTTTTAATTAAATATGAAATATTTAAAAAATACCATTTTTAAAGTTTGATTTTCAATAACATACTATGTACAATTTATAACTACTACAGTATCTATTACTAGCATAATACATATCAATAATATTTCACAAGTTAACATATAAGTACGTGCCACATACTAAAAAAATTCGTAATAAAATTATGTATACGAATGCTCAGTCGTAATATATATAAATATTAAAAGCGGCAACGTCGCTTAAAATAATCTATATGTTGAAAAGTGTTGCTAAAAAGTTAAATGCTCGATATTAGTTTTACTTTGTAATACTTATTAGATACTGTCCGTCAACTTTATTTAGTTATTACATAGTGTATTTCATAGCGTTTTAGTTATATAAATTGTAGATTAAATCCACTTGGCAAGATTGAATTCTGTATTTTTTAAACATATATGATTACAGTTAAAGTAGTTAAATTTTTTGATTTAAATTATACATAAAACCTTTTAAACAATAATAAATCGACTGGTAACGTTTATGTGATGTTCGTGGAGTATTGAACGTGTTAATTTGATAATTTTTCAAAAATAAATCGTGTTTACTTTGTATAGTATTTAGACTATTGAGAATTCGAATGGTAGTATTGATAAAAGATTGTAATAGAATTGTATTTAAAATTCAATGTATTTGTTTGAACACCGTCAACGTATTTATTTAACACAAATTCGTGATCGATGCACAATAATGATGTAATTTGTTTGGTGGAAAACATAGGCACTGTATGTTTCTAAAACATTCACCACGGGTTACTACAATTGGTACAACGAAAAATAAATCGGCTTACGATCTCTATTTGTTGTTTACGGCAATACCTTTTTTCCGTTAATTATTCGTAAAATAATATTTGAAACATTTTTAAACGTGCCTAAAACGTATATAACATACATGATTAACAATTTGTTTCTCCGGTGCGATTTAAAGATAAAATTATGTAAAAAATATTTTTGTCGTATCACACATACACACACATGCGCATACTTATATGTCAGTAAACTACCTTATTATAGTACACACATTATATATATAATGTAGGTTCTTTATCTTAATATGTACCTGAACGTGGGACACTGTGTACGATGTTGAATTTTATGTGACTATAGTTCAGAAATTAATGGACTGAAAATTTTGCGTATAAGACAATGAACATAATTTATTTTAAATTAGCATTAAGATTTAATATTAATATAAGCCAATGCTCCGTGTTGTGTATATATTTTTCGTTTGAAATATTTGAACTTAATATTATTTCTGCAAATACCTGTTAATACTTGTTAATAGTTGTGTAAAATATCAATATTCTAACCGCTGCGACACAAGCGTTCCACAAACAATGACCGGTGACAAGGAAAAAGTACATAATTCTTTAACTCAACTTTAAATAAAATATCATAATATATTGATAAAAAATATATCTTGATATACTGCAACAATGCTCGATTTTCACATTAAATAAAATAAATAAGCTAAAATTATGGCCATGTTTTATTTTGCTCGTAAATCATTATCCGTCAGTTCTAACATTTCATTCGTCGTTATTAGCTGATTTTTTTCATGTTAACTTATGACATGGATTTTAAGTACACAATATTACAATTATCTAAAAAAATGCAAAATAATATTATTAACTAAATACGATTTAAATATTTAATTATATTAATGTTAAATATTTGAATTATTAAATATTTTTCGATAAATATGTTGTTCAGTTATATGCTTAATTTAAATTGTTTATTAGGGTATTTTAGTTTTAAGATTTAAATTAATATTTTTTTGATTTGTATGTTACATATCAGTAGGTACCTACTAATATTTAAATGGAATATATTTTCTACAAGTTTGCTGCGTTTGAAATTTCGAATAATTTACGACTAATTTGTCCTGAAGCAATATAAGTATAAGTAATTAACAATAATCATCATTGAATAACATTTCTGTGTAATATATGCATATTTGCATCTTTATGAAGCGTATTATCACAAAGAAAAAAAATGGAACACATTAACATTGACCATACAAATGTATATGTTACAATAAAAAATGTTCCTGAAAAAGTATTTTTCACTCTGATGGTGTATTGTATACAGTTATTTTCTCGATCAGTGTATTGCAATAAGTTAGCTAACAAAGTCGATAAAGTTTCATTCCGCCGTATGGTATTTGCGTTCATTACACGTTTCTGAATGCACGAGTCTTATATACCCTTTGTTGTGCATTGTCTCTAGTGTTCATGCCATAGTAACATATGCAAGGGGTTAAATATTAATTATGTATTTAATTACGAGCATTTAAAAATTACGTTTTACTTTTTATTTTTAATACGCTTTTACGGTTATCAGACATTCATGACGTGTACTGGAAAAACACTTAGGGCTAAATTAGACGTTAATAATCTTATTGTTTAAACCACTTTCACGACAATCCGCAGCAATTCATTTCATTCTATAGTATAGTAATAAACGAGATGACGCGGATACGTCAAAACGGCGACGGTTATGAAATATTTTAAACTAAAATACTAAACCGTCAAACACTAACGGTGCGTGTAAATAAACATTGTTTATTTTTTTTGACAATCTGTACACCTCTGGACAAATCAGCAGAATGCACCGTATTGGAAACCAATTGTTTTATCATTGGCAATGAGAGTAGCAACGTTAGTCGCAGCAGCAAGTATCCGCCGGTCGTAAAGACGTGCGCACGACGGCGCTGAACTTATTTTAACGAGTCGTAACGTACAATAACAATGGACGTGAGGCCGATTTCGTGGGTCATTAGGACTTATCGTCGCACACAAACGGTGAGCGGGAAGCTGTTGCCCCGCCGGCACACGGTTTGAATCGCTCTGTATACGTGCGCACAGCCGACGGCTAATAATAATATGCAACCGTACGGTGACGTATAATTAGTTATTTACACCGGTCGGTTGCACGCGCAGAACAGTAGCGTCGGCGGCGGCAACATTTGGTGTGTACTTCGGCGGCGCGGAATGAAAAACGAGGCGCGATGACGACGCGAAATAATCGCGTCGAGAACAAATGCAAACATTCGATGCTTAACATTCGTGCATCGTCGTCGACGTCGCCGCCGCCGTCATATGCACTGACTTTTGGTTTTCTACGTGTTTTTGCACCTCGCTTGGCAACAACAATTATTGCGTTCGGGGCTGAAATCACGGCGAAACGTTAGAATTCAACGAGTTCACGTGACTTACCGAACCGATACAATATTCTTCGTTCCGGAAATATCTCGGTGTGCGATCGACTGCGCAAAGTTGTACGAAAAGAAAAAAAATAATAATAATAAGAGAAAGAAACCTCGCCCCTGTCCGCCACATACCACAAATGTACAATGGGCTTGACATCGTGTAACTGCAACACAAGCTTATCCGTTCGCCGCTGGCTGTGTTCGATTATAAATAACAAAGTTTTTTTATTTTTTTTATAAACGACAACCCGTACACACGTTTTGTATAAATTTAGTCTTTGGGAAACGCATAATTTGGTTCATTGCACGAACCGCATAGATAAGGGAAGTCGTCCATTAGTAATATTCCTCTTGATGGTTATAAGTACTTTGTCTTCTTGATTTAAATAATTACATAACGATGTGCGGTTAAAACGCCTATGGCGTGGCAATCGATCGTAACATTGGCCGGCGGCAGGGCAACCATAGTGGGTAGTAACGACGATCAGTGAAAAATGTCCCTGTTTTTTCGGACCGTTCACTTTTCGGGTTTCTCGTAGTTTGTAACCTGTGTTCTTTCGAAGTCGTCGCTCTTGCCCCACTGCTGCACCGTTATTAACGGCTATGCGTGTGTAGAACCGACCGCGGGGGTGTATACATTTTTGGTTCCCACGCATGCGACATCGTCATAATCAATCGTTACAATAACAAAACGTTTCTTTCCTAGTCGTTTCGCGTCCACGTGGTCTATACACAAACATTTTCACCCCTAATCTTTTTTTATTACATATTATTTGTTGGTGTTGTAGCATATTGTTAGGCGTGGATATACTTAATACGCCTCGGCAGCCTAGTTGATGACCGGCACAACTTATGGATCGACATTTATTTTTTCATTTAAGTTAGAAATTAATGCTATTAATTTAACAAAAAAAATCGACTTCTAAAAGCACATTTAGTCCATTTTTAGTGCACATTTTAGAACTTACGACCCATACTGCGTTAAAATTCGATTGACCGATGCCAGTCGAAAACTTATTGTTCCCATCTACCTGTACCCAAATCGTGGTCGATCGATTGGTTAACCGTTGCAACAATCAGGGGTCGGAAACGTCGGCGTCAAAAACCCCAATGCCTATGTAGGTCAGTTGCTTTACACATTTTTACTATGACCGTATGGTTTCGTCAGTTTTACTACGAATTTTCGTGGAAAAGTTGTGTAAATATTATTGTTTCGGCCTAAGACTTTGCACACGACTTTAACGTCACAAATCGGTTGAAAACGGTGGTAGTCCCGATAACGGTGTACTGCTGATGCACCGAAACATACTGATTTGTATACGTGAAACTACGGTTCTCACCACCACTGTGCGGTACTCTTCTCTCCGACAACCGTCCCTTAGAGCGAACGGGTGTACGGCTGCAGCACGCGTCTTGCACCGGTCGAAAGGGCATCAGGCGCGGTTAACCCTAACCGGGTTCGGTAGGCTAAGGGCGAGGGGACGGAAAAACGGAGTCGAGAAGTCGTCGTCGGGGTTGTGTCGGCGTACTCGTAGTCGTCGGCGGTGGTGGCGGTGCACGCGACGCGACGTCGACGGCACCGAGTCGCGACGGAACGCAAGCCGAAATAACCTTCGATATAGGTCAATACCGTGCGGCGCGTGCGCGTTGCCAATTCGTCGCCGCTGCTGCCGTTTTCTACGACCGTCGACTACCACGCGCCCTTCGCCGCCCGCAACCTTTGGTCGCGCGCACGCGCACGCGCCATCCCATATCAAGTTTGTCCGCCGCAAACGCGTACCCGAAATTACTACGCGGCCGCGATTATTATTATTATTATTCCATACGCATCGTTTAACCCTTCCGCGACGTTTTCCACGTCACATGTGTATATTATACGCCAGCTGCATCGATACGGTCGCCGAGATATATGACATAACCACGCGACCACCTATTGACTTGCCGACACCCGTACAGAAACATTGTTGTACAGAGTGGTGAACGAATACATCCCTATATTATTATTTTTTATTTTTTCTCGCATAAAGAATACCGAGTGTCTCGGTCAGTATCTGCATATTTCTATACTGACTTATTATGTACCGATTTCTCTTCGTTTTACCGTCCCATACCGAAAACAATATTACCGTATTGCTAATGCTGTACGATAATTGGGTTACCTTTTGATCACTCGCTGCTATGTACGTACGTGTGAAGTACCGCGACGTTCTCGCCCAACACCGATTTTATATGTAACGTACAATATGTAACGACATAAAATGCTGTAGATCCACGAATTATTATAAAATCTTTTTTTGTTATCGCCAATTTGTGCCGTTGTTTTATTATTATTACAACTATTAATACTATTTGTACGACCATTGATAGTAAACTAATTAGAAAAGCCTGTGCTACGTCAGTGCCAGATATTCCGTTTCCAAGCGTGCCTATTCTAAACAATAAACTATAAACTATAATTCCATTTACAATTACTTCATCTTCTTCAGCTTAACGTTCCATTCAGGACCAGCATTGTCATTAAGATCTCACTTCATCTATTTCACCGATACTCTGCTTCTAAAGTTGCGTTCTAATCTATTGTTAAAAAGTCTTTGAAAACTACGTTAATTGATTTGCAATTTAAGTTTAATGTATGTTTTTGTGTAGAAACCAAAATAAATTAATATCTAAATCTTTAAATAAATTATTTATATGTTGGTATATGTTTTTAGTACTGTTTTGTACGAATCTTTATTACATTTTTATACTTTATAGTACTAAAAAATGTACATAATGTAATATCAGCAATCGTAATAAGGTATTAATAACCAACGGACGGACGAGTACAACAAGAATATAAGGTCTTCTAAATGTATGTACTCTTTACGGTTTTTTTATATTAAATTTGGTAGTCTGATAGTCTTAGAAATACGTATTTACCACTTCTCTTTTCATTAAAGACGAAAATTCTGAAGCATCGTGAATTACGTTTAAATTTATAAATATGTACCAAGTACTACCAACCATAAATATTTTATATCTAACTACAAAGGTCGAACAGAATATTTAAAAGTTAGAGTCCCTTAGTTGCCCCTATGGGTATACACATAAATTCCTATTGAAACACTGAGTAAAATGTCGTTCAACGTGTTATACATTTTATGGACTGCATTTGTGAGGCTTGAATCCGTTGTAATAATACAGAATACAAAAAATATTATTTCACGAGTTTTTGTCTTCAGATTGAAGATCAAATTATATGTTGTTTCCCTTTCTCGACAGCAATTTATTCCAACGATATTGTATATTTGCTTCAGAAATTTCTTCTGTCGATGTACGAAAATTGCGACTTCGGTGAAACAATCGCAAATGATAATTGTATATTACAGACGTATAGTATAGTCATTTACGTTTTTCTAGCTGTCGAAAAAAGCGTGTTCGAAAAAATAATCTAAGTTTGACAAATGCCACGACCTTAGTTCTTCAGTGTCTTTTGTGCAAAAATCATGATGACAATAATCATACGCGACATGTTGTCATACATTTTGTCCTTATTATCATAATAATTATGATATAGAGATACCTACTCTGTTTGTTGTTTTTCTATTAGGTAATCACAAATTTTGTTTTATAGATGTAACGTCGAACTCCTTATAAATTTAATTTCTAATTTGTTACACACTCGGTTCGTTATCATGCGTTTGTCTAATAGGAAAAAAATGGATTTTGTAATTGTTAATAATATTCAGTAGGATATGCAAATGTACTTCAACTTAAGTAATATTCTTAGCTAACCTTCCAGAAATATATATTTTAGTTTAGTATAAATATTATAAATATTTATAAGGCATGTAAAAATTATATTTAAATATTTTATATTCATTATACTTAATTGATTGCATTTGATATTTTCTCAATAAGTTTTACTTATTAATACTTATGAAACATGACAAAAAGTGTTTTCTTTTTTAATCTATGATATTCAATTCATCTTTCATTAATAAAATAATCGAAATGTTAAGTCTGGCAGTATAGAAAACAGCATTCCGAACCATAGGCCTCGTATAACTGCCCGTCCGTCAAGTTGAATAATAATGAAAAATTATAAAATTAGGATAGGTTACTATATACGTTTTAACATGTGTCCGAGTATCAATGCAGTGTTTGTAATTGTGTATTTAAATTGTTTACGGAATACTGTTCGCTATACGAAAATAAACGGTTATATACTACCCAATGCGAAGGAGCTCGAGTTTGAAGAGTCGAGATTTTTAGAGTGTTTGAAAACATTTTATAATTTGACTATTTTTTGTTACGGCCATTACTTAAGTTATAAAATTTAACGAATTATTTTAAAAGTTTTATAAGTACTTACATTTAAAAACCCGATGTGTCCGTATTTCACTTTCGGAATAATATACTTACGTCTACTTGTTCTTCTCTTATTATTCAATTGCGTATCACCGAAATATTTTTTTTTCATTCAAATTTGTATATTTAGTAACTGTATTATTATGTCTCTGTTGTTGCATATATATCTGTATGTTAGTGTAGCAGTGTATCGATTTTAAATATTAAGAAGGGATGTATGCGTGTGTGTAATGCCATTTTATACCTTTTTTTTATAAAACTACAATATACGTATGTACGTTTTAGCTTTTAAAACAATATTATTACAGTATACACACAACTTCAAAAACTTTTTATCTTGAAAATATATCCATACAATTTACACCCTACTGTTATAATTTATAGGTGTTACCTACACACTTCCTACCATAATTGCTTTTCATCATAATATTGATTTACGGCGTTTCAAATATTTTAAAATACTTTTTATGTATATTAACGTAGTTACCACGGCATCACGAATAATACACATTATGCATGTCATAATTAAGTCCTTTTTTTTTTAAAAAAATGTGTTTTTTTATTTATGTATTACAGTTCGAAACTTGATTTTTCTCTATCCAACTTAATTGTACTAAAAAATATGAAATATCTATATCTTATTCATAGTTCTTACCATATTTTTTTTGTAATTCATGTGTTTTTGCTACATATTTAAATTAAATATATTCTTGATATCTAAATATTACATACAATCTAACTAATTCACGTTCAGTGCATAAAAAAACAACTAGCTCACGTTCAAGTTTTTTGGACAAATAATGCATTTATTTTACCGTTCATTTAATTTTTTAGTTTTATTTTATATTTATGAATCACTTACCTGCATTCTGTATAAATGAGACCTTTAAAAATTGTTTTAGGTATATTTTAATTTGTGTTTAAAATCTTTACTTAAACATATTATAATTAATATTTATTATGTATACATTTATTTTTAAAATGATAAATCAATTTAAACGCCCTAAAAATCGTCAAATTAATTAAAAATATAAACTTCGTTCACTTTCAAGTTCTATTTGAAAAAAGCGAGTGACGTTCGCGTGTCGTTCACATATTATGAATGTGAATGCATGAAAATGCGTTCACGAACGACGTTCTTTTGAAATACTGTTTAATAATATATTTCTTATTGTTTACAATATATATTTATTGATAAATAAAAACCAATGTTATAAATCAATACTCATATATCATAAGTACTAAAATTGTACTTCAATATGTGTATTTCAATCAACTGTATTATTTAATTACGCTTACACAATTGAAATTATATTAATTGTAAAACTAGTATTTCACAATTTGAAAAAAAATAAACAACATTTTAAAAATAATATGCCATTATAGAGCTATGATTTACTTCATTTGATATTAGAACTGTTTTTAGATAATCACACAACTAAAGTTTATGCACGGGGATCAAACTGGCTTAGATTTTCTCAGAGGCCATGGTTTCATCACAGGACTTCACTATTTTAAAGAGACCGGGGAAAAAACTAGAACTGACTTTTAAATTGCATGCATAAATGTCTTGATTTATAAATTAATAAATATATCATCAAAATAAAAACCATCGTGTTATCGACAACTTTTTTTTTCAAAAGAGTTAGAACGTAGTATAAACCACAACGGAAAACCCATCTCTGCTAATAATTATGCATTATTGCTTATGAAATAATTTAAGTTTACGTGAATTTAATATCACACGGTTTTTATTTTTCATTGCTTAATTAATTTCATTCAAAAATAAGCAACAGCCTATACCTAAAGTAATTTTAAAACTCTGTACTGAAATACTAATATTCATTTTTTTTTTTTTTTTTTTAATATAAAACAAATATTTTTTAATATAATATAAATTATTTTATTTTTAATGTATTTTTCATATAAATGTTGTGTGGTTTTATTTTATTTGGATAATAACCATACATCATGTTCTTGTGTCCATAGCAATAAACTTATTAAATCAATAATAAAAGTTTTTACCTTGTATTTTTCATTGTAAGGAAAGGTATTATATTTATTAATCAACACATTTTTGAGTTATAATCTAAACGGCAAAATTCTATTGTGATTATTGTATGTATTAAACTAAATGCCAAAAGCTATTTGAAAAAATAAAACTTTCTTATTTTTTTTAAAAAATCATCAAAATTCAAAAAAAATTTAAAACTATAAAATTTATACTTAAAAAGCGTCGTTTACCCTTATAATTATAATATTAAAATACTATACTTTAACAATGGAATTGGTTATTTATTATTAAATTGCTTAAATGTTAACTTCTCCACAAATAACTTTTTTACCTGAAAATAAAAGATACTTTAAAATTTTAATACTTTTTAATCTTTTAAATAGACCATTTTACCTAAAAAAAATTGTAATAATAACCAACGTTCCAACATTTGAACTTTAGTACACGATTTTTGATTATAATTTTTGATTTTGATAACAAAACGTAGACAGACGAAAAAAATGCAAAAATATTAATTCATATATATACATGAGGAGAAATTTCACGTTTAAAGTTTATCTTTAAAGCATGCTACAAAAATAAACGTAAATTAATATGACTATTATTTTATTTTACTTTTATATTTTTCAAATAATTGTTTAGATTTAGATTTTTTTTGCTTTTGTACTTAAGTGGTTTAGTTTTTTTTTTTTTTTTTAATATTTAATGCTTTATAATCGTATGATTTATATTTTTAAAAATAAATTTAATTTTTTTGTATAAGTTTGCACTATTATTTGTAAGATACAACACTATGTCTATGTAAGACAAGCATGTCAAACTCAAAGTATCAGATGGGCCAAATATATTGAAAAGTTTACTATTTGGGCTACACATAAAAATTTAGCGAAAAAATAAATGTACAAATATTTGTACAAATTTTTCTATATATCTATATAGATAATATCTAAAATTTGTTATAAATATGTATAAAACCATCAATAATCCTTATTCGATTATGATTTATCAGAAGATAAGACAGTATAATAATGTATACCAAATAAACCACTCTCTAAGAATCTAAAATAGTCGTTACACGATATAAATATTTTTTTTTTTGTCCATTAATATTGGTAGCCGCGGGCCACAAAAAAATGAGCCACGGGTCGCGTGTTTGACATGCCTGATGTAAGAGATTACTTAAAATATTTGTTTCAAAACACCAACATTAGTAAAATCTTTACTGATTTTGGATACTACTCGAAATTCAGATTATGTACCTTTTTTCAGGATGACATTAGTAATTCTTAGTTTCACTATAAATATTTAAATTTTTAAGTCGCAGACGAATACAATCAATATTTTGTGTGTGTGTTTGAAATGTTAATAATTTTTCCGACATAAATATTTATCATACGATGAAAAATATTTCTAAGTTATATAATTGAATACTAATAAAATTTCAACCATAATTATGTATAATCATAACCATTCTTTATGAATATATAATACACACCTTAGATTATATTTTCTAATACAGATTAAAATACTTATAAAATTGAACCTTTATTATTTGTTGTTTTTAACTCTTAACATAAATGTATATATTTATGAATTAATTTAATATCAACACATTTATTGACTAAATTATTTTAAATAGTTTTTGGTCCCTAAGTTGGATTGCTAATTATATTATTTTTTCTTTGAAAATGAAGCACTATAATTATACGTTTTTATTAACAATTACAAATAACATAAATTAATCATACTTTTACACTTATGTTATACCGATAATTTAAAAGTTAATTTATTTGTTTGATACTACAGCTTAGAATTATGTGTTTTTTAGATAATTTTAAAATAATTATTTTTTTGACAAGGATAATTAATTAATACACCACATGGTATAATAATTAAAGGTCATTTCTAATTTTACATAATATTTTCAATTTAAAAAATAATTCTGACTTAATTAATACGTGTCTTCAAAACTAATGAATATACTTTCCTTTAGAATACTTAGAACCGTTTATTTTGATTTATGGCTAATTACTAAACAATCTTACTAACTGAAGCTAACTTAAAAATAATTAATTTAAAGTTACATACTTACATTATTACATAGCCGATTAGGTATTCAGTTTTTATCAAATACGATCAAAATATTATGATAAATAAATTTGAAATAGGCCTTATCAATAACATATATTTATAATTTATCAAATTATGTCTATCCATAACAAAATCTTTATAAAAAATATAATATTATTTATATCGTTTATTTCATTTCTATAAATAACTGAAAATAATTGAAAATGTTCATAATGATTTCAACTTTATTATATTAGGTTATAACTATAAAGTAAAAATGATATTATTTTATTAAACGTATATGTTATTTTCAATAATTATTAAAAATGCTAATATTTCGAGCATAAATTCAATTTTATTATTTATAATTGTAACATAAATCTATTTTTATCATTTGACCTACTTATGTTTGTTTTTTTTGTATCAGATTTGATATATTTGTGTACCTACCATTATATAATTTGTGTTCAAAAAATATTCTTTCAATGTTTTTCTCATGTTTGGCTTCTTCTCATTTCAAACAAAAATTATTGAACCGACGTTTTTAATAACTATATTATATTGATATAAAAATGTAGTTCAATTAATATTTCGATTAATGCTAACAATATTCAATAAATATTTTTATTATATTTTTTAAAATTCATCATTCTTTTATTATTAATTAGGTTAAAATATTTGTGAAAAATATAGTTCTTAATTAAGAATGTTTTTAATTACAAGTATTTCATTTATATCAATCAATCATTCTCACAAATATTGATTTTAATATTAAAGTCCTGAATGTTTTATTAATTTATTCTAATAAGTATCATCATGGAAATTATTCAATTAACAGTAAATACTAAAATACAAATATTTTAAATGATAACCTTGTATTTTTTATATTATTTGGTTGGCTAAATGTAGTAGTATGATTTAATAGTCTGAAATAGTTTTAACATGTAGAAAATGATAATAAGAACACTGAATGCTTTTGAATAAAATGCTTCATACTCCTTTATATGTCTCGAAAAATATTAAGTCAAATAAGTAAGTATGGGATCTTAAAAAAAACAACTATTTATCGTTTGTTTAGTGTTTAGTACAACAAAACAAGTTATTAATTATAAAAAATTCATTGATTATGAAAACAACTAATAACTCTTTGTATATTAGTATTTCTTTATAGTTAATGAATTACTTTAAAACATGATATTTTATATATTTGAAAGGTTTTATATATATTGAAAGGTATATTTAACCTTGTGTATAAAAAAATTTGATTTACGTATACTTATACATAAAACGAAATAATAGCTTTATAATCTTTATAATTTAATGTTTCTATCATTTATATTGTAATCTGCAAAAAATATCATATGGTGACCAAAATTAGATTAACTATTAAAACTTATTATTTATGTTATACTTATATCAAAGTATTTTCCTTCCGACTATAAAATATTTAATTTGCTTAAGCCCAGTGTGAATAAAAGTGAGCTTAATATAATAATAATAATAGCTTATTATAATAGTATTATATAGGCTATGAGTTAAGATTTATGTACCCGATGTTACCAACAAATGTATGGATTCATATCCGTTCAATGGTTAATATAGACTCAAATGTGAATTAACTATTAAGTCTTAGTTTTAGCAAATTAAATCATAATAGATCAGTAACTAATATTGACAATATATTATATTATAATATACCTAATGTTTAATGGAACCATGTCAAATATGTATAATACAAATGTTTATACATTTAAACTGCTAATTAATGATAAATTATATCTAAATATTTATTATCAACATTTCTTGACGATTATTATTAACATTACGGTGCTATTAATTGGTTATAATGCATAACTATTATTCATTTTTTTCGCACGACATTTAATTTACTTCGAATATTTGATAAACAATGCATACACTTTATTTTCGTTTGCTTCATTATATATTTTTTTTTCTTCAAATTTTAAAAACTTCAATGAAAATTTATAATTCTAATTTTATTTATTTTGGAAAAAATATAAATTGTTTGGATGTTGACGTGTGGAAGCATGGTAATTTAATTTATGATTGATATCGTACTGTCCAATGAGTTAACTATATCAATTCCCCTAGGGATTATTCTCTAATGATAACCAAATGTATACCACCATATACATACGTTACATTAAACTACATTTATCTAAATAATAATTAAAACAAAAATGATAAAACAATGAATGAAAACTCTTCAGTACCTACGTGTTTTATTAAAATTAAAAATATGAAAATCAAATTATATAATTATACAAATGACAATATTCGTGCAACGATGTTATGTATTATGTAGAATTGTATAGGAGTTAAATGCAATGCATTAGTATTTACAACTAAATTGTAATTAATATAATATTTTATATTGCACGAGAATAAATTACAATTTTTTTTTTATCATCAATTCAATTAGGTATATGTTTGATTTGTAATTAGAACAATACTATGTATGACCAAATATTTGAAAATTGGTAAAACTACATGCCGTATAATATAATATACAGCTTTATCGCAAATGCTTTCAATATAGAATATATAGCTTTTCGGTAACGTATCAATATATCAATATATATCAGAAATATCAAAATAATTTTCCTTTTATATGAATTTTATAAAACTACGTGAGCAAACTTTTTTTTGTAAGTACCACAACATCGCTATAAATTATTAAAATCGCCAAAATCTTATACAGCTGGATAATACTTATAAAACCACAAACCGGGATCCGTAGCTCATTCGTCACAGGGAAATGTCCACGAACAGTAATTTTGCTCATTTCACACCAAAAATACCTAAATTACTGGGCAGTACGTTTCGAGAACACCGAATGTCGTAATTTTCTAATTTATGACTATGGTTATTAATATATGTATTTAATATTTTAGCCCAATTGTAGATATAGAACATAATACGTATTAAATATATCTTAGTTTTAACTAAGAGCTTCATAAATATCATAAATAATGGATAAATATTCAAGCAGCGACGACGGCAGGTGGTATCAAGCGGTATGCTCATAAAATTACCTGGTAAAAAGAGATACTCATCCATCAAAATTTTACTCTTCTTCAGTTACTGGAACAGAACCAGCTGTCTACCTATAACACTGAACGAGGTCAGAGTACACTATTCCAATAGTTTGTTAGATAATCAATAAACTTTTAATACTTTATCCAATTAAATTTATAAAAAATAATGAGTTCTAAGAGCTGACATTGTGTGTGTCCAATGTTTTTACGACAACCTTACATTTATAAACTAAAGGCTGAAATGAACATCCATTATTCAATATCCTATTTGCCAATCATACTGATAACTGAATTCTACTTTAGAAATGTATCAGAATAAGCTCTGAATGGAAGTCTCGTCAAAAAATATTAGTATAAATAGGTTTTTGTTAATCATAATTGATGATGAACATTATTCTAAGTCATATAAAAACTGAGTCAAATGCTTTAAATCCCATTTCTTGTATACTGCATAAGGCAATGTATTTCCATAGATGAATCCAAAAATAATAATTTAAATATAATAAAAGTTGATATATTTTTTAGTAAAAAGTAAGAAAAATATTTCAATTGCTTTTATACATAAAATATATAACCATTGAAAATCTTGAATATTTTAATAAAAAAAAGAAAACATAAAGTTAAAAAACAATGTATTGTTACATTGTGCTTTATTTTAATAAAGTTCAGTCGTGAAAACTCCAAAGATGTAAATTACTGTTTAATTATTTACCAGTACATACACATTTAATCAGCTTATAGAAATTTTACACCTCATCATAACTAGTATCAAATATCATGTATTATCTATCATTATGTCTGCCTTTTAGCTTTTCTTAATGATATTCGTCTAAGCTTAAACAATAATTCATGTATTGATGAACATTATAGTTTTCCTTATTAAGATAAAAATGATAGATGTGTTCCATATCATATGTGATAAAATAGTAACCTAACAAGAAAATATAACTTTTATTTCGCTTTCATTTATTTGATTTATTGATTAACTACTACTTTTTTATAGTGTAAATATTCCATAATTGAATTTGTAAATGTATTTACTAGTATTGAATTAAATATTGAAAGTTTAAAACATACAAATTCAAAAATGCATGATACAAATAATAATCAAACAATATGATTAAAAACAAACAAATACTATTAAGTATGAACTTGAAAATAAAAAAACAGTATTATTGTGGAACTTGCCTAAATATACCGAAAATCTGTTTAAATAATATATATATATATATATAAAATTGTATTTAATCTTGTCAAAAATGTTATCATATGTATTGCACATTGATTCTTAGATCCAATGAGATTCCATTGTGTAAAATTGTCCATACCTTTTATATACATACCTCGTATAGGTATATACACATATAGGATTATACGATACACAGAAAGCGACGCTATAAATTTAAAAAGTATTCCATGATTGTAAATTAATTTGTTATCTGGGATATTTTTTAGATGTTGTTAAAAAAAAGTAATATTAACTTTATATATATATATATATATATATATATATATATGTATATGTATTAAAATGTTGAGCAAAAAGTTTTAATGCCAAAAAAAAAAATTAGAAATATTACAAAAAAAAAACTATTTAATATACTTTTCTGAGGTTACATTCACACATAACTTTTAATTACAGCTTTATACGTCATTAGGTTTGACTAATTTAAAATGTTAAGTTAATGCATCACTCTACTCCATTCACTTCAAATTATTCAACTCTTATAACTTATCTTAATATTGCATACTTCATTACGCTAAAAAAAAATACTTTAAGTAAAATAATTTAGTATTTATTGAAAATATTATTAATTTTTTTTTATCGACCTATTTGAATATGATATTTTTCACTAAATTAAATGTTATACTGTAGATTATATAGATCAATAATTGTGATCAAGTAAATATAGCTACGAGGGATAATACAAATAAAGCTGAAGTACCTTTGAATTTCAAAAGTTTGTCCTGACTAAACAAATTTTTACATTGCATAAATTACAGTTGGTGTACGAGTACCTCTGAGAATATCGAAAAATGTTTGTACAGAGATCTTAGAGACATAATTTAATACGAAAATGATTTTAGAAATGTCAATTTAATTTGGATTTTTTTCTCATAATTTCAAATACATACTGTCAAAAAAATAAATCAATCTCGTCTACAACCAACCAAAGACAGAATCAAAAACATTTCTCGTTAAATTAATTTCGCTTCATGCTACAAGACACATTGTAAAATTATCGCGTGACTATAACGTCATTTAGGAAATTTGATATTTCTAGAATTTTTAGTACAACCTCATGTACTGACTTAAATATAATATGATTTTTATTACATTCTTATCAATTGGTGTTATATATATATATATATATATATATATACACACATGTGTGTGTGTCTCTGCATCCGAAAACTAAAGTCCTATTGCTTTCAGTAATCACAAAGTTAAACCTAAGTTTGATTAGAAAATTATACTACTCTGCTATTACACTGTATTACATTTATATATAGAAATGTGTGAAGTGAGATGAATGGTTTTGTGTAACGACAGACGATTATCCTTTATTATGCAACTATTTTAAATAAACTATCGCGCGTCATCTCTGACGTGCAACAAATATATGACGTATACAGTAACGTTTAAAAAAAAAAAATAATGGTGAAATAAATATTCAACGGTCACAATAATTACTATGTCCGGTTTCTTGTCTAATAAAAATGTATTTACAGTGTAAATTATTATCGTCCACCGACCCTCATGCAATGTCATTGCAACGTAAAAAAAGCGAACTCGAAGAATACGTACATATGCTATTTAAATTTTGATTTCAACATATTATCTTTGAGACTATTCATTTTGCTATAAATTTAATTTCATATAATTTTTTTTTCAAAGTTCGATTATTATTTTGTACATCCATGCTGAATGATGTTGGAAGACTTCAACGATGTTGAATTAATTATCCATCTGTATTTAATTCGTACAGACATTTTATGATCGTGTTAAAAGTGACTTAGTATTTTTTACGCAGCAGACATACATGAAAAAAATATCTGGCCGTGGCGTGTATTTGACTTGGCGCCACTAAACGTAAATTTACGGTGCACATGCGTACTTAGAGATGCAATAAGTATATCCTATATGTATAAAAAAAAAGGTGATTCATCTGAGATACTTTAAACGCTTTTAGAGCGAGCGGGTATCTTACGTTAGATATACGAGTATGTTATAACTCAACCCATAATGATGACCTTTCTTATTGTTTAAATTATTATTCAACTATTTCTATAACAGTGTTTATTTTACATTTACATTTTTTTTCTATATGTTGCTCAAAATGCTATAAGAAATAATAATTATTATCTATTTACTCACTATTACGGCTGCGTGGCCAACGCGTTTGTTACGAGGAAAAATGCGATTATAAATTTATTTATGTAAATTACCACAACACCAATAATATTTTGTTGTATACGGCGAGTGACGAAAATAAGTTTTTTTAAAAAACTAACAGTACTCCTATGATTTAAAATGAAACAGACACTCCATTATACTGTTTAAGTTGATAGTGCCTACGTGGACGCAGCCACTAGACGTCGTTGTAGTCGTTGGCATTCAACTTGATGAAAACAGGTTTTGAACAGTAGAAAACTTTCCGTTCTGTTCAAGTAAAATGCAAACGAATACAACGATGTTGTCTAGTAGCTGCGTCCACGTAGACGACATAAATTTTAACAACACGATTGGACGTATCTGTATAACGTGTGTTCTACAACCAATGATTATGTTTTATTCCGTGTTCTTCCGAGTTGGGATTGTAGAAAAACAATAAAAATACTTTACAATCGTTACAATAATAGTTTAAGACGGGAAAAAGGCTTCGTGGGGCAGGGGGCTACGGTATATAGAATAATGTATTGTATACCCTCGGACGACAACACCGCTGCACGGAACGGCAATGATTACTATTACGAGAAACGCGTCGGTGATGGAACGAGAAAAAAATGATGACGTGACGAGGAGGAGGCCCCCCAGCGGACGGACGGACGTCTCGGTAAGAGCGACAAGTTTTGTTGCCCCGCGTGACGCGAGCGAGTTATTTTTATCCGAAGTTTATCTGCGTCGATAAATTGCAGCCGCGGGCCGACGGCGACCGACGACGACGACGACGACGACGATCTTGTCGATTTCCAAACAGCAAGTGTAGCGGTGTTCGAAGACGCAGTGGGATGGTAGCACGGTATACGATAACGGTGTCAATCACATTTAGAAGTGGAAATGTCTACTCAATGATTCAATTCAATTGACTCAGTTCATTCCAATGTATTGATTCAACGAAAGTTAACTCCTAATTCAATAAATTCTTATCGGCTATATCTTCCGTTTTAGATAATAGTGAAACACTAATTCAGCGAACTACATAATTCGATTGACGTTACTCACAAGTCATAAGATTCAAATCATTCAGTTCACCTAAAAGAGTAGACTCTTTGAATTATCTCGCTCACGGACTAGCGTAAAACGACTGTTTGTATTTATACGTACATCGGTTAATATTATCCTTGTGTATTCTCTTTTTGTTTTCAATTCAATTTATATTGTATACAGAGTAATCGTTGTACACGGGAAAAACAACGTGTATAAACGTTGTGCAGCTTCAATGTTTTTTCCAATTAGGTTTCCAATCGTCTCGACTCTTTCTCGCGGTCCATTGTATTTTTTTAGTTATTTTTTATTTTTTTCCCCATATTTATAAAAATATCTCAACACATTGTGGTAATCGTAGATATTATGGTAACCCGAGACGTCACGTATCCGTTTTTTTTTCTTTCTTTTCATCCGAAAACACTGCACGTTCTGTTGTTTACAGCCTAGTGATAAAATAGTAGACCGGAATTCGTTGATTATTGACGGAAATGGTGTATTATATTTTCGCAGTGAAGTATATAATAATATCGTTGTTGTGATAACGTTCGCATACATGTTATAGCCGTGAACTACTATTAATCTTTTACAACAATATTATAATAATATACTGCATTAAATGGTACACATAATACCTACCCTTTGATCGTCTCCTGCGTTATTTCAGTATCTTTCTCTCTCCATCACGCGCTCTCTCTCTCTCTCTCTCTCTCTCTCTCTCTATCTCCGTTTATCTATTTATAACGCGCACACGCATCTGCAAATAATGATTGTTCGGCTTACGAACAACGTTAGCGCTCAGTATTTCAACGACAGAGATTTTGCAAGAACGAGCCTCCCTCCCGGCGCACTTGCCGAAACTTTTGGTTTGCTTTTCAGGATTTCGGCACGGATTTTTCCTTTCCGTTATTCTACCTTCAGGGAAGGATTTTTATACACGTGCTTGGTATCATACCATAATTCATACGAGATTGTACGGGACACTATGAATATAAGCTACCGAACAAAACTCCGGGACATACACGATTTGATATAATTTTCAGTCATATAGATAAACCCTTAATCCTAACCGTAAAATATTAAAAAATACGACAACGTATGTCATGGTTAATAAGTATGGATTCTATTATGTTTCGTATACCTGTTTCACTGTGGATCTTTATATTGGTCTAATATACTGCAATACGACAACTTTTTGAGCTTGTCCATTGTGTGCATTATCAACAATTAATCAATGACTAGTAACAATATTATTCATCGTGTTAAATTTGTAAATATTTGTAAAATAATTAACAACTATTTATTTACTTGATAAAATTGCACTATTTACGTAATTATAATCGTTGATTTTCATAAACGTTCTCCCACATTATTATCCTCTCAAAAATAATAATCAGAGTGCGACTTATGTGTAGCTCTAGATATAAAAATTATGACAATATATCCTTGAGTATTTTTTAATAAAGTAGTTATAACTAATTAATTATGCTGAATAAAACTATTTTATTTTTGGAACTTAAAAGAACCTTTATCATTTAAAAATTACGGTTTGGTTCCGGAAGTTAATATATTTGTATAAAGGTTTTAGTTCATAATATTTGAAAAACTCCAGTTCAAGGACAGGTTCTTTTCAGTTCGATTTCTATCCCTATCACAGACCGACCGTACACCAGAAGCTAAATACTTTCTCGTTACATTTTCCTATTATAAAACTATTCATTAAATAACAGTTTTCTTTGACCAACTAGACTCTAGTTATATTCTCTAGTTACTAGAGGTTCTTTAAGAATAACGAATTCGATAACTGGCTGAATATATTCTACTGACTCAACAATAATCAATATTAGAATTATCGAGGTTATATTAAGTTCTATACCGCAGCTTCAAAATATGTTCTGTAACAAAAGTAATAAATTTTTTAAGTCCGAAATATTCGTAAACACTGTTACATTATAATGTTTGGTGTGCGTAGATCAATATTTTGTTTATTTCTACAGTTATTATATAAATAGCACATCGTGCAAAAAAATTGGAGTAATATTAAAGTGTAAAAAATGAACTATTTAAAACTAAGACTTTTGGGGTTATTAAGATATTTATTTCATTAACAATCAACAAATTGTTTAATTTTAAATTTCTTAATATTTTAAATTAGGTATCAAATTTGTAAAAAGTAAATATTATTTATTCCATAAGAATTTCAAGTCCTAGTATGAATCTAATGAACTTCTTTCATATATTCATGTACATAATATTTAATTTCTTTTTTAACTGTAAGATAAATAATTTATATGTTATTATATTGTACTTATGTATGAAGTAATTTTAAATACTCTCTTTAAAAATAATTAAAATAAAATATTCTCCCTGTTACTCATTATTTGTGAAATATTTAAAACATTAAAAATATATTTTAAAATAATAACAGGCATAGAATAATTTCTTCTGTTTTAAAAAGAAACACGTAGAAAGAACCAACAAATCATTATCGTTTATGAAACCCTGTTTGTGTAAAGAAATGATTTTAATTTCTCCGTAATTAATTTTAACATTTAAACAATTTACATTACTTGTACTTGTACTTGTAAATTATGTTTACGAAAATTCCGTGTACGTAAACATTTTAGTTGCTTCATTCACTGTACCAAATTATCTTTTGAGCTTTAAACTATTAAGACAAAATACCCAAATTTATATATTATGACAACTGTCACCTATATTTTCACCGGTTTATTGAATGCTCAAAACAAATTATCAGGTAAAGATAATTTGAATAAACCGTTTTCTAAATTCGTAGTAATCTAAAGATGAAAACAAAACCACGTGGCTACAGTTAATTTAAGTGCTTATTAAGTAATCAAACACTAATGTAATTATAATTTTAAAATATTTTACAGTGATAATTATGATTTAAAATAGCATCTTCTATGATATCAGTTAGCTAGTATCGATTGATCAAAAATCAAAAAAGTAAAATAAGTATTATCAAACGAAAAACCTAACTGCATTAACACTGTTCAAGTTGAAGTTTCAGTCTTGTAATCCCTTATTTATTTTAATATAGGATTACCGTCCAACGTGTCTTCAAAAACTGCAAAGGCGATAATCTCTTAAAGTTAATATTAATTTGACATTATTTTCTGTATGCATTTCAAAACAATTAATTTTTCTCGACGTAAACATCACATATGTACAACAGTACTATTCATTGACTTTTATTGATTTTATGCTGTTCTCATAGTGTATGTAATAGCTGTTTCGATAGTGCAGTAGTGGTATCATGCTGAATTCTGTCAAACTGATATTTTTAATATTTAATGATCGCTCAAAAGTAATAGATCTAGAATGCTTTAAAATTGAACAAGTTACTACACAAAATAAGTGTGGGAAAGTGTGGGATATTTTCCTTTGTATAATATATATAGGCGTGGATCTAGAGGGTCGTGAGGGTCATGACTCCTCATAAAAAAACATTAAGTCCTTTATATTTATTAATAAATTAATTTGTGCATAAATTGCTGTTTTTAATATTTCAGATGTTTTTCCATACTAAAAAAAATGTTATACAACTAACATTACATGTATATATTTATGTACATTTAAATTTCATCACAATTTGTTTATATAATAATAGTTTTCATCAAAATTCCGAGAATATTAATAGCGAGTAAAAACTGATTGACAATAATATTGTTGGCGAGTAAATATGAATATAATTATAATAAAAAATTAATATTTATTAATAAAGTTTTAATTGTAATTAATAATTTATTTTGATTATTTTTTAATTGTGTATTAACTTTTTGCCCTTTCGAAAAAGTTACCCTTTCCCTTCAATTATTGTTTTAGATTCGCGCCTACATAGATCAGTTAGGTTAGGCTGTATATTTAATAAAATAAAAATTATTTAATGGTTAATACTCATAAATTAATATAGAAATAAATATTTTATAAATTATCACTATACCAAACAAGCAATTTTTATCGTTGTATTAACTCCTTTATATTTTTATATTCAGCCGCGATTTTATCGACTTTGCACATACCTGATGATGAATTTTTAATTTTAAACCGGTCGTATACAGTTGTATACACTACACGTATAGTAATATTCCAGACTAAACATTTATTTATTTATGAATGTGTATATATATTGCATACACTGTGCAGTACGTGTACAATAGCCACTTGCCGTAGCGACGATCGTGTTCCGTCGGTGACAGTGTTTAGATTTCTCGCGGAGTAATGCGTCAAAAGTCGTTATCGTTCTAAAATGTGCAGTCTAAGCCTGCGGATTTATAAACGTGAATTGTGTCTTATATAAAACGTCTTATATCGTGCACCGCTATCGCTGACCGACCAGAGTCCGGCCGTAGCGATGTAATATGGCGTAGCACAACACTTTAAACCAGCGATTCTTAAGCTGAGGGGGTCGCAAACAATTTTTTTAAGGCCGCCAATACATGAAATAATTGGTAAGGTGTTTTTGTGAATATCAGCATGACAATCATTGTTGCGAATCGCAGTTGATAAAAGTTTAGGTTTGTCAACGAAAACGTTGTACCGATCATGTCAACCACTGATTTCTAATGTTATCACCAAAATCTTGGCGACGTCGCAGGTGGTCGCGGCCTCAGAACGATCGAGAACCGCCGTTCTAAACGGTCCTTTACGTAGCGCTCGCGTCATCGCGGCACACGACGACGAACGCGCAAACGTTTCTGACGCGAGGCTCGTGTGATAAGCCGGGCCGCCGTGAGCATAACTACCCGCGTCCCTTGTGTCTCCGCCGTGTACTCGTCGTCAACCCGTTCCCGCGGGTCGAGTCGCATGCTTGCCGTACCCGTGCGCGCACCGCCGCGACCGTCCGACGAGCGGGGCAAAACGTTCGCCCACGCATATCAAACGGATAATGATTTCCGCGTTTTGTGCGCACACAACGGAATTACATCGCGTAGCCCCGCGGTAGCGGGCCGCACGAGACGGTGACAGTGACGGTAGTGGTAAATCGGTGTTTCGCGTTGGTTAATGGGCCACATTATGCACGTGTTCGGCTGCGTTTCTCTCGCGTTTCTCGTTCGCAGGGCACGCAAACGCTACACAATACATGTGTACGGCCCACGTAAATACGCATATTGTGATTCCCGTGCGTCGGACGGCGAAAAGGGAAGTCGCGAGCGGGCGGATAATTACGGAAACGATATCCAGCGTATTCGCCATGCACGTTAGCTCGTACGGACGTTGTTATTAAAATAATACCGTTACGCCCACCCTCGCGTTTCGCGGAAAACGTTTCCGTCTCGCGCCCCGTCGCATTGCCCAACGGTACAGTGATACGGTACAGTCGTGCGCCCGCGAACGTTCTCCTGTCACCATCATCATCGTTATTGCAATTAAAGTGTTATTGACGTCGGTGTCGAGCTACCGCGAAGGTAAGGCTCCCCAGGCACGGGTGTGATCGTCGTCGACAGTCTCGCTATCGTTTCCGACATGAACAACGTCTACCACAACTGCGGTTGAGATATCTGCCGCGGAGGACATTTTTTTTCTTCTTTTTTTTACTGCACAAATGATACGACACGTTTTCCATCCTGATGACGACGCGGACTGTTCGACGCTCGTTTGAGCGCTGCACGTAATATTATGAAATGTTCGTTACCTACAGCCGAGTACGTGATCGTCGATACGTCGAACACCGAAACAACACAGTCTTTTCCGACTTTTTGAAAATTCCTGCAGTAAATTTTAACTGTGCAACTTAAATGAATATTTTATCGTTTATCCCGTGAAGTTATCGACATTCGGCTGTGTGTTTAAGAATTCAACGTGCATGCATATCGTACATCATATTGAATTCTTATAACCAACACGGGATAAGAGGTAAACGTTTTTATATCCGTTTCGATAAGAATATTACGTTTCGTAAGCGATTCCGTGTTTACAACTCGGGCTTTTCGAAAACCAAATTGTGAGATTCAAGCGTATTATATTCGCATAAATAGCATACAATTATTAATTATACGAACATAATTTAAAACTCCATCTGCCACGGATGCAAGTCGTATACGCGAAATAAATGCACGTAATGTTAACGAATACCGATTAAAATGATACTTACTGCTTTAAAGAATAAAATAAATACTTTTAATATACCGGATTTTTTAGTATTCGAGATCAGTCATTTATAGATGAACTAAAAGCTAAGAAAACCTTAAGCGCCCACAATTAAAATATACAACAATGGCAAAACTAATTAATATAAACGCAATGTCTAGAAAGCACTATAAGTAGTCAGTATGTTAGCAACAGCAACGCTGTGAAAATTCATTATGTAGATGGAACCTGTCATGGGCTCGAAGCTTCTTTAGACCCAAAAGTTGAATCGTTATTCTACACCAGTGTACTAAATTTTTAACCCATTCATAATATTTAAATTATTTCGCTCGTTAAACGGATTTGTTACTAATAGTGAATTGTAATCCAATTTTATGCACATATTTATTCTTGACCGTGAAACAATATTTTGTAAACGATGGAAACACAACATATATTAAATATCTCATTATCTTTTTTGGTTTAATAGCATCGGAATATTCAGCAAGACGATTTAACTTTGCGATAACGTGTTTGTCATTAATTTTTGTATTTCTTCTATCGGATAAAACAAAACTATATAGACCAACTTGACATGAGAAATAATGCTGATTTGATGGTCATCAGATACGTGATTTTTTTATGTTTTAAAAAATAGGAGAGAAAAATAGTATTTTTTCTCAGCAAATTCTTAGACATGTTCGTAATTGAATTAGATACACATCAACTAGAACTCACTTAGAAACGTGAAAAGATTGATTAATGTAGTTGAGTGTGGTTTAGTGGTCTTAAAGTTTACATTAGTTCCTAAAAATTCTTAAACAATTCATAAAAATAGTCCGTTAACATTTTAATAGCATTCTTGATGAGTTTCCTAAAATAGATGTATCATATATCTTGGTTCATCAGACCACAATTCAATTTAATATTGTTAACGTCATCCGTGCAATAGGTAATTCTTTTACTTCATCTAAAATAAGTTACAATCATATTTTCATACAAAACACATTTAGATATTTGATTTTAATCTTGTCTGCTGCGGTCAACAGTGAATCAATTTAAATTGAACATCATCAACTTTACTTGTTGTATCATCATTTCATAAAGTGAAAAACATTTGTTGAAAATAATTTATTTATAATTTAGTTCGTATGTCATATCTCATACGTACGCATATATGTTACGAAGAGTAAAAAATTTAAATCCACACATTCTAAAGTATCCTTTTATATTTATCAGGTTAACTAATTAATCAATCAATTCAATACAATACATCTTAATGGCTCCTAATTTTTTTATTAACATATTATAATGCTACACAAATTAAAATAATAACCGGATGGTCGTTCCTCTTGTGTTATTAATTAGGACGTGCGTTTGAATAAAATAAAAAATGTTCCTAGCTTAATCAATGCTAAAATATAATTGACTAAAATATATGTAATGTTCCTAAGGAAAAAACTTCGATTTTAATTCCTTGAACAATAATTTGTACTTATTTATCTTTCTATTGTCAGCATAGATTTAAAATTGGCCTACAAAATTTTATTTTCAACTACCTATATCACTCGATTACAACACATAAAACATGTCACAATGTTATTAAAGTGATTCATGGTGTCTGCGGGCCACTTAAACTGAAAATAAAATCAAAAATGAAATGAAAATTATAATGTCGAATTGCATTGTTATATTATGTTGACGAACAAAATCACGCTCGCTTTTATAACAACACTCTCTCGAGGTCAACAAAAGACGTAAGCCGACACTCAACCGAACTATTGATCTTGCAATATTTTAACCGTTTAATGATTACTGCGTGTATTTGTGCTAAGGGACGTATTTCCACAGTGATACGGAACATCATTAACAAAACCCAAAAGGTTATACTTACCAACCGTAAACATGAGCAAGCTTACTTAAAAGCAAACCATTTATTAGATTTCCAAAGAAAATAGTAACTATAGAAATTATTAAAAACAATTATAATAAAATAAAGTGTAAATCCTACTTAAGCCTTTAATTTATAGTTTGGCCTTAGATAACATAAGATAAAGATGACCTGTAAAAATTATAACTTAACAGCGATTGATTACACATGCCCGTAGCTATACATTATGTACGCACAAATCCACCAATTCATCATATTCCATCATACGTGCTATTTGATACAAATTTAGGGTTTACAAAATTTTTGATAAGATCGTATTATATGTATTGATAAGCACTTAGAAAAAATAAATATTTCTCTGGACATTGACATTCTACGTCCTGCAATGAAAATATTTAATGATTATAATTACATAAGAGGTTTTAATTATTTTATTATTCAATGAGTTTTATTTTTATTATTGTGTAAACTGTATTTATTTATTAAATAATACTACATAAACATGTACCTATTAGTAAATTTTAAATTTTTATAAAAAATAATTAATTTTCATACAGCTATATAATTCACAGATTATTTTATTTTTGTTATATTTAGATGACTGGTGACGAGTACAACGATTTAGAAAAAGATGAAGTTAATATAATTTCTGGAGCTCTCGAACTTCATCGTAAGAAAGTCGGTGATGTCATGACCAAGTTGGAGGATGTGTACATGTTATCATACGATACAGTGTTGGACTTTGAAACTGTTTCAGAAATCATGAAATCTGGTATGTGTTTATATAATATATGCTTACATTGTTATTTTATTTATTTCTTCGAAAAGATAATGAACTCCACACATAACAGTTACATGTTTTCATGAAATTGTGATTTACAATATTATAATAATTAGGTATACATTTATATTAATAACATTTACATTTTAATTGTTTTAGAGTATTAGACTAATAAAATAGAGCTAGTTAAAATATAACATTTAGGTAACAATAATTATTAAAAGAAACTTATAATTTAATAAAACATAATAGAACACAACTAATCAACTAAATTAAAAATATAAAATATTTAGAGTTCTATATTTTTTTTAGTAACTGGAAAAATTGCTTTCAGATAGGAATTCAAGGAGAACTAAATTTGATATTTTTGTTTAATTACAAAACACAAGTGTAAAATTGTGATATTTCAAACAATATTTTTTCTGTAAATCAAAAAAAAAAATTCCAAATCACAAAGTGTATGAAATTAGTCAACATTGTCTATCAAAAAAAGTATACTTAATGACCATCTTTGAACGTATAAAAAAAGTCATTCTTTAACAATTTTATTTATACATTCATATTTATTTAAAAAAATAATAATAATAAACCTAGTCTTTTATAGTCCATGTGATATACTTAAAAGAAAAAAAAAATCTCATTAACTTCGTTTGCACATATAACAATTAGTAAATCTTCGTGAGACAACATAGTTATTTAAATATTTTATTTTACAATTATGTAATGACCAGCTATAAAGAAACAGTTAAAAGTAGTACAAGTAATAAAATCAAAATTCATTACTCTTTACACGATCAATGTATCTTTCGGGCATTTAACTTTGGATGTCCTGTGGCTCTGTGTTCATATAATATTGCCAATGTCATTCGATTTAAGATTATAATAATAAACGAAATCCTACTCATTAAATAATAATGCGGTACACTTATTTCTAGTTAACTCAATTAAAATGAATTCCTTTAATAATTATTTTAATCAAATATTATGATGGTTGTATTGTGAACTTAATTAACTATTTCCTACGTAAAATATTTTATTGATTGCGTTTTTATTTAAATTTATTTAAACGATTTCATGATACATTGTTTCTTATTATATTTTTTATTAGCATACTTTTATTATTACATGCAAATCTATAAATATATTAGATATTTAAATAAATATCGTGCGTAAAATAATCAATCAACTGCAGATAATTTTCTTCAAAAAAATACCACATGCAGATTCGTCAAAAAAAAAAAAAAATAGTATAAAGTTAATAATTATTTTAAATCAAAAACTTTAATAATATAACAGGGCACAAAATAATATGATCTGTACATTATATTACAGTAAAAACATTCTGTCGTTTATTCATTGTTTGCCGCCGATTATTCAGTTTTGAACAATAAGTATAATTATAATTTTAATTGAAATTTTAATACTTACCTAACTGTACAGTGCATATTTAAAGTTTTCCGCAGCGATCTACGAATTTAAAATAACTAAAAAATGGTGTTAGCACATTACATCTATACATTTAAAACTAAAAGTGTATATGATAAACTCTGTGTATTATACTCCATTAATTATACAGAATAAAAAAACAATTTTTAAAACGGTTTTTTATAAACATTTATTAAGTATTCGATTATCGTTCTTATACCTGCAGTGTATTGGTAGAAATTTAATTAAAATATAAAATAATTTAATTCTTAATTTTTTAAGCCGCATATTGGACCTGCGTGATTTATAATTATTATTGTTTGAAATGTCATGAATACATTGAAACAATAACAAGTCGTGTTTAAGCCAATAAACAAAATGTTATCTCCCAGAAACCGCAAAGAATTGTAATAGTACAGTGGTGACAGACGTATCCCTATATAAAATACATAGGATTGGAGGAATCTGAAAAATAAATTTAAATCGATTTTTGGCAATCTTGTGAAATGTTCGTCCCGACCGTCACACTATACGATTAGTGTATGATCTATATTTACATTCTTCCTAAGCGGTGGTAGCAGGTGCGTGCACGATATTTGAAAATTTTTTCAGCTCTATACACACTCGTATAAATATTTCTAGTATCAATGGTGCACCGTTGTGCATAAGTGGGCAGTGGATAACGACTAAAATATAAAATAAAAAAATAAAAAAAAAAATTAAAATTAAATCCGTTTTGAGGCGCCTGCGGGCAGCGGGCCAACAGAACACTGCCACCACCACCACCACCGAACTATAAATATCACGCCGTCGTGGCAACGACATCGAGCAAAAGTAATTCTTTGGAAAATTTTATTTTTTCTCGTTTGACCCGAGGGTGGTTTGCGGCCTGAACACATTTAAAGTACGAATCACATGTGGGTCTCCGTGAGCACTATACATATAAATATATATTCGCAGATATCATACGTTTTATCCATTTTCGTTTGGGAAACGCTGCGTCTCTGATCTACAAAAATAGTTCGATCAATATTTTACCTCCGTTCCCTTAATGCTCTCTTCCACTCATCAATAAACCATACAATATTTTAAATCATTTAATGGATTTTTTTTTTTTTTTTATTATTTCCAATTGCCGCATGCATAATTCATAAACACGTCACATTGCCCGCGTGAAAACAACAACGGTATTGTTATAATTGTTTTTTATTTTATTTTTATTGTTATTATTCAGGATACTCGAGGATACCCGTTTACGAAGGCAGCCGTCAAAACATTGTCACCATGTTGTACATCAAGGATTTGGCGTTGGTCGATCCCGACGACAACACATTGCTTAAAACGCTGTGCCAATTCTATCAGAACCCGTGTTATTTCGTATTCGAAGACACCACGCTCGACGTGCTTTTCAAACAGTTCAAAGAAGGTGAGTCGTACGCAAACGTAATATCGGTCGTACTTGTAGCAGTAATGAATTATATTATTGCACGCAAACACGAGTGCCGTGAGAGTAGAAAGGCAAAAAATATTACAAAGGCATTGATGCAATCAAAAGGACAGTAAAAAGCTTAGAAGGCTTAACCCTTCCAAGAATTGCTCACAATGTCTCATTGCAAAATTAATCGAAATTCGTTTTTCAGAATTAATTGAACCATACTTTTAGATTATAGTGTAGTGAGGCCATATAAACCCCCTTAGATTTAAGACTGGATTGCGTTACTGCAACATTACCTCAGTTGTATTTGTTTGCGTTTCGTTCGTTCGTAACTACCTATGTATAATTATATAACCCAGTAAGCTTGATGAAATAAAGGGGAATTTGTTTCTCAGTTTTCTTGACTTTCATATTCGTTCGGAATACGATTATAAAATTAGTATAAATATAAATATTGGTGTAACATAATGATAATAATAATAATAATAATAATAAGAAAAAAACACCGAATTACCATACTAACAGAAAATTCATCATTTTTTATACCAGGAGAAACTAAGTTTTTTGGTAAAGAGTGACCGTGTATATTTTTTTAGTATAAGTAATATAGTTTATATATTTTTTTTTATTTTTCGAATAGGAATATAAATAGTAATACAATTATCTGTAATATATGATTATTTACATACGAAATGTGTTAGACATAAAATTGTGCGTTGATTTTCTCATATTAACATTAGACGTATCGTCTCAAATTCAATCTTCGCTTTTACCAACCATGTAAAATGTATTTTAATTTTTTTTCTTTTGAGTTAAATTTTTGTATTGGTACGATACTTTATGATTTAAATCAGCACAATAATATCAGTGGTTAAAATCGTACATCGTAGTGAAAAGTTTTTTATAACGATTTTCAGTACAATAGTATTACCCTAACTAATGAAAATATGCAAATAAACATAGTTAACACAAGAAAATAAATACATTAAAATATAAATATTTAATTTTACAAGCGTAATAAATGTCGTTACTTGTTTATGGTTCATGATATTAATTATTTTACATGTAATTTTCATACTTTGTGAATAATAAGTTGTAATAAGTTAAATATATAGCAAATATGTATTTTTTAAGTTTCAACGTTGGCATACTTAACTTTTATCTATTATATTACAGCTTTATACCTTTTATCGTTTTAATTTCAGAATGTTTCACCATATTAAAAAAAATGAATGATAATAATTTTTCCATATCAAATTGTCTTAATTAAAATTTTAGTGACTTACAATGAGTAAAAAAAAAAAAAAAATGCTGAATTATTATTTATATTTACTTATTATACTTAAAGTCTCGTTTTGTTTATTTTAATGTTAAACTATCAATATGTGTAACCTCAAACCTTTAGAATTTATTAGACACGACTACTTATAGAATCGTATTTTTCCTTTGAAATTTTAATCGTTAATTAATACGTCATATATTAATTTTGTATGGATAACAAGTGGTACTCCCACAGAGTAATGATAAAACTTAAACGGTATGCACTGTATATAAAGTTGAATATATTTCCTCTTTGATAGTAATATGAATAACATTTTGACACATCTTCAGTAATTGATTTCAACATGGAAGTTTAATACAAGTACAAAGTTTAAATGTCTAACCATATATTAATAACCAGATGAAGGACAATAATAAATCAATAATGTATAAGAACATCGTGTAATCAATTAAAAAAAAAAAAAAAATCTTCTTATGGAAATTTAAGAATATAAAGCTATGAGGTTTAGAAGTAAATGGACAATGAAACTCAATACAATGAAAAAATTTCAAAATAATAAAATTATTAAATTATTTATTAACTGAAACTCTTACAGTACTCAGTTTTCAGTTTTCAGGCAAAACTTTTATCCTATTGTTTAATTTTTTTTTTTTATTACTTGTTCATTTGAAAATGGTAAAGGTAAATTAATATTTACTGAACGTTTGTAATAATACAGTTGTTTGAAATAACAATAAAACTACGTGCTCTTTCTTACTCTGTTATACTCAAATAAAATATTGTATAAAATGTTTATTTTTCATTGCTATCGTAAATAATAATAGCTATATAATAATAATAGTTAATATTAGTTAATTAAACTTATGTTATTGATTTTGGACTTGGCCCGAAAAACGATCATGTTCTAACCAGGACCGACGAGAACTTTCGAGGGCCCCGGGGTTGATCGGCTCTAGGCTTCCTTACACTTGTTTGGCCAAGTATACATACTACTTGTACATACTTTAGTACAATAAAAATAATAAAATGAACATCTTATACTACGGCGAATGAGATTACAAAATAATTTTGAATAAAAATCCGAAATGACGGGCCTTCTTGGAGGTACGGGCCCCAGGCCTCTAGTCCTCACTGCCCCACCCTCTCGTCGGCCTGGTTCTAACCTAACCTAACCTAACCAAGCTATTGATGAATTTGATGATTCATGGTCAAAATCAATGACAATTTTTAAGAAAAAATTGTTTTGATTATTTTTGTTTTTAAATAAATGTCAATAAAAACAATTGAATCTGAAGGTGTTTCATGGTCTTAAAAAACTTTAACACAATTAATGGCACATATTGTTATGATATTTTTCTGCTCTCTATTATATAATAATATTATTGATGATTTTAAGCATTTAATTATCAACTGACGTATGGGTGTTAAAGATTGTCAATATGCTTTTAATTTTTTTGTGTAAAATGTATAAAATCTATTCCGTTCAATAAGTTATATAATGCTTTATTTGTTTTATATATAAAAAAAATAGGTATCAAAGGGCACATGGCGTTTGTTCATCGTGTAAATAATGAAGGAGAAGGTGATCCGTTTTATGAAACAGTGGGTATTATAACATTAGAAGATGTAATTGAAGAATTGATTCAAGCTGAGATTATGGACGAAACCGATGTTTACAGTGAGTAGTGTTTAACTAGTGACTTTCTAGTACAGCAGTTTATTGTTTTTTTTTTTTTTATTTGATAAAAACAAAATGTTTTCTTCTGATTTCTAGCCGACAACCGTTCAAAACAACGTCGACAACAGCGCTCGTACAGAGCTCAAGATTTCACAGCATTCGCCGAGCGCAGCGAGAATCAGCGTATTCACATCTCCCCGCAACTCACTTTGGCCACATTCCAGTTCTTGTCGTCAAGTAATATACATGCGCATATCTTATACAATTATTAAATAAAAACGCGACATGACATCACTACGTTGTCTTGTCCTATTGAAAAACGCGTCGCTAACAAGACAGCAAGCTGTAAAGTCAACGATTTCATCGAGTTTTCTTCCCCACAGGCGTTGAAGCTTTCAAAACGGACGTCGTGTCGGAAACGATCTTGATGCGTCTGCTGAAACAGGACGTGATATTCCACATAAAAATGAAAGACAAGGAAAGATTCAAGTCCGACCCGGCCAGCGTCATCTACCAGCAGGGCAAACCCGTCGACTATTTCGTGCTCATATTGGAAGGACGCGTTGAAGTTACCGTCGGCCGAGAGAACCTCGTGTTTGAAAGCGGTCCGTTCACTTACTTCGGGTCACAGGCCTTGCATCAGAACATCGGTATTGGTGAGTTTGTCAACCGTTCGGTTATCCCGCTGTAACCTAGCGCGAACGTGGTCGACATCGTTTTTTACAATAAAAACGATTCCATTCAGTGCTGGATTAAATTGAGGGGGGGCATGACAACTCGCCCGTACCTCTAAAACCAAAATTTCGTTATTTTTTCGATCTTTTTTAAACTTGCCTATTGATTAAGGTACTTACTTACATTTTTTATAGTTATTTTATACATTAAGGTGTATTAATAAATACATAAGTGTTCTTTTGACCAAATTTTTTGGCCCTTCAATCGGTATTAGTCTCCCGAGGCCTCCTGAGATCCAGTACTGATTCCACTACAACGACAAGCCAACAGTAATAGCGATAACAGCGAAACGACGGTTTGTTGTAATTTAGCGATAACGGTTTCAGGCGAGTCTCCGCCGTCCGGCTCCAACCCGACTATGACCACTTCGAACGCCAACAACATGGGAAGCATCCAATCGGTCAACATCGACGCTATGTTGCGTTACACGTTCGTGCCCGACTACACGGTGCGCGCGGTCACGGAGGTGATGTACTTGCGCGTGAAACGTTCGTTCTACATGGCGGCGAAACGCGCCACGCTCATGGAACGTTCCAAGAAGATGTCCAATGCCGGGGAGTTCGACGAGGAAGTAGACAAGGTGATGATGATAACGCCCGATGTCTTACGAATCCCCGCATTCGGTGGTAGACAAGGGTCGCCAATGCTGTAACTAAGCCCCGTGGCGCACTCGACGAATTTTATTCAGGCGCTTATTTTATACGGGGGAGGGGGAGGAAACAACCCAATTTTAATTCAATTCAAACGCTACCCTTTACTTCGATACGCCCTTGGCAACCGCGCATTTTGTCAACCTCTAGTTGCGGCACCGATCACGGATTTCCAATCGTCACGTGGTCCATATACGTTATTGTTTTCCCGTGAACTAATTTCACGCGAACAACTATAGAGCAACGTGCCGAAGTCCATGTCCGTGTACGACGATCGCCATACATATACAGTTTTACTTTGGGGGTGGATACCCTTGGCCGGGCCCCAATAATAAAGTTGAATCCTATGAAAGAATATTCCTTGATAAAATATTAAATATTATATTGTTGAAAATATATTATTTTTGGTACCCTTCTAATATTTGATAAATATATACTGTATATCTAGGGAATAAATTGTTTACATTAGTAAGACATTTCAAAAGTTTCTATTGATGGATGAGTGGGTGAGTAGATAGGTGATTAAATGACTTGCATTCGTATAAATATTGATTTCGACGTCACTGCCCAATATATGATTAGTTACACGTCTTCAAAAGAAATCCTTTGTAACGTACATTCTATTCTAATGTGGCACGTGCTTATATAAGCATGATTTCTTATCTTATGAAGTATTCGAGTTAAACTATTCAAATTTCTTTCACATAATCAAATAAGTATTTTAATAATAATAATAGTTTTAATAATAAATACTTATGCATAGTATATTAAATACTTCAAAGTATCTGTATTTAAAATCAAATAATATTTTAAAATTATTTTCTTAAAAATTGTTCTTCAACTCTATCACATTAAAATAATAAATTGATTTACCAATTGTAAATTTATTCTGTAATAATAAAATTGTCAACCATTTACCCTTGCTGTATAAATAAAATCAATATTTATAATGTAGAATATTATAAAAATTTGTCGTACAGATTTATTTCAGATAATTCTAATCTAAATACCAGAATATAAAAACCTTATTTAAAGTCTCCAACATTATACACTATCATGACTAGGGAACGGATTTTTATGCTGATGCATAAATATATATTGGATAAAGTTTTTTGAAATCTGATGAGAATTATCTCTGATTAAGATTATTCTTATAAAAATAACATTTATTTTGTTTTGCATATTTTTATTATGAGAAATTCTTAACTGTGCCAGTGCACAATAAATAATTTTTATAAAAAATTAATATAAAAAAAAATAGTACGTAAAATGGAAATCATATGATAGTTACCTCGTACGAATCTCACCAATTTCTGAAATAAAAAAATGTTTGTAACTTTAATAACATTTCATAATTAGTAAGTTTTAATTTAAATTATTTGCTTTAACTATCTAATATTGCAATATAATTATGTGTATTTAGAATTTATACAACAAATATTAAGTTTGTTTATTGTTGATTATTTTTTGTTAAAGCTGTTCCATTCTTACGGAGATGAAGATCGAAAGAGCATTCAAGGATCTCCAGACGTTACTAGAAATGCATCCCAGGTAATATGCAACGCGCCGTTTGAAACTTCGTACAAAAAGAGTATCCGATAATATGTTACACAGAAAAAACTTAATTATAGTTTCTGTGATTTTAATATTTTTGGTATAAACGCGTTTTCAGCCCAACATCTCAGATTTCGCACTTCGTATTTAGGTGGATTTGTTCGCTGCATCCAGACCGCGAACACTTGTACTACTAGAGACTAATCTGTAAACAAAAAAAAAAAAACTTTAATAAGCATCTATTTTTCTTGTATAACTCTTCAATGGTGAGTAGGGAAATTGAAATGAAAAAGAAACGTAAAGTTAATAACTGTTATGGTACATCATGATTTTACCGTCACGGTTATGAAAAGCACGCTTTAAAGTTTATTAAATTGTTCCACGTTGACACGTATATTTATATTTGTCAAGTAAATTTTTAATCAGCTACCATTAAAATCGTTCTAATGAATCAATGCGAATGAATAGATAATAGATTATACTTTAGTCGTTGCTATTTAAATTTTTTGAACTACTTTTGAGTGTTACATTTACACATGTATAATAACGAACAACTAAACATCTACATACCCACTGTTAAGTACAATATATTTCATTCGCAGATCAATCACCGTAAAAGTTCGTTCGTCCCCCTCAAGTCTGAAGGACGCTCGAGTAATACGAAAAGAAACAGCAACGAGCTGTTTATATGAGGTAGTAGGAACGAGAGAGAGTGTGGTCCGAATAATGCCCTACGTTTCCATATTAACCGATTTTTCGTTTGATTGGTTAGAGTTTTGATAATAATTTGACGATCTTGATTTCAACTACAGTTTATGATAACATTCCATTTATTTTACATAAATGACTGAATACGGTTTTAGTTTGGTTTTTTTTTGCATTAATAATATGCTTTTTAACATTTATTTGAAAATTGTTCTCCAACGCTTTGTTTGTACTTTAAAGTATTTAAATCAGTCATGTGTTTTCTGCGTATCTAGTTTAGACTGACTAGCTAGACTAACTTAAGTTAACGTCTAACCATTTTTCCATCCAATATTTGATTCGAGTGAAGCTATTATAATTTCTAATATTATTTGTAAAATATATTATTTTTTGGTTTTTTATTTTTAATTTTTATGAGCTATCTATTATAGCTTTCATAGAATAGTGTATATCAGATGCACTGACCTTAGCTCAAAATTTTTTTTTCGACTGCGGCGATTTATCTCTGGTTTTCAGTGAATTAAAATAATACAATTTACACTGCAAAAATCTTACAATTAAAAACGGTATCTTACCTGTTTTTTTAATTCGATTTCTTGCTATATGATGTCAAAAAGCCAAAAATGTCACTTTATCGAAATTCTTCAAGTTTCATAAAAAAAAAATATTGTCTTAACATGCCAACGATATAAATACAAAGGCGTGTAATCTTTATTGGATAATTTGGCTTTATACTTTTACGTATTTTACTAAATACATTTAAATCGACGTGTACAAAACACAATGAATTTCTCATTCTATATTTAAACTTTTTCAACACATTTTCCATACGCATTTATTATCAAGGAAAGTTGAGAGAGATAATTAAATTCAGTACATCAGATAACGCATTGTTATATTAAAGTGATACTAATTTAGTCGAGGGATTTCTTAAGAATTTCCCTCCGAATTCATCACAATAGAACAACAATCGAAAACTTAGTCTTATAATTTATTTAATTGAGCTAAGAAAATCGTATTAGTTGAACAATACAAGTGTCTAACGATTTCAATAATTTCATTTTGCTTCAGTATACCTAGTACAGCACTCAAGTGTGCGCACATTCACTATTTGTGATTTATGCGTGTAATGATTTTATTATTTGTTTACAATCAAAACCATTAACGATTATAGAAGTCTATGCAGTTTTACAGTACAAAGTTACAAATAATCTGCTGACAACAAGTTATTACCTTCCACAACAAAGATTCTCATTCTCCACACACACATCACACAATATTATTATTGATATATTGTATGATACACGCATCATTCATCATCGTACTTCGAGCTTATAAAACTTGTTTTACATAACATTTAATGTTTTATTTTCTTACCACTACCATGGAAATACCGTACATATGTCTAATAAAATACGTATCATTTTCAGACAATATTACCGCCAACGACAACTTCGAACAACGCTGCAACATCTCTCAATAACGGAGAACTTAATCCATCAGTAGCCGTATCATACTCACGAACTCCTCAAGGTGCATCCGATGCGTCGGCCGAAGAGAAAATCACACTTTTGGGCACAAACGCGTTGTCGGCTGCCGCTAAACCGGACGCCACTGATCCATCATCTTAGGATTATTTATAATGATGACATTCGTTAGTTGATCCTTTTATAAGATATTATTTTTTTTTTTTTTTTATTATTATTTATTATTGTATTTTTTTTTTTTTTTGCTCCACATAAAATAGAAGACGTTTGAACGTTAAAGTAGACATTACATACGTTACGCATAAGCACGTTAAGTTTGTTTCTAGTGTTAAATGTGTTATAGTTATAATTTAAAAGTAGTTCTAGTCCAGCATTATTGTGTTCAATAAGTGTGAAAAAAATCCATCGAGAGGCTGTTTGAACAATCGTAAAACACGTGTGGGTTAATCAATTTGTTTATGTATTAACTTGCGCTCTCTACACGTCCAATAAGGACAAATATAATTATTAGTAGCTGTAACAGCTATACTCACGGAAGATTCTGCTCCAAATTATATCATTCTAGTGACTAACTACTTCAAATGGCTTTTATTATATTGTATTTCTATTTTTTTTTTTATTTTTTTTTTTTTTTTTACTATTTATCATATTGCTTAATGTATTTATAATTATTATTTATAAATGTGTGTGTGCATGTGTGTATATATAAATAACCACATACACACATACATACATATACTATATACTTATACTATATTCGATTAATTAAGCTTTGTGTCCCGGCGACACGGAAATCCATTTTGTACATATACAAAAGCGAATCTCTTAGACTTTTCGTGTCCCTAACATTTTTGACCGATTAACAAACCCTCGGAGTGATCTCAGAGGTATACGAGTCCTCGTATTTTTTTTTTTTTTTTTTCATTTAGTTGGGTTAATTAAATCAATGAAATATGCATTATCAATATTATTCTTTTCTCTTCAATTTAATATAATACTTAAAATTAATTCATTCGCTTCATTCAATTAAATCTCAATCTTAAACACATTAAAAACATCACTTTTAAATCGTATATAATATATTCTTCAACTTCGTAATGAACTTTTCTTTTGTAATATTATAAATATTTTACAATTTAATTGACATATATATAAACTCCGTATCGTGGCGTTTTATAATTCTTAGGAATGCGCTCAAATTAAATTATAAGTAATATTACATAGATAATTATAATGAAAATGACATTTCGGAGATTTATAATATATTTAGCTTCAATGTCGACAAATTAGTTTTCGAAACTTATGTTTCATAATATATATTACAATATTATAGTTATACCTTTAAAATGATGTTCGTTAAAAACAAAAACAAAAAAAAAAAAACTTAAGGAAAATCTGAACAAAATATTAGTCAAAATACATAGAGATATGTTTAATGTTGAAAGTTTATATAATATATATATAAGTATATGTATTATGATTATTAATGTTTGTATACTAAATTTTGAATAATATTTATCTGTTGCATGTAATTAATCTTAGGCACGATATGCATAATGTTAAATAGGTGTATAATAATCTGTTAAAGCCATTCAATAATAATTGACTGATTGCCATTAAAATACGATCCTATGTGTAGCTCGGCGAACTGAGTTGGATCGTAAAATGTCCTACACTCGTATAACACCTTGTACATATATTATACAACTTGGTCCTCGGCCATGTCGTTATCATATTTTCAAATCCTATCGTTTTTACTTTTATGTATATTTTTTTCATCTTCCGACTTATACGACAACCGTCGAACAAATCGAAATATTCCGAACACACGTGCTAAATATATTGTTTTTGGCTAAAGAACTATAAATATAGTCTACTGAAACCGGTCGAAGTCGATAGAACTCGTTTTTTTACTTCTATCAAGGATTTTCGTAAATCATTATTGTCATTCTACCCTTGAAAATAATAGCGAAAAATAACGTGCTAATTCCACGCATAACGCGTTCGTCGCAGTAATTTTTTATGTTGCGTGTTCTAATACTGGCCCAACCATAACTTACCTACCCTATTTCGCTCGTTCTCTTGATGTAAACGTTCTTTATTTTTAAATTTCACTCACGTTGCAATGCTTACTTCAGATCTTGTTTACGCTGTCTTCTTACCATGACTATGACTCGTTCCATATTATCACAATACGTGTATTATTTACAGACAAAAAAACTTAAGGCAAATCAAATCGGATCGTTTCGTGTGATAATATATATATATATATATATATATATATTATTGCTTGTCTTATTGTTTATTACAGGAAAAGTATTCGTATTGAATTGGGAAAATTTATATTTAGATAGGTAAATAGGTGGTTAGGTAAGAACACATCATGTCTATAAATATTATTGTTACTTATTTTTCTTATTTAACTTAAAGTCAAAAATGTTATTGTTGATCCATTGAGCGTAGTTTTTGATGATTTTGAATTATTGCAGTGAAAATTAATAGTAAATATTGTTTTTAATGTATCATTATTGTTATTATTATCACGTGTATTTTTTTTTTTTTTTAGCTTAAGTACTTTTTTTTTTTTATTTACTAATGACATATACAATGTTTGTGCTATAAATTTATGCAGGAAAAGTATTATTAAAAAATATTACTTTGATTATCGCGTTCAGTCTGTTAATATTATATATGTTGCTGATGGGTTATTAAGTTAAATATTAATATAGTTTAGGCATTATTAAAATAAACATATATAAATATATATAAATTTTAAGGTATAAAAAAAATATTTTAATTAATTAATTATAACATTAATCTTCTTTTTTTTTTTTTTTTTTTTGTTTGGCCAAGTTGTAGTTTTACGATTATTATTAATGGTCAAGTTTAAAAATATTTAGTTGATATCACTCAATCACAGTAGCTGTATAGATTAATCTGGAACTAATTTTAATATTAAACACTTAAAGCTTTTATTTTGTGTAGGATCATTATGAAATATTATATACTCTTTGACTGGTCACAAATGTATGTATCCGTCATAAAATATATAATTTATTTTTAACTGATGTTAGTTTTAAAATTGTATTATTGAATAATACATAATTATAATGTTAATTTAATACTGCCTGTGCTGCTATATCGATTGTAATGCTAAGTATTATCAGATTTTAAATGGTTTGTACAAATAATCATTTACGTAATTAAATCAAATTTTTGTAATAATTTGTGTTAAGTAAAATTAGTTGCACAGTCAGTACCGATACAAGCGTTAAAAATAGTTATTTATGTATCTACCTATCTACATTTATAGTCTACCATAGAGTTATATCAAAATAGAGCAATTTTTTTAGTACTTAAAAATATATTATAATAGCCATAAAATGATTTATTATTTGTAATATATTAAAGATGAATCCAATATCTTTTTTTTTTTTTTATTATTATTAAAAACCTACTCTGTTATCCAGTATATATGTAATATGTTAAACTATTATTATTATTATTATTATTATTATAGATAAATAGAAAATTGACTTTAATGTATAATATTTATGGCATTCGTTTTTCTTGTTCAATTACTGTTAACCTAACCTAATCTAAACTAATTTATGCATATATTTATTTTTAGTTCTTATTTATTATAAATATAATCGACATTCAAATATAGTACAGTAGCACCAATTTGTATAACTAAATTAATAATATTGCACCAAGTGGACATCATATTATATTGTGTTGGCACTTGACAACAAATACTTATAACAAAAGAAATTTTATTAAAATATATTTCAAAGAATGCATTAACTGACCACAAAATATATATACAAATAAAACAAAGTCGGGTTAGTTACAGCATTTATAACTGACAGTTAAAAGTTAATAAACATTTTTTTAAACTTTTTACTAACTTATTTTTAACTTAGTAAAAAGTTAAAAAAAATGTGTATTAACTTTTAATTTAACTGAATTAACCAACAATTTTATTAACTTTTTACTTTAAACTTTTTCTTAATAGATGCATATTAACTTAACTTTACTGAGTTAAAAAAAATCATTAACTTATCCAGCCTTGCATATTTATTTTTTATTCTATTTTCTCTTGTCACTCTACTCATCCATTTAAGCAATCTCATTTCTTTAACACTTATCTATATTTGGGACCTCTTTTCTTATTAACACCCACTTTAAAACATTTCTAGACACTGTTATCCACCTTTTCTAAATGTACAAACACCATACATAATTTTTTTCTTCTTTTCTCTAAACTTCTCTACTAATTGTATCATACAAAATAATGGCTTCATTGTCAATTTTCCAGGCAAAAAATCATACTTATTTTTTGACTTTGATGTGTCTCTTCTCTTCTCTATTATATTTTCCCAAATCTTCATGCTATAACTAATCAGCTTTATTACTCTATAGTCCCCACATTCTTATATGTCTCCTTTGTCTTTAAATATTGATACAATAAAACTCTCTTCTCCCATCATCTGACATTTTTCCTTCTATTATTACCTTATCAAAAACCAATTGAAATATTTTATATTACTATCGTTTTCACATTTTTTTTATATTTGTGCATATTTTGATACATTTTTAAATATTATATTATGCGAATATTTAAAAAAAAAGGTGTAACTTAATATTCCGTAAAGAAAGTTCAAATAAGATTTTATCTCTTACTTTAAACATATTTTTAAATTTATCATAAAAAATCTTATGAAAACCATATTGCAATGAAGTACCACATTTTATGTCTTTGCCGTCCTTGTCATCATATGTAGCACATAACTATATTTAGATTATATTTATAGGGTAATTGATAAAAAATAAAGATACGATTACTATTAGTAATATAAGTATACAATTTTTTTATTTTATAACTATATATACATATAATATTATATTATAATCTTATATATTATATTATAAATATTATAAAAATATATAAATATTAGAATGTTGCTAGGAGACGGTTGTTAAGGGGTGTTGCTAAGAAATGATATGTAACGCTTTTCGATTACTTACAAATCATAAGATTATATAGCCGCCAATGTAATCAATTTTTTTCTCTTTTTTATTATTTAAATATATAAATATTAGAATGTTGCTAGGAAACGGTTGCTAAGGAATGATATGTAACGCTTTTTCGGTAACGCTTTTCGATTTCGATTTCTACTGATTCTCAATCACTTTTCTTCGAGGGCTAACCTCCACTCATTTACCCTATTATTGACAACTTCCAGGTTCTCTCCTACCAGAACTATATCATCCGCAAACATCATACACCATGGTATCTCACCCTGTATCTCCTTTGAAACCTCATCCATTACCACTGAGAACAGGTAGGGACTTAGAGCTGACCCCTGGTGCACTCCTACTCCTACACTGAAACCTTCTGATACTCCACACCGACTCTTGACACTAGTACTCGACCCTTCATACATATCCTGGATCAAATTTACATACATTTTTGGGACATTTTTCCTCATTAATGCCCACATTAAAACCTCCCTTGGTACTCTGTCATACGCCTTTTCTAAATCTATAAACACCATGCATAGTTTTTTTATTAATTTCTCTGTACTTCTCTACTAATTGCCTAACACAAAATACTCCATTGTCGATTTCTCTGGCATAAAACCAAACTGGTTTTCTCACTTCTTATCCTCTTTTCTATAATCTTTTCCCAGATCTTCATACTATGACTCATGAGCTTTATTCCTCTATAGTTCCCACATTCTTGTATGTCTCCTTTTCCTTTAAATATTGGTACAATAAAACTCTTTCTCCAATCTTCTCCCATTTTCCCCTCTATTAGTACCTTATTAAAATTATTTTTCAACCACCCAATGCTTACATCCCCTAACATTTTCCACACTTCTACAGGTACTCCATCTGGTCCTACCACTTTTTTCTTTTTCATCGCCTTCCCCGCATCTCTCACTTCTAATTATTAACAATTATTGTTCATTAAATAAAAATGGTATATTTATCGCCAACTAGAACTATAGCACTATAGGTAAATTAAATTAGGTATTAAGAAATTAAAAAATGTTTTATGACAGTGGAAAATATGTTTTTTTATTTATGAATTCTATTTAGTTATTAATTTATTCGTGTTATTTAACAAATAACAGCGAGTATGACATTATAAATTATTTTAATGAATATAATTTATAAAGGTTTTAATACTTATCTGACTATCGCATAATTTTGTATAACACCTATTACACTTCACTGATCTACGGCAGTTTTTAATGGAATTATATTTCCGATCTATTAGCTAAAGATTACATGAACACAATTTATTTTTCATAAACTTATAATTTATATTATATTTTTTATTATATTATAGTTTGTTTATAGGAATCAATTTTACAATTTAATTTTTGAAAAAGGTCACTGCGGAAGAAAAACCACATTCAGATTTAGTCTTCACTTTCTGTCAGTTCTCATTGGAGGATTATGTATTTTTTCTTTAAGTTGAAAATTTCATACATTTTTATACCGAAACGATTTTTCTATATTATGTTTTATAACACATAAAAACATCAATATCTTATCCTTTGTTATTTTGTTACAGTTTATGTAAATAGTACATGTGTCATACATATGGTACCTACGAGCTGTAATTAAAATACCTTATGTACAGCGAAGTTGGTAGATAGTATAATGTTCTAACAATAATGATGGGATATCTGTAAAAACATCTAACTGTAGAAAATTGTACCGATTTTAGAAAAATCCAAACAATACGACCACCATACGAATTACGTAACTATAATAACAATCATAATCATGATAACATCGTAGAAAATATATACCTATAATACTATTATGGTTTAGATTTTTTCTTTAAAACCTATCCTTGTGCTAAAAAAAGAGAGAGAGTTTCATAAAATTATGATAAAAAAGACGACCGTGACCAAAAGGTAAATAGAAACAATACCATGGAAATAAATGTCATGTTAATAACAAGAAAGCAAGAATAAAAAATAATAATCAAATGAATTCGTTAATGTATATTGTCTACGCTACATGAAATAGTTGTGCAGTGAAAAAGAGTTTACACACATTAAAAAAAATTATGTTCATATGGTTTAAACTTTTTTCCCGTATATTTTATACAACTTATATCCATAGACCATGTTTTAAAGAACATGTATTTATACATAAAACAGATCTAATACATGGCATTTGTTCTAGTTTTGTTTCTGTAGTATTATAATGTTACGAACACTCGGGTTATAAAGATATTCGATATTCGTTATTATAACTACGAGCGTTGTACAGAAAATGTGTAACCACTGTTATGTTATTCGCTTATTTCTTATACATTTTGTAATCGGAACGGTCAGCGTACACTGTTTACTGACGACGTACGGCTGGCAGTCTCGAACGATGAGTTGCCTGTCAAACACCAGACCCTTAAGACTATTAAAACTCGAACTTGTAGTTTGAATAATAAAAGGTACAATTTTAGCGAACGCATTCGATCACTTCGGTTTTTTGTTCGGACGTTTTTTTCTGCCGAAGTGCCCATGACGAAAATCATTGTAATGCATTACGTACACACAAAAAATATTTATTAAAAATGAAAAATGTATTCGAAATCATCTTCAGCAAGATCAGAACAAAGTAATGCGATCGAGTACATGTCTCGCAGACAGTTATCTTTAAAATGTTGCTATTCGATTGTACCGATCGTAACGTCGACGGAAATTCAAATTGAAAATGTATTGAGCCGACGGAACGTGCGAGCGTTTTCACCATCGCATTGGTTTCTCGGAGAACTGGATTGGTGATGTGGACGGATTATTTTCGTGCAAACGTAGAACCCGCGCACTCTCCAGTGCGGACGGTGATCGAGGTGACGGACGCGTGAACGTTACGGCGCGACCGTGGTATTCGTAAAAGCGACTACGAATCGAAATCGCGGTATCGTACGAAACGCGCGTGTAGCAGCACTCGGGAACGTTCGTCTCGGCGAATAAACAACTAGTTATGCAACGCGCTAGAAAGAATTCGTGTCGACACGCGTCGAAATGTGATACAACACGGAGAGTAGGACGGCGTTTTTTTTATACGGAAGTCTTGTGCGCACGGATACAGCACCCTGGACTAACTGTGCGCGCGCGCCCGCGTTGTTGCTCCTCACGCGCCCGGTCGTGACGTTTCAATCACGTTTTTTCGCCAAAGACCGTTCGCGGCGCGGCGATATTTTCGGACGCTGTAAATCGCGTACCGACCGACGTCCGTAATACGACTCTGTCGCGTCTGCGTGTACATCGGGTGTACTCGCGGTACGCGCAACAATAACGCGCGCAAGACGTGTGCGCTCGACAAACCGCGTCACACGGACACCGTGGTGATAACGTTATTGTCCTACACGCTGTTGACCAATACTCGTTCGCCACGTGAACTCGATTATCTGCCGTACGCGTACGGCACAATCGAAAACCGATTAGGTTTATAGCTGGCACAAACAACGGTTAAACAAACGTGATGTGCGCAATATGTTTTCTTTAGAGTATACGAATAATAATGACGTGGTGCGGTGGGCACCCGAAGAACCTGGGCGTAATATATACACACGCGCACACCTACTGCGTGTTGCGCAAGTGCTTAATACGTACGGGTACAGTACACGATACCGAATGTATTAACATAAAAAAAAAAAAGCAATGTTGTAGAAGCCAAAACAAAACAACCGTTTACACGCAATACGTTATTGTAATACTGCATGAGCTTGCGACTATACGCATACAAGATAATGTACAGCATGTGGACGTACACATCCCCCAGTGCTATGGCATTGCTTTGCAGTATCCACGGTGTTGAGCTTTGTTATGCAAACAATATGGATCACAATAAGTATTACGAAACGTGTGTAGTATGAATTCACATATTTCTCTTCGAATACGTTACGTTTAGGGAATGTTCTTGTTTTTCCGCGATTTCACGGCGTTACATCACCGACCGATTGGACATTTATGTATCATAAATGTAGCATAATGAACCGTATTGTGTTCAAAACAATGCACTTTTCCGAATCGTTTCCCGACGTAGTTCGAAAAACAAATCTGAAAACTATTCAATTTATGTCGAACAAGTGTTTGTATAACAAATAAAATAATACTTTTTAATTAAATATTGTAACTTCGCAGAATAACAATTCGTTTCAAAAAGCAATACGCAATTCAGTAAGTGCTATTGTATGTTATCTTTGAAATAATCACGTGGAATCTACATTTAGACATGATTACCCGTTTAAAACGTAGTGATCTTGAAATCCAGATTCTTCCCGATTATTGAGTTAGGTTCACTTGTGATTAGCTCGTAGTCAATGTTGTGCAGTGTACTCAGCGACTTGTATCAAACAATTTGAATAACTGGTTACAACGTTCACTGTAACTGTGTGTCGAAGTTATATTTTAACTATACTCAGTATGATTACATAACATAAATAACTAAATAATATAATTCGGTAACAAAACAGTAAATTGTGACGCAGGAGTGTCAAACTTGCGGCTCACGGCTGATTTTTTTGTGGCCCGCGGCTACCAACATTAATGGACAAATTAAAAATTATTAAAAATTAACGGTAAAAAAAAATACAAACTATTAATAATATATCACAACAATCTTAGAGTCTTTAAGAATGTTATATTTGATATAAATTATTTTGTCATATATTCTAATTAACTGTTATCGAACATGTTGTATTGATCGTTTTATATATATATATATATATATATATATATATATATATATATATATATATATATATATATATATATATATATATATTTTTGTTTGTTAAATGTTTATGTGCCCGCGTAGTAAACTATTCTGTATATTTGACCCTCTTGATGCTTTGAGTTTCAAAGCCTATTGTATCCTAACTCTAAATAAATCTAACTTATAATTATTATCTACCATTATATCTGTATTAAATTGCTCTCAGCCCTGCTTGAACAACTGGTATTCATCAAATAAAATTAATTTATCGACTGTGCAATGTTCAGATTGAAATTGCAAAGAAACACAGAACATATTTTCAACAATTATAAAAATCGTATAATAATGTTTGTAATTCGTTAACTTTATGATTCTTCGTAATTAATGTGCACAACAACCTAAATGGTGAATTATTAACAGTAAGTAACCGATATACGTACACCTATATTGGTGTCTTCGTAGTTGACTTTAAATGGGCAATGTACATCATAAAATATAACATAATGTTATAAAATAAATAATAAAACATAGTGTTCATATATTATTATATGCAGTGGCGTAGTTAAGGTTGGAGGAGATCCACCCCCCAGATTTTTTTTTAAGGTATTTAATTATTATGTATCTATCTACACATTATAGTAAAATTATATTTTAATTTTACTATGATAAGGTTAGGAATATAATAAAATTATTAGGTATATAATAAAAATTGATTAACAAAAAAATTTTCATCGAATACGGGATTTAATAATACCATTATAAATGTAATATTATTATAAAGGAACTCGTATTAAGATTTACGAAGAATATTACGAACATCAAAAATGATTAAAAACTGACGGGTCGTAGCCCATTCGGCTCCCGTTTCTCAAAACGGCTCCCGTTTTAAAAAAAGGTCAATTCCCAAACGGCTCCCGTCCAAAAAGGTCTAACGAATAGGTAAATTCTTAAAGGCTCCGGTTTTTTACAACACAAGTTCCTTCCCATTTTATACAGATTTGGACTTAGGACAAAAGAGGTATGGTTAAAAATGTCTTGGTGTTCTCTATGTAAATTATTAAAATTAGGTATATGAAAAAAAGCGTATAGTATAATATTAAATTTTAATTTTTTTACGTTAAAAATATGTAAAAATATGTAAAAAATGTATAAATAAAAATATTAAAAAATTTACATTTTATCTTATTTGATGAAAACTCGTAAATTATTTTTTCGACGAGCTCTTGTTATTTTTTTCGATCTTGGTGTATTAAAATGACTTAGAGCTTTAATTTGCGTTTCAGATTGTACATTGATTAGTATGTCAATAACCTTAAAACTACTTGGGTGTGTAGTATTGAATTCGTTGTTAAATTTACTGTGGAAAGCTTCACATCCGTTTGTGGTCAAAGAAAGAGATGATGAACACTCAGTGCACATTTTAGGAAGGAAACGACTATCTGAAATTATGTAATTTTCAAAAATATAATCGAAAACTTTATCTATTTTGTCGTTTTTTGATTTGATGGCCATTAAATCATCTGTGAAGCAATCCAAGACTTCTAACGGTGGTAGGTAAGGAAGGCCAAATAAATATTTTAGCACTCTTCCAATTCCAGAATCTTTGTCTCTGAATTCTGAAGCAAATCACACTGCCTGAATCATCCGCCATCAATTTTGGCCCAAATGGAATCCGCACTCCTTTATGTTTATTTTTTTTTGTCGACGGGAGCTTTTAGGAATTTACCTGTTCGTAAAATCTTTTTTGATTGGAGCCGTTTGGAAATAAGCGAACAATAGACGGGAGCCGTTTGGGATCCAACGAACTGACGATAAATAATATTCTGAGTTTATCTTAATTTATAAATGTAATAATTTTGACAATTGTAAAGATAATATTAATACGATCATAGAGTTTATTGTTGTTTGTGGAAATATAAATAATTATAATTATAAAATAAATAGCGATAACGACTGATTCTAATCGTTCAACTTCTAACACAATTATAATTTAGATTTTTGACAATTATTTGAATTTCATTGGTTGTTGCATAAAATATAATGCAATAATATGTTTAATTTTATAGAAGAGATTAAATAGATCAGCCATGCTATCTATTCATCAGTACCAATATACGCAGAGTAAATTTTGGACGAATTAACTGTTAGTAAACGTCGAGTTGACTTTTTAATATAAAATATATAAAACAATATATTATATACAAATTAAAATTAATAAAATAACTTATATAAATTAACCTGTGATTATAAATTGACTCTTAAACACCCCTCCCCTCCCAGAAAAAAATGTATCTACGCCACTGATTATATGTAAAATGTAATTATTCTATTCTGAAATCATAACTATTAGCGATAATGTCGATTTTCAACGGCTTCCAACTTCAACTTCCAAGTGCCTACCTTTATAACAATACCAATTACCTATTCATGATTATAATAATAACATTGTTCGGTGGCATATTAGGTGTATATTAAAATATGTGTTTGGAATGTAATCTCTATCTCGTATATACTGTGACAATCGGTTCAAGATCTGTGATGAATAGTAATTGTACAATTATACATGAGGGTAACTGCACTTTGACCAACGATATTATAGAATGTAAGTTACTATAGACAGACGTCAGATATGTCGTCACGACTTGTAGGTCGTAATTACTTACCATCTTCATATAATAATAATATTTTTACCATAAAACATAATATATTAATTAGTTTTCCGTCTTAAATTATTTAAGACGTGTACTACAGGACATTTTCAAGTTGCCGCTAAAAATTAACTCAAGAACTCGGTGTTCAACCAGTGTGAACATTTAACTAAAACTCATTAAAAAATCCAAAAACAAGTTATGGAGCTAATGGTAGCGTGGATAGTTTTCCTCGTAAAACTAAACAATTTCCGTCTTGGATTTTAATACGTAGTAATATAAAGGGCTGTTGATTTTAATAGAAATCAAAAAAGAATTATGTCCAGGGCCGGATCAAGGTTTTTGCCGAGCATAGGCTGAACAAAATTTACCACTTTATAGTGTATAACAAAATAATAAATATAGTAGATACGACTGTGTATCTTATAAATTAGATATATTATTTTGGGCGTCATAGTTTATCACTGAAATTTTCAAATGATGTACATCAGACGTATTAAACGTAAAAAAGTATCAAGTGGGCCAAATATATTGAATAGTTCACTATACAGACTGCGCAAAAAATTTTAACGGGAAAAAAATGTAATATTATTAAATTTATGTACAAATAAAATCATCAGTACAACTTATTGGATTCTAGTTTATCAAAATATAAGACATAATAATGTACACCAAATATAACATTCTCTAAGAAATTATTATAGTTGCGACATGACTTTTTTACTATTCATTTTTGATTTTGTCCATTAAAATTCGTAGGGCCACGTGTTTGACATGACTATTGTACATTATTTACTATAATAATTATTATGAAATTTACGACGAAAAATATAAATAATACTTGTTTTATTAAATAAAATAATCAAAATTAAGTTAAAATGTATTTATATGATAAAATAATATTGATAATAAAATAAATAATAATGTATGTACTCAATTTCGGTCGCGGTTAATTTTGAACACTAAATAGGTATCGATATTGTTTCACATCGTACTGTGTCCAAATAACATTTTTTAGATTCTGAACGGAGTGATGGAATCTATTGGTTTTACAATGATGTGTGTTTTTTTTTTTATTTTTTTTATTTTAAATTTATAAATAATATCTCAACGTAATTTTTGCGTCACACCATATGAAAATTTGCTTTTTGTGTCGACCTTTTAAATTTGTCACCATAGGCTGTAGCCTAAACAGTCTAAGCGGTAATACGGCACTGGTTATGTCCGACTTAATAAATTCAGGTACAACATCAATGAGAATCAAGTTTAAATACGTTGTTATGCTGCAAAGCAAGGTAAATAAACTGTTTCGATTTTTATAGTCTATCGCTATAGAAAGTTATCGGTACTAGTTGAAATTAGTCGTAGAGGAAATATCAATTAATGTATATAGTAAGGATTGGAAGATGAAAAATTCATACATCGAAAATCAAAGTACAAAATATACCTCTAGACTTAATATCATAATATTTATTAAGTCAGAAAATACAGTCTTGCTTAGGGGTAAAAAGGTTTTTACTACACATTTACTTTATTTACCCTTTCCGGCACAATGAATATTATAATATCGGTGAAAATTAATTAGAAAATATTTGAGGACAATGCTTATGGTTCGTAGTTTAATATGCAGTGAGCACATTCTATCTCATATGAATACATCTGATATAAATTTACTATATATGTGTTCGACGTACATAATAAGATGTACCAGCTCTTTAATCTTTATATGTGCATATACTATTTGTGTATGTCAGACATGAATCCAGAAACGTATAACTAAGGTGGCCTTGTGCCTCCGTTGCGGAACCGACAATGTGTGTTGACCTTTTTTGTTTTACATATGTCACGATTAAAAAAATAACAAAAACAAAATACAATTAATTTTTTAACAATAATTAGTTATTGAAAATTAATAACATATATTTATACATCCAAATTCACTGGTAGGGAGCATTAAAAGTGTGTAATAATAAATTTCACGCCCCATCAAAATATATAACATCAGTAAATAATTAATATTTACAGATATAATAAAGCTTGTTTAAATGAGTTACAAATAAAACTATACCATAGTATGAATTTTAGGAATGCTGGGTGCCAGCAAAGTTTGTATATATGGTCCGGACAACCCTAGACTATGCATATCCATTCCGTATTTATATTTTCATAAAGCGTGATTAAATTAAGTACCTTGGTAACTAAATATGTGTTTAAATTGTTTTTACTTTCGACAGTATACACATTAAAACTTAATATTCAACAAACATAAAAACCTTTAAAATATATATATATATAAACCTAACCTTTTGTAAACTGTATACAAATCGTATAAATAAATATATTTAAGACTTTTTTTTTCGCAACATTGTAATTTATCGATACTCATTAAGTTATTACTATATTCGTCTTTAATGCGTCTATGCTTAATAATATTATGATTTAATAGTTTAATTAAGTTTAGCGATTTTCACATTGTTAAAATCTTAAATAAACAGTTAATTTTCATCTACTTGAATTATGAATTCACCATATCCGTAAGGTGTATTGATTTTAACAATAATCGAATAGATTACAGCCAACGATTGTTGGCACTCGCATAATATTGTTATTTATTATATTTCAACTTTGTATATGTTTGTATTTAAAA
>JASXSY010000089.1:0-181185 GCA_034509805.1 Sipha maydis | reverse complement strand
ACAAATATATATAAGATAAAATTTATTTGAAAAATGTTTGTACAATAACAGTAATTATTAAAATATTGATGATACAAACTAAAAATTGTAGTCCGTCATTGACGTATTATTATCATTTGTTGGAATTCTAACGGGAATCCCGCTATTTACGTCACCACGGCGGCTTATCCAGCGATTTGTTTGTTTTTACTGCGGTCTGCGATACGCCACGCGCTGATAATCCAATAAAAAAACTATTGATATTATGTATAAATGTATAATAAACATTTTAATGAAGTCGATGGAGATAGAAGGTTAACTATAAATACAGAACACTTTTAAATTAAAATATTTTTTCCTATTATAGATACTGTTTTAATGCAACTCAATATTCGTTTCAAAGCAATGGACAATGCACTACATTTGATTTTCTTAATCCTAACAATCTTTAATGTTTAAGTGAAAATATTATTGTAAAGGAGTCATATGATTTTATTCAAATATATAAAGATGATATTAGTTCAGATTTTACTGGTCAGATTTTATCAATAAAAGAATTAATAAAAAATAAAAATTTAAAAACTAGAAATGGCCACTTTTATACTTATCAATGACATAGCAACAAGTTACTCGGACATTTTAGTAGCTTGTACAATATTTTTAACACTGCCAGTTACAGTAGCAACAGCTGAAAGGTCGTTCTCAAAATTAAAAATAATAAAAAATTATTTAAGAAATTCATTTGGCCAAAATCGACTGTCAAACATTGCTATACTCAATATAGAACAAAAACGGACTTCAGAAATAAAAACCTGAAAATTAATTAAAGATTTTTCTAATTTAAAAGTACGAAAAATGAAATTTGTTTAAAATATTAACATAACATTTTTTTTGTATAAAATGTATTACCTTATTCTAATATATTATAATGAACTTGTCCTAGCATGTGTTATTGTTTATAATAAATTATTATAATATATTATATATCATATTATGATAGATATAGGAGAAGCGACGAATATGGAATAGGCATTTATTATGGAGTAGTCAATTATTCACGAATGTACTAAGTGCTATCTGTCGTATATGATTGAAACTTGATCTTTAGTTATTAGTTTTATCAAACATATGGTACTGATATCATAGCACTGTTATCAAATGGAATAAATCACGTTTTTCGTTTTTCGTAACAACGTAAATTTTACAAGATATTTATATTTTTATTTATTTCACTTAGTTAATGTTTTAAATTATAAATCCTTTAGAGCGTCTGAATAGCTTATGAAATTTACTTTTAAACTTTACTATAGTGATTAACCTAACGTTAAAGCATCAAATTGTAATTATATTTTTGTATTGAATTCATGATGATGATAATATGGAATACTTGTTTGCTTTTAATATGGGATGCTATTCTATAACATAAAAAGTTATATATTATAGGTATATCTATGAATTATTATTTTTTTAAGATGGCCAAATAAAATACTAGATGCAGTTACAAGCAGTTCGCCAAAAAGAAATGGGGTTTTTAAAAGCAGCTAAACGTATTAATTTTATAAAGATTAAAAGAAGTTTTTAAATACCTACTGGCTCCTTTTTATTTTAAAATAATTGTTTTCTGTCTAAGACATTTGTCTGGTTCATTTTTTAATTATATTATTTACATATTTAATTACATCAGAACTTAAAATATTTTAATTTATTCCTATTAGATAATTAGTGCTGGCATTATGGAATACCCTATTCCATATTACACACACTTTTTTTGAAATGGTAAAATTCAAAATTTTTACATTATCATGAATATATTAAAATTGGTAATTTGATGTGTTCCAATAACTAAAAAAATGTATTCTAAAATAGTTTTAAATTAATATGATGTTAATGGTTTTCCAAAAACATCAAAATTGTAATCAGTGTAGATCAAAAACAAAATGGTATTCCATATTCGTCGCACCTCCTCTATTAAAAAGTGTTATCTACTAAAATTAGTAAAATGTGTGTTTTACATATATGAAATACCTTTTGATAACGGTTATGTTTGTTTGTTGAATTTTTTATAACTCACACTAATAAAGTTGTTGAAAAATGTAATCCCTGGTGCTAAATAATGGCCCTTAAATAATATTTTGCCCTAGGGCTCAAAAATTCTAGTTGCGGCACTGTATTAATGTAATAATGAATAGTTTCATACTAAAAAATTTAGTCTACTTGTAAGCCAGATTCTTGGTACTAAATGTTCAATGACAGAAACCCAAAAATAAAAATAATATACTTACAAATTGGTCATCATTTAATAACTATTAAAACAATTATAATATTATCATATTAATTTATTTAATGCCATTTGCATTAATATACTTACTACACACTTAACTAATAGTGCCGGATCTAGAAAATTAAACGCCCGGGGCTTATATAAATGCAACGTCCTTACGTAGGTGGAAGTTCGGAGTATGTTCATGATTTTTTATTTTTCATAAATCTAAGAATGCTCTTATACCAACAGCGCTTGGATCAAGCATATCCACTTGTTCCCCCTCTCTAACCGGAACTGAGTATATTTATAGTTTTTGAGGTGAATAGTAACACCTAATAACAATAATATTTATTGCATAATTTGCAGAATCGGAACGCTATAAAATGTAAGTTTTATTTTCATAATTTCTTAAAGACGTGTTTTATGGTAAAAACGATAATGTTAGTTATTTTATTTTATTATTAAAATGCCTAGAAATGAAGTACCTGATCCTAATCATCAGGGCTCGTAAGTTCATGCACTAAAAACCGCATAAATGAGCATGAAATAATGCACTCAAATTTGGTGAAATATTCACTAAAAAATTCATAAGTATGCATTTATATGTATTAAAAATCTAAAACTATGCATGAAAAAAATTGTAAAAGCAATTTTAAAATAATAAGAATTATCCATTTATATTTTAAAAGTAATATTTTATTTCTTTTGATTACATTTTATTAAAATCATAATTAATGAACACACTTTGTGTACCTAGTTTAAATCTTGATTTTTATTCATCCAATCCTGCACCTAGAATAAAAAAAAACCATTTAGAATAAACCCTTAAATTTTTAACGGATTTGTATCTCATTTAGTATGTTTTCCGACGTAGCAAAAAAAAAAAAACATGTAAGTGCATGAACTTACGACCCCTCCTCATCATAAAATATATAGGAAATGAAATATTGATGATATAGAAGCAGCAACTAGTGAAGTACAAAATAGAAAAACATTAAGAGGTACAGCAGAAAAAAAATGTACATTAATCTACAAGAGTTTTTTTTAAAGATATTGGTTTTTAATTTAAAAGATATTATTAGATTTTCCCTAACTAAAAACTCGATTTTTAATTCAATGTGCAAGTTGAGTAAATTACAAAATCGTTACAGTTTACATTATTTACAATAAAGAATCTAAGTAATTGATACACAAAGCTCTCTAGTAGGTTTATAGAACTATATTTATATTTCACCTATAACTATTAACTATTAACTAGTGTTAACGATGATAATTTACCAGTATCTAATTATGGTTTAAAACTATCGATAAAACGACATTATTCAATTAATAATATTTAATTTTCACAATTTGTTTTGAAATTTGTATATTATTATATACTTATTAATTATAAATTAATAATATTCTTATTATGATTGTAGTTAATGTTTTTTCGATTATGCACCTTTTGTATCGGATTAAAATAATTATAACACAATTTTTATGAAGTAGGTAGTCGAATAGGTTAAGATTACATAAAAAAAATCTTATATTTCCGAAATTAGATTGTTTATAGTTTTGTATTGATTGCAGTTTTCAATTTATAAAATTAAAATAAAAAAATGGTTTTTATTTACCATGATCGTTCTTCACTTATCGTGTTTGAAAATAACATTTAGAAGGTCACGGCCTCACGTGAAATATATATCCGAAGTTCTAACTTGTTATGTGTAATGATGGTCTCGACATGCCTTATTGCGACTGGCTTATTGCCAGCTGCGATTCAGATCTATACCCGGGCAGAATGAACGCCAAAACCACTAGGCTACGTTTACAGAAGTATTGGGTTATGTTTAATTATACATATTTATATACTTACTGGTAAATACGAGGTTTTTTATTACAGTAAATAATATTATTCCTTATAATTTTTAATGAATACTTTTTTTTGGAAATTGCAATGAATTTCTTTATTCAATTGTTTGGATACAAATTTAAAATCTAGTACGCGATGATCGTCGAAACCGGAACATTACAATATTAGCGTTGTACCATTTTTTATTTTCGAGAGCAGTTTTATTAATAAATCATCACATTTCCTATAAATTCTATAATTAGCTATAGAAAAAAATAAAAAAATGTTTGACGAGTAATGCTTTTTAAAATGTATTTACATAATTCAAATACGGTATGGTTGTAACTATTAATCTTTCAATAAAATTTAAATATTTTAGTATCTAAAATTATATTTTCTATTGTATTTAATAAATACAAACAATCAAAAACTTCATTTAATTGGATTTATGGAAATGTGACTTGGATAAAAAGTTATCAAGTATATTGTCTTTTCAAGAGAGCTAGATACCTTAATATAACCTTATTCGTAATCATGACTATATGCTCTATTTTTGGGAATTATGTGGTTTCAGAAAAATATTAAATTAGTAATTTTAAGATTAATAGCAATATTTCAACTTGATCTAAAGACATCCGAGAGTTATAAAGTACAAATTTGTTATCTAAATGACTGATTGTTGATAACAGCCCTACATATAGTTTATAATTTATAAGTTGAGTTTTTAATGTTATTTAAGTACTTGTTTTACCTTTATTTGAGTTCACATTACTTATAGACAAAATGTTGACTAAGAAAATTGTTGTATTCAGTAAAAATGAATATTATGAATTTAACTGAATTTTAAAATAAATTAGGCACTTTCAATTATTTTATTAATTCGTTTTATTGATGTAGATATTATGAAATACATATTATACTGAATGAAATTCATGAATAACCAAAAGTAGGCCTACCGATTGAAATGATATTTTTTTAGCTTTTACTTGAAGAATATGATTAATTTAAAAGCAAATAGGTAATTTAGCTTATGTTAAATTTGTTGTGTTCAAAATTAAATATTTTTGAGGATATACTAAACATAAAGAGGTCAAAATAATTTTTAAAAGAGCGGTAAAAGCTAAAACGATTTGCGTCACGTGGAATAAATAAGGCCTAATTTGATCGATTATTAAAAAAAAAATAAATGTTACATAAATAAAAACAGAAAATAATTGTTATTAAATGAATTAATATTGTTCTGAAGTCGTAGTTGTAGCTCTGGATTCTTGTACGACAAAAACTTGTGAACCTGGCTGAGCTGATGTTGTTACAAAGCTCCTGTGCTTAGCGCGGATTAATGACAGATTGCTTTCAGCAGTGTCGGCTCTGTCTTCAGCAGCTTCCAATTCTCTCTGGAATCGCCTTACTCGGCTCACGCTCTGATGGCTCATACCTTCCTGTAAATTTGCAAATGGTAAATTTATTAGACATGATAGAAATAAAATAAAATCAGTCGCGGGGTTTTCACATACCTGTTCTTGTAATTGTCTCTTGTAGATATTCACTTTCTGGTTGACTTTGTCTAGAGCCTCTTGCAAAAGTTGCACGTTTTTGTGATCTTCTTCACTCTGTATGATCACTTCCTTTAGCGAACGTTCCTTTTTGCGTAAAATTTTAATACTTTCAGCATGACGACGTTTCTCTTCGTCGATTTCTAATTCCAAGTCACGAATCTGTTTTTTTTTTTTAAATTATGGGAATAAAATTAATGTAATAAAATAATATATTATTATTATTACTCACTCTGGCTTCAAGCTTGCTAATGATGCGTTTGCCACCCACAATAGCGTTGGCTTCAACTTCTTCCAGACGAACAGAAAGGTTCTTAACTTCGATTTCCAGTGACTTTTTAATAGCTTCGATTTTAACCACTCTCTCTTGTTCTTCGTGTAATATTTCAACTGTATGTTTCAATTCGATTTGCACGCGTTGGTAACGTTCATCCGATACCTTTAAGATACATTTGGGTTAATAAAATACTATACATTCAAAATAAGATATTAACTTATGAATTGTTCCTTACTCTTAACTCTTTCGATACTTCTTCGTAGTCTGATACCAGCTGGTGTAGTTCTTGTTCGATCTTTGATCTAGATGATGATAAGTTAACGTTGATTGTCGTCAACTCATTTACGCGGCTCTGTGATTCTTCGTACATTTGTTCAACAGTTCGTTTGTTACGCAATGCCTAAATAAAATTATATTAAAACATTTTTTTTTTTTTTTTAATGTTTTATTCTCACATTGTCGTAATTTCCACGGAGTTCTTCCATTTCTCCAGTAAGAGACTGAATCTTGCGCTGAGCAATAGCCAACTGATCCAATGTAACAGCCAATTGACGTTGACCTTCGTCATAATGAGCTTGCAATTCCTATAGAAAATATTTGTAGTATAGAACTTTTACATTTTACATTAATGTGGAATAGAATATGTTAATTTATTAAAAAATATGTAGGCTGTTGACATTATGTTATTAACCAAAATTGAATACCTACTAAAATATTATAACAATTTATTTTTTAAATTTCTATAAGTATACAAGTATCTGTAATAATAATCACATTTATGTATTGCTTTATTAGTAACTATTAATTTTTTTTCTTGTTACATATAATAATACATAATTAGCGATATCGATAAAGCTAATTAGACTGTTTTTGGTTGCTGATTCTTGGAAGTCGAAAGAATATTAATATTTTTTTATATATAATAGTTAAATTAATTTCACTTTTATAACCAAAATAATATTTTTGTAAAAGGAACTATATGTAAAAATATCTGTAGTGGACGTTCTTTTAAAATGTATGTATGTACAAAATAAAAATTTACCGTTAAGTGTAAGGATTGCTTTTTGATAGTTTTTTGTAGCTCAATATTGTTCTTATTGGCTACATCCAAAGACATTTCCAATTCAGTTATCTGAATATGAAGCTTCTTCTTGATGCGTGTTACTTCTGTTTTCAATTTAGTCTCGGCTTCGACGACACGAGCATTTAATTGTTCAATTTCGATGCTCGTTTGTTTGCTGAAAATATTAATATTTCACAAAATTTATTATTAATAAAATTATAATTACAAAAAATCTTAGTAAAAACCGTTAAATTTCATATATTTGATGTATTTCCCTACAGTACCTTCCATCTTCAAAATAATTTGAACTTTTAGCCTCGAACTTCCGAAGTTCATTAGAAATTTCATACAGAGGTTGTAGCATTTTTGTCTCATCCAAAGAATTATATGTATGAGTTAAATCAAAAATCGTTTTTTTTTTAATTTTAATTTCACCATTGTAGTTTTCTCTTGACGATACCTTTGATGTAATTAAATCTTCAGTAATATTTTTTTGCGCGTTTCTCAGCAACGAGGCTTCGATGCTTTTAGCAGATTTACCCCGGAAATTTTTGGACATTTTTTTTTTAAATAGACACGAATTCAAAGTTAATATTAAAATGGGTTACGTTCACTACCGATCGTCAATAATAACTGATTAATTTTTATAAATGCTGAGCCATGTCAATCGAATGTATTTATAAAATAAATCGAAGGTCTGCAGCTCGCGCCAATGTCGATTTACATAAAAGATTCTAATAAGCTTTATATATTTTTTCTGTTTTCCAAACAGACGTTTTTGGCGTGTTAAACATTCTTTCACAATGAAGTTCCAACAAAAATGTTTAGGAACTTTTTGAATATCTATAAATAGAAGGTTTTTTTTTTTTTTTAAAAAAATTTCATTTGTTTTGTTTGTTTATTTTACTTACAAATTAATTAAAATCTGTATGTTATATCTAATAGCAGGTAGTATATAATTCATATACATTAAATATTTACCCCTCAATCAGAACTTTTTTTTTGTCCAAATTGAAAAATTGAATCAAAAAAAATTTAAGCTCTAAATTTATCTCTTAGATTTTTCTTGTATAATTTTTTGAGTAGGGTTGCGATGTTTCTAATTCTTGCTTTACATAATCTCAGTTTTAGTTATTTAAATTTGATTCGTATTTATAAAAAAATGTATTTAATATTTTTCTTGTTGTGTTTCAAGAATGGGTAATATTTATATTTTAAATATTTGAAGTCTTCGGGCAGATAAACCAAAATTTTACTCTTTAATACAATTTCAAGAGGCAAATCCCACTAGTTCTTTGTGATTAATATCCTAATACTAACTTCTTTTAAGTTAAAATATGCTGACCGTGTAGGTAAAATTTTGTGTTTTAGATAAGAATGATTTTTAAGTTATGAAATAATGTAAACATTTGTTCTTCTTGTATTATTAATGTACCATGGATGACAAATTTGAAGAAAAAATTCAAAATCATTGGTTTAATATTAAACAGTGATAAGCTTTATTGATTATATTTCTTAGTTAATTAAATGTTTCACAATTGAGAAATAGGTCAATGTCAAAAATAGGCAATTCGTTAAAATTGAGCCAATTATTACACCGTAAATCAATTTTTCTAGTTTTTTTACAGTATATAACTTTAAATTTGTCTAAAGCCTAAAATATTTATAATATTTACTGATTTATTTATATAACTATTTGAATACCTAAGATAATAAACGAATATTTTTATTTAAGTATTAATTGGAATTTTTGGGAGATTTAATGTCTAGAGACAGTTTCATTGGCATTCCTGATCCAAAATAATCATTTATAAGCCAAAACAATATATTTAAATTAGATTAAGTATTAAATACACAACCATTTGTTTTTTAATATAATAGTTTATATTATATAAATATTAAAATTATAATAATATTAATACTATAATGATATTTGTAACATTCAGTGTTAGTTGTTTATTTAGGTACTACTGTGTCAATTATGAAAGTCTCAAATATTTACTTAGCAACATCTTATAAAAGGTATAAAGTACTATTTTCCAGAAATTATAAATTGCATTTTATTTGTTGGCTAAAACTAAAACTAGGGTTAGATTAATTCTTATGTTTTTGGCGAATATTAAGTGATATAAAATACAATCATGAGTCATATTATAATTTTGGAAGTCATTCAATTGTTTGAGCTAGTGCCAAAATGTAATTTGGTTGAACTGTACTTGAAAGTAGGTCAATAATTTGCATTTATAAATAGTTATAATTTTTAGTATTATAACAAATTAACAAATTACTTGTTTGAATAAAAAAATAAATACTGTTAATAACAATGTATTTAACATTTTTAATGGATAGAATTGGTAGTATAATATGTGAAATTATTTAATTTTTCAAAAATACGAATTAACCTATTAAAAAAAACTGTGTAAATTAAACGATAAAAAAAAATGTACATTATTATCCAAATTATATAATTGATTATTATAATTATTGTTAATAATGTAAAATTTAATTACTTTTTGATAATTTATAACTCTAAGTAAAAATTGAAATAAAATGATCATATTTTGAAGTGTTATAATTCGAAGCAAATTATTATTTTCGAAGTAAATTATTTTTTAAATTCACAATAAAATAAAAATAAAAAAATTGGCATTTAAAAGTAAAGTTTAGTTATACGTATGAATAGTCAATTTATAGCTGCAATATAAATGTAGAAAATTATAAATAAATTATAACATTGTACTTAGAATAGTATGAACATACAATTCTGTTAAAAAAAAAAACATTAAAAACCAATATTTTTGGTTTATATATATTATAATATTGATTTTATTCATTATAGAGACTCTATTGTTTAGATATTCTAGATAATAAAAAAAATTGATTTATGAAATAGTTAAAAGAAACCTTAGTTTTAGTTTTTTATATATAATTATTCATGATGAAATTGTATTAAAAATATGTAAAAAATTATAATATTTTGGAATATTGTCAATATTGGATTTACCGGGATCTCATATTCTAAGAGGCTTCTAAAACCAATATCTAAAATTGAAAATTTTTTTGATGCTTTAATTTTTTTATTTATCTATTAACTAAGGTATTTAAATTTGGTTTTTTTTCTTTTATTAATTATTTAATAATAAATGTATAAATGTTATGTTGGACAATTTTTTTTTTTTAAAGGCTTCCAATAGATATTTGTATTTTGGCCTCCTGAGACTTACATCCGGCACTAAACATTTTAAAACCTAATTGATTTAAAATTTAACATTGGTTTTATAAAAATTCTATTTTTAAAATTTTTTATATATAAAAGCTTTGCTCTGTTTTCTTGTATTTTAAGAATAAATGTAATGTATTTGTAACCACACAGCGTTTTAAAGTACTTTTTGGTGGTTAGTTACAAGTTTAGTCCAAACTATCATATTTACATTATACTCCGTTGTAACATTATTTTTTTTAATGATATTATTTATTATTTATCTTATTATAAATTATATTAATATTGCAAATTGTAACCATCGTTATCCATATATATATGCTTATATTTTAATTTTTATCATATCTCTTCTCAAGAATTTTATGAAATTATAACGTTTATTAGTTATTACAATTTCGATAAGAAATACTAAAAAATAAATATTTGTGATAAAAATGTTATCTTTATCTTAACTTTGACTTACTTAAGGATTTATTTTGGTGTGCCCACAACTAATTAAGGTGTTAGAAACACATTTTATTGTTTTTTTATGTATTATTATACATTAAATATTTAGCTATTTATATTTTATTCATTTCCACAAATATTTGTTTAAACAGTATTATTTTTATGTTGAAAGACTTATACTATTAAAATAGTGAATCTTTAGTGAATAATACAATCTTACCGAATAGATTCAATTTCTTCGTCTTTTTCAGCAAGGCGTTTTTCAGCTTCGTGTCTGAATTGTGTAAGCTCAGCAGACAATCGGAAAGCTCTGCCTTCCTCAGCTTTTCTTCCCTAGAATATTAAAATGGAGGCTATAATTGTAAAATGAAAATTCTAAATAATAATTATAATATGTATATACAGCTTCAGCTTCTTTGTAAGCAGCGCTAAGTTCATCACGTTCATTTTCTAATCTCCTAAGTTCCAATTCCAACTCGTGTAATCTTCTGTTGTATTCAGAAATGGTGTTCTTAGCGTCGTGTAAATCATCTAAATTAAAATTTTAGTTACAAAATTGATTTTTATTGAATAAATTATATGAATTATATTTACCAGCCAATTTTTTGTTTTCACGAGTAAGTTGATCTTTTTGTTCTCTGGTTTTGTCCAATTCGTGGGTTAATCGTTGAATTTCATTTTGCTTATTCCTCAAGTCTCTCTGACCTTGTTCAAATAATGCAGTGGTTTCATCAAGACGCGTTTTCAAGTCAATATTAACTCTTTCCAAATGTTCAACACGTTTTTGTAAGTCTCTTGCAGTATTGTTTGCCTAAGAAATTATAATGTTGTTTTAATTAATTACATTTCAATATAAAAAAAAAAAAAAATAGAAAATACCTTTTCCAAGTCTATGATCAAAACTTCAACTTCACTTTGTAATCTAGACTTTTGTTTTTCCAAATTGTTAACTTTAACCAAAAGTGTTTCAATGTGTTCCTCTTGTTCTTGGATACGTGCGGAGTATTTACGACTAAAATATATTTTTAAATATAATTAAATTAAAGTTCTTTAATTTACTAATTTGTTTTGATTACCGTAGCTCTTCAACTTCTTCGGCCCTAGCAGATGCTTCAGAATCATATTTCGATTTCCATGCTTGAGATTCACCATTAGCCTTGATTAGTTGTCTCTCAAGGTCTAAACGAGCCTCAGATTCTTCTTCCAATTGTACTCTTACTGATTCTAATTCAACTTCAACCGAATGTAAGTTAGCTTCCAAAAGTGAACGTCTCTATTATATCAATGCATTTAAGAGAATTATTAGAAATAATGTTATAACTATTGTGAATTTAATATATTGTTATTACTCTTTCATCATCTTCTAGTCTCCTACGAGCATCTTCTAATTGTCCAGCAATCTGTGACTTAAGATAAGATGTGTTTTCGATTGATACTTTTAAATCTTGAACTTCTTTGACTAATTCAATGTTTTCCTAAAAGCATAATATTTATTTAATTATTTATTTAAAAATATTTAGAATTTATTTTTTGTTTTTAACCTGTGACAAACGGGTCTTAATAGAAGTGATTTCAGTAACAGTTCTTGTTATTTCTTCAATACGAATATTAAGTTCGTGAATAGTGATCTCAAGCTTTTCAATTGTCTTGATGGAAGTAAACTGAAACAAAAAACAAAAACATATGAGTTATTATTAAAATATTTAAATTTAAATTTAATATCAATACTTTTTCCTTGTTGATATTTTCAATTTGTGCCAATAATTCGTATACTTCTTGTTGGAATTTAATCTTTTCTTTTTCAGTTCTAGAAAAATATGTTTATTTTATAGATATTAATTCAATAGGTACGTTAAATTTTATCATTTTAAACGTTAATTTTAACTACCTAGCTTTTGCCTTCGCAAGTTGGTCCAGTTGTTCTTGGAAATCAACGACAACTTCTTGATGCTTTTTGCGCAAAAGATGTGCGGTTTCTTCGGATTCAATGTGAACATCTTCTAACAGTTTTCTAAGTTTCGTCAATTCTGTATCGCGCTTTTTGTTGATTTCAAACTAGTTAAATTAACAAAAACAAGTCTTTATTAGTTAATGTTTAAAATGTATAATAAAATTATGAATTATAAAGTGATAAATTACTTGGCTTTCGGCTCCACCTTCAGCTTCTTCTAAACGTTCACTGATAGATATTAATTGCACACTAAGATCAGCCTTTTCTCTTTCAATCTAAATAATATATAGAAGTAATTTAATAGAAAGATATTGTGTCAAATAGGTACTCTATGATATGATGAATATTATTTGTCGTATAAAAATGAAAAATAATAACGTGTATATTATTATAATGGCGAGAAAAATTAATTAGTTAGATTATTGTAGAGTTACCCACATTGTTAGAAATTAAATTTTTTTTTTGGATGAATAACACAATTCAATATATTTATATAATTATAGCTTTATAAATTAACTCTATAATTATTTTCTTCTGTAAGCTTAGAAAACTTAGAAAGCCTTAATTTTTAGTAGAACACTTATGATAATTTATATCGATTAAGTATTATAATAACCAATTATCTAAATGATATAAATTAAATCAATCATAAAAAAATCGTTACCAATATTTTATCGTACCTCGTTATCATATGTGATTTTCTTACTATAAAATAAGATTATCTAAAATGTATGTTCATCATCATTCAAATAAATAATTAAAATATCCTTAAATATCCTTAGCATTTTTAAAAGTATTCAACTATATTGTTTTTAGTAGGTTGTAACCAATCAGAAATTATGTAGTTGCGGTGTTTGTTTTTCATTTTTAAAATGTTTTTGGTACTCGCCAAAATTCAAAAATAGACATTTAAGTTAGGTTAGGTGAATCAAACGTGCCGATTGACACATGTCAATGAAACCAGGCTAAATTCCGTTCGTAAAAATGTAACTGGATGATCAGCTTAGTGGCCGTTCACACTTCATTCGTACCGTTCAGCATAGCATCACTTTCTTTGTGCTTATTTTTAGAATACCTTTCTTAAGCTTCGTGCCAAAGAAATTTAACTTGTGATTTATAAAATAAAGAGGATTAATGTTTTTCGATATTATTAAAAAGTAATTCCATTATATTTTTGAATATACAAAAAAAAAAAATAAAGATTTATTATATTTTATGAATTACATTTTAGGTGTTATTAATTATTATATATTTTATTTTGTTATCTTGTATTTGATGTGTATTTAATTTGATACGAAAAATGCTTAAATACATAATAATTTTTGGGAATTATATATTATTTGAATTTTTGATTTGTATTTTTAAACTTCATAATTTTGTTAATAGCTTATTGATATGGTATCTATTTTTTAATTTTATTAATTTTTCTGATCTATAAGGTTATAGAGCACACATATGATTTGATATATTTGTTTTATTGTACTTGTGTATATATATATATATATATATTATATCTATATCTATATCTATATCTATACTACTATACTACGCCAGAATGCCAATTTTTGTCGTAGAAAAAATGCAGCTACAAACATGAGAAATAGAAGAGCGCAAAGAATAGACAAACAATACCAATCCGATAGTGCGAATGTTCGTGAGAGTATGGCGCAATTGCGTGAATCTCAATAACAAGAGGCACGTACAGAACGGAATGAACAACGACAATTTGAGCAAAGATAAGCGCGTCGATTCGTTGAGCAACGAAGATTATAGCAGAATAATTTTAGCAAATAAAATAAAAACTATATAACTTGAGTTATATATTATAACTAAGGTATATTTTATATTGTATTGAGTGGTTAAAAGAGAGAATAAACAATGAACGTTGCTGGAATTGACCTTAGCGTTCAATGTTTTTCTTACGGTCGACTATACGTCGCCCTGTCACGTGTAACATCCAAATTTAATTTGTATATTTTTGCCCCCGATCCAGAAAAAGTTGATGACGTCGTTTACAAAGAAGTTTTTTAAGTCTTTGAACTATCAAAATACTGGCATATTCATATATTTTGTTCCATCCATAGTTATACCTTCAAATGTACATACACAAACTCTAATTTTAGCTTTTCGTACGTTAAATCTATTAAATAAAAAAAATTGCAATAAGTATCAATTTTGCTATTGACACAAGCGATAAATTTTTTTTTCAACATTATGAAGAGCCCGAAATTTATATGGCTACATTACCACAGAGACGTGGCTAAAAGTAGTCTTAAATAAAAATAATTATTTAACATCCAGAAGATAAATTGCAAATTAATATCTGAGAAATCTTGCGATAGCGAAGCATTGTCGGGTCAGCTAGTATATATATACACATATAAACATATATATACAATGACGCAGTGAACTTTCTATATCTATGAGGCTAACACCATTTGAGCTATCCACTACCAGGGCCAGGGCTAGGAGGGGAATCTAAACATTTAAAATCTAAAAAATCATTGTACCTACCGATATAGTATCGTACATCCAATTTGAATATATGTATCTACCTGAATAATTAGCATTTACTATTATTACTATATTGTATATATATACTATATTGTTACTATTAGTTTATGTGTGTTGCATGTATATGGTATAGTTACTATTATGTTTGTATTTCAGATCCGAATGAACTATCCATCCATCTATAAACAAAAATTAAGAGACCATGTCTTCTCAAAAATCCCTTCATCACTGTATTTATATATTATGTTTAAATATACTATAGTATTTTTTTCCGACAAATAAAAAAAATTATTGATTTTAATATTTTCAGAAAACTTTTAAAATTGTAAATGTATTAATATTTTTAGTACTAATTTCAATTACAAATACCTATGAAAGTTTATTTAATAGCTTAGTATTATAAGTTATACAAAGTTATCATTTTATCATTTTATACTTATAACTTTAACTCATTAAATAGAGTATACATTTTTTAAATTATAGGAATTATTTAAATCTTTAGAGCTTTAAAATTTAACATTTATTATCACAATTTAAGCTTAATGTAATTTAAGTCAGAAATTAAAATTATTTGGGAATAATCATTATATATATATTAAAAATGTATAAATTATTTAATAATTTTTATTACTTAGATTATTTAGATTATATTTATATAAGAGCGTTAAACAAAAATAGATGAAATGTTTATCATTCTCCATTTTTCTAACCTTTTTTTTATACAGTATAAAATTGTAGAAATTATTGCTAGATAAATAAAAATATTTCTAAATATGTTTTCAAAATATAAATGAAAAACTGAGTTATTAAAAATAACCGAGCAAACGAATATGTTAATTAGTTTTATTATTAGATCGTATCCAGTATCGTGTGTAAAATAATATTTAGGCATATCACGATGGCTTTAGCTTATATTATGTAATTACTGTTGCCAGGATTCGACGATCTGTTAATATTTTTTAGCATTTTTATATTTTGGTCATTTGCCATGGCAAACAGTGGGAAAATAGATTTGAACTGTCTCATAATTCTGGCAACCAAAAAGAAAAGTACTTTCTCACCCCGCTACCGATGACTATGGTAATTAAGCTGTCCTGCGGTTATTTATAACATAGTGTTGACTTATTTAAAGGAATGCATGTATTATACTCTTAGTAATACAAATACTTTTGGATCCAATTACGATTAGTAACTGACAAAAATAAGGTATTCATCCAATGTATTTTAAATAATAACAGACATCAAGAAATCTAAATCATATTGTTAGCAAAATTTAAGAAATTCAAATTACCCATACTCAATTCACAATATTATGTTAATTGTAAACTCTGTATCTACATTAAAGTGTAAGTCTGTTTTTGAAACATTTAAAAAAAAGCATTTCTTTGAAAAAAGTTTTTAGTATTATTGTTACGAGTTCTTAAATATACCAATGTCTGCTAGATTATTCTTGGAATAAATAAAATCTATTATTTATATTTAATACTAAAAATATAAAAATTTTTCAGAATTTTGTTTGCTTCCAATTAAATAGTTAACTTCACTTTACGATAGACATCAATGTTATATTATGTACTTACACGTTGTCGAAGTTCGCGTTCAGATTCTAAGTCTTCTTGCAAAAGTCTGATCTTATCCTAAAGGGAAAAACAAACGTAGGAATTGGTTAATCAAATCAAAACAGTCAATTTATTTAATTGTTTATATTGTAAGGGGCTTAGGAGGGTAGGCGGTGTCACACCGTGCTTCCTTCAGACTGTCAAGAAGAAGAAACCTCTCTCCACCTACCTCGAAAAAGCTATAATTCCCTATTCCATTTTTCTTAAATCTGTGAACAAAATATATAGTAGTCTCAATCGATCATTATGAATAACATTCGTTCTTCTTCTGGCAGCTGAAGATGATTAATAAACCTGGAAAATGTGATGTACTCTATTTTTATGGTACCTAAACATTGTCAGTTTGATAGCTTTAGGGAAAAATATTATTGGATGTATGATTGTGTAACTTTGATATAGTTTAGTATGCAAGTAATTTCATTTTTACTTACTTCAAGCCGAGATAAAGCGCTAAGGTCGTGACTGTAGTCGATGTTTATGTCAGCGTTTCCGCCTCCGATCGATCGGTAACTGTAAGACTTAGTCGTCTTGGATGAAGACATATTTGCACCAAAATAAACGAACGGTTGAAGAAAATTTATTTCAGTATCACTAGAACTTTGAAATCACACTTTAGGTTGAAACCAAAAATATTATAATTATTTTTAAATTATCCAAGCGCTGAGGACGGACCGAGCTGAGCTGTCGTACTTAACTGAAGGCTGTGCGTCCGACTAGTACTAGCCCTCATTTTCACGCCCACTCACAAGCTTCTCCCTCCACATACTTTTTGTTTACTTCGAGGGCTGGAGAGTAACGAACTTGAACATTTGAGGTCGACTCTTTGTGTCCTTGAAAGGCATACCTAGCTCAAATTTTACTGGAAATAACGACTACACAAAAAAATACAAGCTTTTTTAACGATTATTATTATTTTGAAATGTAATATCTATATGTGTAAAATCAATTACAAAAGTATATTTATTTGAATTATTTTTAATAACGTATTTTTTAAAGATAAAATTAAAAAATACACAATAAAAAAAAGTTACCAGAATATACATTTGTATAGTTGTTTTGTATTTATAATGATAAGATGTAATTTCAAAATAATTTTAATATTCAAGTTTAAATACTATGTTTCTTTATTATAGCTTTATATTATTGAATTTTAAATCTAATATTTAAAAATGTACGTAAAAAGAAATTGAAATTATTATACAACAGGAAAAATAATATTTTTTTGTTTTAAGATTTAAATTTGACAGAAAAATTTAAAAAAAAACGGTCACTAATTTTCAAGGCTGTGAATTTAATGCATTTGCATGTTCTTTTTGCTGCATCGTACAATAAAATGGATTCGACCAAAATTTGTTTTGAATTATTTATAGTTCAAATACTAAATCTTATTTTGTATATTTTCGCATATTAATAAATGCTTTAATGATTTTTTTGTATAAATGCTTTTTTCTAAATATCTAAATTTTTTCGATCAACCTGTTCTAAATTGATATTTCAATATTAAATGTATTTGTATAAACTATGACTTGTATAGTGTCATGGAAACTTATCTATTTTTACTCGAGTGTTTAACGTGTATTATTGTACTATTGAAGTCAAGATTAAATTAATTTACCGAAATCAACTCGTACATAACGGATGACAAAAATCATTAGACAATCGTAAACATATTACTAATACGCTTTTAGTTTGGTGTGATCCATTAATCAACTAAAATTCATAAAAAATTACATTGACAAAAATAAACATAAAAGTTAAATTTTTGAAGTTTTTTTTGCATATTTTTGAAAAATTAGAGCATATTTTTATGCATATTTAATGGTTTTTAAATGCTTTAAATTCATAGCCTTGTTAATTAGTGAACGTTATTATTAAATATATATTATATTATAAAATATAAAAGATAAAATTTGAAAATTAATTTCAGTTTCATGTAACTTTTTTATGTGTCAATTATCGGCAAATTTGTTTACGTTATATTATAAATACAGATCAATAAGTGTATAAATCATAATACCGTTTTAATACCGATTTGATATTTAAATAAAAATGTATTGAATATGGTGTAGATTTTAACAAAATTTAATTAATTTTTAATGCTTAACTTTAATTTTAATTTTATTTTGATTAATAGTATGATTTTTTATCTTGTCATGTATAAAATAATGCGAACCAATATTTTTTTAGAATATTAAAAATAAATTTTAAACACATTTCTGAAAAACATGTTAAGTATAACAGTTAAAATAAACTATTGTTTAAATGTTAAGTTAAATATAATACTCAGAGCTTCTAAACATTTTGGAGCGTTGTCCTAGTTTCATGATTTATCAAGAAGATTTTTTTTAACATCTGATATTCTATATCTTCATACACAATTTATAGCGATCAAATATATAGTTAATGACAAGGAAACGGATAATTTTGGTTGATATTTATTAGTTGAAATAATATTACTATATCTTAAATGGACGAGTTATAATTTATATGGCTTCGTCCGCTAAGTATATATTGTGTCAAGATGACATGTCGTTAAAAATACGATTTGTGTCATTCGTGTGAAGACTAGTTTTTTTTGCTCATTTATGTTGGCATTTGGAAAAAAAATCCTTTGATGTACCTAATGTACTCGTGTGTTTATTATAAATATTTCTAAATGTAATTAAAAATTATTTTCTATTTTTCGTTTATCACACTTTCTAAATATATTATTAATACATGTTAAATTTATTAAGTTATAAAAGTATAGATCTGATACCTTGTGCATATTATTTAAATTATTTTATACAATTATATATAAATATAATTAACATATTGATAAGTAATTGTGTTATTGATTTCGAATAATTTTGACAGACAAAATTATGGATTTAGCAGTATATTTTAAATAATACTAATATTCTAATATTTTACCTACTTAATATTACTTTAAACTATACATTTTATTAGTGTTGAATAGTATTAATTTAGAATACTAAATATTTCAATTAAAATATAAAATTACCATAACGTAATCGTAATTAAGAACTAAACCAAAATAATTACTGATTATTTTATCATGGTCATGGCCATTTTTCTACTTTCTATTGTTTTTTCCATTTTTTTTTATAAATATTTCTAATGTTATTATATCATTTCGTTTTATTTTGATTGCCTTTATTTTTAATATTTAGTAAAATTGAAAACTCTATTTTAAAATTGAAATTATTACTGAATCTTATTCCCGACTTATAATGAATATATTATTATTAAATAGATAACAGTTTTGTGTAAAAAAAAAAAAATCAGATCCAAATGTTTTACACGAAAAAACCAAATCGATACGACTGTTAAAAATAAACTAGATAATCATAACGAATTCCTGAAATATTGTACGGGTGTACTACACACGTTAGCATAGTATTGTCATCTCTAGAAATAGAACGGAGTGGGGCGCAAAGGGCCTAATCTGGCTCTGTGGACCCGTAGGCGTTGAAATATTCGCTGAAACGCTGTACAACGGGTCGTGAACAAACATGGGACATTAGTATATTTATACATTTTTCTTGATTACAAAAAGTATCAGTGTCGGTTTGGGATTTGTGCAAAATGCAATTATTAGTATCGACATTTGTTTGTGTAGATGAGACTTTAACGCAGACGGCTGTTTTAATAATATACGCTTGCAACTTGAACCGAATGCATCATCTGATTTTTAATTAATTTTTTTTTTTTTATTTTGATTTTTCGGTATAAATCTAATTTTACGTACGTAATTTTTCGTATGTTTTGCGATTGCGCGACGAAAAAAAAAATGAATTTACTTAGGTGTTTTCACTTGGGCCCGATTTATGGAGCTACCGTGTTTTCTCTGGAGCTATGCCAGCATAGGTGTTATGGGACCCAGCAAAATGGAGTGGGGTTGGGATTTTTTGAGTCAGTTGGGTGGTGTCTATAAAAGGTTCGACGTAACACGAACCCAACCGAGTGATTCGTGACAAAATTATTTCGGGAACTTTCCAATGTTCGTCATCCCCCTCCACTTTTGCCAGTTCTCTGGAGAGTGGTCGCGTTTAAACACGCCCATTTGGCAAATCTAGATTTGATTTTTATTAAAACTACAACTCGCGTCCAGATTGGACTCTATTACGAGTATGTATTGGTTGAGGATATTGTTTAATTTTTTATTTATTTTTTCATTATTAATTCATTGGAGCTGTGTTGAACTTCTACTAAAAATTGAGTAGTTATTACAATACACAAATCTTGATATAATTATCTGTTGTATTTTAATGATACACAATCATTGTTTCTACGTTTATTTGTGCTACACTTTTTAATTCAAAATCTATTCAATTGTAGCAACATTTTTAAATGTCTTAGGTCTAAAGATTTTGGAACATACAATAGATTTTAGAATAACATATTTAATTCAGTTTAATATTTTGAGAAATATTTAAAAGTCTATTACGCTAATTTATAATTTTAATTTTTTACCGTTAATTTCCAAGTTTTTAAAACTGCTTCACAATGCATATGTTTTATAACTAATTGATATCTTACTTCTCAGTTAATATTAATAATATTTTTGATTGGTAAATAAGAATATTACATAACTCAAATTCAAATTTAGTGAAGTTGTACATCGTTATTAGCAAAATGTTTCTCTCTGCTTGTATATTAGTTATTTAGTTTATAATTATGTTACATTAGTTTTAAAAATTAATCATTTTATAGCCGTTGAATTTTAGGATTTACATAAAGTTATCATTCAAATGCAATTTCTTATTTATTTATTTTCTATGTTAACTACTGTAAAAACTAGAATGTAATTCTTCTACAATTATGATTTTATTTTTTACTCAATTTCGTATTACTCTAGACAAGAAAGCGAAACCGTCGGTGATCGGGGTCAAACCGCTTTATCCCGCTTCCCATTGCTACATCAAAACTGTTTAATAATTCAATAAACTTTTAATATAAAGTGCATATTTTATACACACATTCTAATTAAATGTTTTCTTTCTTTGATATAACTACGACAAATTCATATTTCAAATATGTAACTCATTACTTCTATTGTTTTTTGTGCTTGTAAAATGTTCATATTTTATTCATATGAAATTTTCTTCATGATTAGATATCCTTGGTCAACGATTTATTAATTTTATTTTTTTAATAAAATAGTTGAATATTATACACATGTACGTTATTTTCAATTATTAATTAATAATATATTAATGATTGGTACCTTGTAGTTTATTTGTTTATGTATACATTTTTAGTATTCAACAAATTAAATTATGCTATAGTATACTAAGTTTCGCTTCATATATGATATCTTCTTCTTTTGCCTCGCCTTCCTCCCAACTATTTGTGGTCGGCTTCATATATGATATATATATCAAATATATTTGGTATTAAAATTAAGGTGTCGAAATATTATATACATTATAATATTTTACAATTTATTTTAATTCGTTTCAGTATTTATAACTGTCAAAATTCAAGGGTGGATCTGAAACTTGTTTAAGGGGTGGGATGAAAACGAATATTATTACTTTTATATCTGTATAACTTCATTCCTTTATAGAAAAATGTTAAATATTTCAATGATAAAAAAAGCTCAAGGGTGAATGTTCACCATGTCACTACTCCTCCCATAAATCTGCCCCTATCAAAATGAATAGCGAAATCTCTACATATTTCATCTATGGATAGACAATATGGTTATCCAGACGAGAAAATGTCTATGTTCAACAAAACAACATGACTCAATGCTTAAAGTATGTCTAATTTTTGTTGTTAGTTTTATACAGTTTTATTTTTATTGGATTTCCTTTCAAACGAGGACTTTACATATATGACTATTTTTGTTTGTTTCATTTTTCAACGGTTTGGTGATTTTTGAAGAATTTACTCCAAAAATATGATATTATTGATATAATGGTTATAATTATATTTTAATTAGTGAGAATATTCCATAATAATTAAAGATTAAATAAATGTAATAAAATTACAATATAAAACAACTGTGTTGTATATGGTTATTTAATAGTGTAAATCATTACATTCGAGTCGTTTTGAATGATATTTAAATTTCATTTTAGTATTTAAGCATATTATTTGACTTATTTTTAATAACTGATTGTTACACAAATAGTAATTTAAAAATGTGATATTTTTTTATAATTAAAAATATTAGATGTTAAAATATTTTTATCATTGGTTTTTGTTTATTGATAATAATTTGCTATATTATTTAAGAATACAATATGAAAAATCAAAGATTTTGATATGAAATAAGTATGATCAAATATAACAATTTACACGGTCTCATTCAAAACATGAAAATTCTAAAAAAAATGTCTTTACTATGACATTAGTCACAAAAATACACAACTATTTGATGGATCATATCCAAAATTCTACTCTAAACATCTTGGTAAAATTGCAAAAATAATACAAACATATCAAATTTAATGTATTATTGTATTAATTTACTTATTCAACAATTTTTTATTCTCTATATCCAAATATATTCTTTTATAATTCTAAAAATAAAATAAAGACAAGGTATACAAAATTGATGCTATTATGATTATAATAAAAATAGTTATATTCAATTAATTAATACACAGAAAATATTAAAAGTATAATTTTTACTTTATGATTGTTGGTTTGTTAAAAAAAAATAATGGTTTTTGATAAATGTTTGAAAACATAGGAACTAAGTAAAAAATATAATAATTTTTATAATGATAAGTTAAGCTTTTCATATTTCCAAAAACAAAATAAATTTCCCTAGAAATTGTAATCACATTCGAATGTTTAAATCTAAATAGTTAATTTGAAAATTTAATAGTTTAATTTAATTTTACTTAAAGGCAATTAATAGTTTAACCCTATAAATAATTGGCAATTATGTATAAATCATAATTCGGACAGTTTGGATTCATTTAAATCTAAGATTTTTTTGAATAGATGAAATATTTTGTTTAGATTAGATTTTAGATTTGTGATATGTTGGTGTAATATTATATTCATCAATATTTCTTTACAATCATGCACATCATTCACTGCTGCCAGTGCCTTATGTAGATTACCTATTTGTGGAGTTAGATTCTTTTTTGGATCATGCGTTTCATATTTTTCTTCGTCATTTTCTACCTCATTTAGTGTAGACATATTCCTATTATCGTTGATATCGGTGTTGTAAGTCTCTACATGATTGTCTAATGATATGTATTTCTTCTCTATAATGTTTTTATCAATCTGCTTAATGAGATTACCAAGTTCTTCAGTTAATGTAAGTTGATCATCAACATCAGTTACGTTAATATCACGATGCCTAAAGCTAGACCGCAAAAAATATTTATTCATTGTCTCAGGTTGAACGTTTCTCGTATCTGAAGACACCCAATTAATTGCATCCAAAACGATGATTGTCTGGAGTCATCGCGATCGGCATCCAAATCGGCAACAATTTTACGTAATAATTGAATACATTTTCTTAAACTGCTGAATTATTCTTTAATCAAGTGGTTGGCACTAAAATGTCATGTTTGGTGGAAAAAACAAAAGTTCAACATTTTTAATTTTTAAATTTGTAGAAGAACCGCGTTATCTAAGAAGATTAACAATTTTCTCTTATTTTTATTTATTTTTTAAAAATAAAATTTTCTCTCGTAGTTTTGAAAATCAATTTAACAATTCACTGTCAATGACAGAGGTCTCTGTTTTTTGAAGCTTTGTCCATTTTTGATTTTCTTCTCCATTTTCAGTCCAAGTCTTGTAAAAAGAGTCCTTATTAGCTATGATATCCACGATCTGTGTTTTACTAACACTAAATTTGTCTGCGAACGCACGAGTTCATTCACGAGTTCGCACAAGCATGAGAACCCATATTTTTATTACACGCTCGAAATTCAAGACTCAATATTTTCGTCTACTATCCATTGCGTACTACAATACGTTTATGAATACGTTCATATGTATTGGAATCACATGTACAACAAAATACGTACTAAAAATGTAGGATAACATCACAGAACATTAACTAGAAAAATGTTTTCATGGACGCGATAAAGGACGTATAAGATAAACTATAATTGTATAGAGTATAATAATATATTGTAGTTAATGTAAATAAAATGGATTACCACAAGGGTCGGTTCTTTCACCAATTCTCTTCAATATCTATACAGCTGATTTAGCAGAAACAGAGTCGAGAAAATTTATCTACGCGGATGACATTGCATTAGTATACCAAGCCGACTCCTTTAGCGAAATAGAGGACGTTCTAAATCGAGACTTGATTACTCTTCAAAATTATTTCAGAAAGAGGTACCTTACACTAAATCCAAATAAAACGGTAGCGATAACTCTTCACTTAAATAATCGGGAAGCTTACAGAAGAATAGAATTAAGGATAGGGGGCATTCCAGTAACCAATAGTGAATGTCCAAAGTATCTAGGGATAAAAATTGACAGATCTCTAACTTTCAAGGACCATATAGAGGAAATTAAGAAAAAGTTGAAATCTAGAAACAATATAATAGCATAACTAGCGAGCACAAGCTGGGGCAGCAATGCGGAAGTTCTGCGAACATTTACATTAGCATTCATTTATAGCGTGGCCGAGTACTATGCGCCGGTATAGTTAAGAAGCGCTTATTGCAAAAAAGTAGATATAGAGCTCAACAAATCAATGCGAATAATATCGGGGACTTTGAGAACAACCCAAACTCAATGGTTGCCAGTTCTGTCAAACATAATACCTCCAGAATAGAGGAGGTTAATGAAGGCTCACCAGGAAGTAATAAAAGCAAAGAACAACCCTGAACTACCACTATATAATGACATCTTTTCACACCCCCAAAAAAGACTGAAGTCAAGATACCCTATTTGGGACATGAAATTCCCGACAGAATCAATACCCGAGGTGTGGAAAAATCGTTGGAAAGATTCAGGAGTGCAAAACTTAATATTGATAGCAAATCCAATGGAGAGAGTTCTGAGTTTCAACCTGCCTCGACACATATGGACAGCTTTAAACAGAACTAGGACTAATCAGGGTAGAAGTAAAAGTCTCCTATACAAATGACCAATTCTCCCTAATGTGAGTGCGGAGTAGAACAAACCATTTAACATATCATTGAAGAGTGCCATAATACAAAGTTCAACGGCGGTATAGCAAGACTGCACAAGCTGAAGAGGATGCAGTAGCACGGATAAGCAACCCGGTGTCGTATACGCCACGCAAAGGCTTGACGTATAACAACACTAAAACAAAGTATTTGTCGGTTGTTGGACACTCTAACCGTCAAACAAGCACGTAAAGAAAAACCTAATAATTGGCCCGGACGACTACCTTATTAAGTGACAAAGAAGACGATCTAGCACTGCTTAATAGGATAGTCGAAAACAGGTTCTTTAAAAGACTTACTTTCCCTTACGGCTCTAAAGTTATTTTACACTCGAAACAACTGACAAAGAATAAGATCTAGCACTGGATGTTTCGAGCGTGAGTTAATCTTCACCTAAACAATATTTTACTCTCCCCTCAAACTGACAAAGAATATGATCTAGCACTGGATTGAGGTTTGAAATACAATATAGTTTTAATACCCTTTTTGTAAGTGTACCAACTTTTTCATATACTCATACAAAATACTTAAAATAGATAAATTACCAAACTTGAACACCTTTTACAATTATGATCAAAACCTTTTAATTAAAGAAAACAAAAATATAATTAGTACAAAAATAAAAGAATGACCGATCACTTCACTCGTGAATCGGGCAGCGTTCCGTCCTCCGCAACGATGGCAGTAAAACGAACCCCAATCACGTCCTTCCGGCGGCGTTTTATTCTATTGCCATCTATCTGGTCAGCATTTCCTGAAGGTGATATGTGTGTGTGAGTTTGCTGACCAACTAAATTAAATGTTAGGTACCATCCACATTTTAGTGATGATACAACACTGGAGATACGTTTGTGAAGACGCCTATATAAAATAACCTGAGTAATATTTCATGTGGAATTTGTCATCCCTTTAAACACTAGATATAATCTGTAATTACTATGTTACGTTGTTGTTTTATTTTGTTAGTTATTTACTTATTATCTTTTCAAAAAAACCCATTTACATACTTAATATTTTATTTTTGTTACTTTATAGTATAAGTTAGGATATTGTGGCCGATGCCATATGCAAAATAAAATAAATATATTGTAGTTATATTAGATTAGATATTTCTTAAGCCATTCTACAATATTATTCTATACTTGTATTTACGATAAAAATTATCAAAATCAAAAATTAAATTGCAATAAAAGTGTCCGGTATTTAGTGGTTTTCCTATATAAAAGTGGTGAAAATGTCCCCATTCCCATAGAAACGTCCACTATACGGAGGTGTCCGTTAAGGGAGGTTTCACTGTACTTATATGACTACATTTATATAATCAATGATTAGTGTGATAAATGTCTCATGTTTTTATTGGATATTTCAAGTTATGTAAGTCTTTGAATGTATAAAATAGGTACATTAATAATTGATTAGTTTGATTTATTTTTTTATATAAAAAAAACACATTTCGGATCTGAAAACATTATTCTTTTTATGATTCATCTCTTTTGTCATGTTTTTATATTTTTAAATATATACTCATTTATTTTTAATAAAAACTATTTTTGTTTATGTAATTTGTCTATTGTGTAGGTGGAAAGAGCTAATATTGTTCAAACGACGATAATTTTGCAAGTTGACTCATTGACTTCTAAATAACAAAACATGATGACATACCTATTTTTAGAATAAATCAAAATAATTTATTTTTTAAAATTAAATAGTTGTACCATTCGATACATTTAAACTTAATTGCACTAATATAGTACATACTAATTTAGTACAAAAATCTATATGTTTATTGAAAAATTTAATAGATTTTCGCTCATAATAAAGTTGTATTCGCCCTATTAATTTAATATATTATGCACTATCTAGTATTACATTTAGATAATATAATTAATAATTAATTAACTAATGGGTATAAGCACATTCGATTGTTCAACTATTTTCTTGATTTTTACACGTCGACTTCTTGTAAATATAACTAATAACTTATAGTCGTTGTACTATTTAGTGATTTCATCAATGATAACATTTAATTCAAAACTACATAAGTTTTCTTGAATTAAGTTATAGGCTATTTTTGAATTTTTACAATATCAAATGATACGTTCTGACTGAAAACATTTTAACACAATGTCGTCATATTGCATATACTAGACTCCATCTGTATATTAAAACAGTTACAAAATTATGCACCATAAATTTAATAGATAGCGTGCTCACATAATATATAATTTTCCAAAAATCTTATAATTCTAATTCTAAATAGTATCTAGAAATTTCAATAATTTAAAACAGTAAATAGTATTAACTGTTATCAATAAATTATAAATATCAATACAATAATCATTATATTAAATTTTACTCACAAAAATCATTGAATTTTCTTAACCAAAGTTTATTATTTATATCAATAACTATGACAATATAGTTAATAAGTTAAGATATAAGTAAAAAAATGAATACTTTTTAACTAAATATCTACCTAATTGCACTTGTCTTTTCAAGGGTCTCAGAAATTAAACATTACGAATAATTAGTTATTCCATTGCGGGAACGGTCAACTTCTCAAACCTAAATAATAATAATCTATTAACTTTAATCACCTTTAACCTTGAGCAGAATTTTTAAAAACTAATTTTTTTCTCGGAAATAATGAATATTTTAAATTCTAATTTTTTAATTTTTAAAACTTTCCCATTATGTATAAATAGAAAATTAAATAAAAATATCAAGTTAGGATTCCCGATTTTTGTTATTCTTACATTTTTTTATTGGAAATAACTTCTAGTGAATCAAAATTTGATGCAAAAACTAAATACACGGCTCATACTCTTTTACAAAATTGGTCGAAATTTGAAATTATTTTAACTGCAGCTATTTTTTTTTTTTTTTTTTTTTTTAATTTGCTTTTTATTAAATAATAATTATAGCAAAGCGATTACAATGTCAAAAACAAAAAACAAACATAATATTTACAAGCAATATGAATTAAATGAGAAAGCCAGCGGTATGAATGAATTGGATAAGAGAACGGATGATTGGGATGAAGCGAGAGTTGAGAAGAAGATTAGAATCGGGAGATATATAGCCAAATGAAGAAAGAAAGGAGAAAAGGAGTTGTCTACTAGTTATGAGAGAAGGGCAATTGAAAAGGATGTGATCAAAATCGCATATCGATTCATCGTGATGTAGTGTACAGAGATGGGAAGAGTTTAGATTAAGTTTAAAAGAATGGTGAGGAAGTAAGTTATGACCAATTCGAAGACGAGTGTAGGATACAATTAGGTGCCTAGATATCTCGAGGTCTTTAAACCATGGATGTTTGGGAATAGAGGGAACTATGTGTCTATGCCATGTAGCATAGTTAGGTGGTAGAGGTCCCATTTAGTTTGCCAGGCATTGCGCAATAGTTTGCGGTGAATCGGAAGAAAGTCTGAAGCAGGAGTTTTGAAAGGAGAAAAATAGATGAGGGATTTTGTTGAAAATGCTAGGTGGTCGGCTCGTTCGTTACCGGCTATACCGACATGACTAGAGATCCAAAAAAACTTAACTGTTTTATCAGCAAGACTAAGACGATATACAAAGGATTTAATTATGAGAACAAGAGGAGACAGGGAAGATAAGAACGAATCAGAAGATATAGCAAGAAGACATGATTGCGAGTCAGATAATATAAGAAAAGAACTGTATTCTAGTGTGAAAGTGAATTGCAGATCGCTAATTATAGCATAACATTCAGCAGAGAATGATGATGTCAGGGGGTGCAGTTTATCAGCAAAAGAAATATTGAGCGAGGGGATGACGAAGGAGAAGCCGGCTGAGTTGGGAGACACCGAGCCATCAGTAAAAATTGCAGCTGTTTACCTTGGTATTTTTACTATAAGTTCTCCTGTATCAAAGTTCTTACAATCACGTTCATTAAATTATCCAATAGCTTTTAATATGACAACAAATTTACTAAATCAAATTAAAGAAAAAAGAAATAATGGCGATGATATATTTAATAAACTTATTTCTAATGTTCAAAATGTTATAATAAAAATTAATAAGGAATTAGAATTAAATGATATAGATTTTAGAATAAACAATAAGTTTAGTAAGAATTCTGTTAGTAGAGTGCCAAAAATAAATAAAATGCCTGTTGAATTAGCATCTGATGAAAGACCTGACGTTTCCACAGAAAAAAAGGTTTAAAGTTGAAACATATAATTATATTCTTGATATTATGATTAATAGTATGGAAAAAATATTTGTTAGCAATTCAGAATTACTTAAAGATTGTATTTGCTTAGACCCTAAATTTTTTAAAAATATTAAAAATGGTTTACCTGAAAACTCACTATTAAAACTTTAATTATGTAACAAAAATTAGTGTACATGTTTTAACATCTGAACTTCAACAATTTGAAATTCAATATGATACAATAACTAAAAATATTAATGATACATTTTCAAAAAATGTTCTATCTTTTGACAATGACTCCAACTCTGAATCAGAACTAAATATTGACCAGAGTTTGGAATGCAATACATGTAACAATTGTTTAAGATGCACTTTTAATATTTTGTACGAAATTGTTCAACAATCAGGCTCTTTTAATAATATATACTTGGCATATAAATTTGTTTTGACGTTACCGTGTACACAAGTTACATGTGAACGTATATTTTCCAAAGTTAAAAACATTAAAACTAAATTAAGATCATTAATTTCTCAAGATATTATGGAAGCTCTGTTAATGATAAATATTGAAAGAGATTATGTTATTGATAAGAAAATTGTTGTAAATACTATTGCTAAAAGTTCAACTGAACTATCAGGGTTATTGATTTGAGATGTTATTCATATGTATTGTCTAATATGCTTTACCTTTTATATCTTTAATATTAATTTAAAAAAATGTATTATTATAAAAATGATCTACTTATTGACATTTGTAAATTGTAATTAAAATAAATATGAAACTATGACACAATTTAAATCGGTGTTTTTCTTTATAATGTTTAATGTCACAGGTGGTGTAACTTTTTTTCCAGGGTAATCAAAACATTTGCCATTTGCCTATTAGGGCCTCAGGGACCCTTTTTTCCGAATTGCGGACTGGGCCTTTTCGAGCCAGTCCGACACTGGAGATAAGTATTCGACTATAAAAAGTAAAAAGTAAAAAGATTTTGTTTTTTTATCTCAACACAAGAGGTATGATTATTTTACTAGTTCTGAATAGTTATATTTTTAGCTCCAAATAAAAATGTTCAAAGAATCGTCGTGGCCGAGAAGGGTTAGACAGCTGTGTCTAAACGCAAAATTAACGGTTCGAACCCAATCACGGTGGTTTCGCTAACCATCTTCCACCATCTTCTTTTGATTTTCTTTTTGGTCTTTATTTTTAAATCATTTGTAGCAGCAGCACCACAAACTACCGCAAATGCGGCATGAATAGTCTTTTCGTCGTCACTTTTCATTTTTGACTGAGGCAATTTTCGTATTTCATTATTATTTCGAATAAATATTTGGCGATTAAGTGTCGTGTGACGACACGAGTCGTGTAGGAGCATTGGCGATGACGAGAAAAGTATATACGATTGACGAATAATCGGCGAGCACACGAGTCGTGTAGGAGCAATATAATTACAAACATCGTACATCGTACAAACTTGACAAGTACACTCGCCGAGTATACGCTCGCAAAGTACACAAGTCGTGTGGGACCGACTAGCCGCGGCTTAAGCCGATGTATCTAGACTCTTAATCTATCAATATCGGTTTTTAATTCTTTATCTGCTTTTAGAGCTCACTCATAAAAGTTTTAAGACCTTGACTCGCCTATTTGGTGAACAATTATTATTATTGATGGCAATACACGTTTTTACAATTATACGTCATTGAGTATATCAGTTTGATTTGATTTTATTGTTATATTTAAATATAACATATTATGCAGTTTGATTCCTTTTAAAGGCAACACTCAATAATTCTGTCCAATAACATTGGATTGAAGTGCGGTGTTTATAAATAGTAAGGAACTGTTGAAATTTTTTGGATTTTTTAAGTCAATTTGGTCTCTTTTACCATAGCTATAAAACGAAAATTAACACTAAACGACAACAAGTTAAAGTTTCTATTAAAATTATTAAAATTTTCAACTATCAACCTAAAATTTTATGTAGTAATATGCGATTTCGGATTTTTATTTTCTATTTTTGTAGGTTTGCAAACATTATTAAATCATTTAAATTAAACTTTGAGAAATCATTTACTTCAATTACTCCTTTGATGTTAATGATAGTTAATTTACTAAGAAAAAATTAAAGAAATTAACACAATTTTTATAATTTTAATAATTTCTATTATTTATTTAGATAAAATAATTTTTAATAACCATCTCATAAATTATTCAAAATTGAGTTTATCGTTTCCATGATTTAAATCAATGCATTACTTCTCTTTGAGTGGCTGCTACTATCTGCTCTTTTTGAATTTCTATACAAATATTTTTTAATTTATCTTTGAGATTTTTAAATATTTAAATATGGAGATTAATACATTACAGTTTTCAAATGTCTCCTCAGAGTTCATTAACAGCCTCTCAAATAGAAGTAATGCGGCGATTTAAATCATGGTAATGATGAACTACATATTGAATAATTTATTAGATGGTTATTATAAATTATTTTATCCGAATAAATAATAGAAATAATTAAAATTATAAAAAAGAACCGGATGGGCCTCGCTCTGCTGTACAGTTAGGGGTGGAGTGCACCTCGCTTATAGGATAGGTCATTATTATAATGGATTTGTTAAATTTGAATGCAATGATAGATATCATTGTATACGAATAACGATTCTGAACGGAGTTCATATGTTTGTCTAGGATATAATACATTGTTATTTATAAACATTGTAAAAAGAATATTTTATTTTGAAACGATAAATATATTTTTCAATTAGGATGGGTTGGCAGTTGCATACAGCGATATAGTTTGTCAGTCTAGAACATTCTACATTATATTATATTTTAAATGTAATTTTATGTCAATATTCGCTGTTCAAACGCTTATAAAAAAGAATTGTGCCTATGGATTTTAATAATTTTTGAATGACATTAAGAACTACTTCTGTGGAATCTTCGATTACATTTTCAAGTAATTTGAAGTAGCCAAATTTTTTTTATCACCGATTATAAATATAAAATGTAAAAAAATCGAATATTTTAAATGCCTATAAGTGGCTTAAAAATCAATATAATATTTTGAAAAAAATATTGCATAAAAGAAATACCAATCTTAACAGCTGGTAGAAATTTCAAATATCTGCGACTTATACTTTTTGAATTATAACTTATATTTAAAATCGTCTGAGAATAAATCGCTATTTTATGCAATTTCGTAAATATTTAAATTTCAAACAGTCATACAATTTTTTCCTCTTAGTCCGGTAGAAATTTTTTTAAAGATTTTTGAAAAGTAGCTCATAGATAACCTAGTGTTAAATTTTGAACCTTAAGTATGAACAAAAAAAATTTTATGAATTTTTATCTACAAAATAACTTGCAAATTATCGTGATTTTTACACATTTTATACAAATTTGAGCATTAAGGGCTTATAAAAAAAATTTGAGTTAACCGATCACCGATATTTTTTAGTTACGATAAGCTTAACTTATTATAAACCTAGTATAAAATTTTCAAGAGTTTTCGCTCAACCAATTAAATTTTATAGATGTTTAAAAACAAAATTTTTACAAAAATCGAAAATTTAAATTGTCTATAAATAAGTCAAAATATGTCAAAATACTTTGAAATCTTAACCATGTATAGAGAACGTCAATATAAAGATTTGGTGAAAATTTCAAGTTGTTGCGGTTTTTCATTTTGAGTTAGAGCATTTTATAAATACCGATATCATTTGTCAGTCTAGAATATTATACATTATATTATATTTTACATGTAATTTTATGTCAATATTCGCTGTTCAAACGCTTATAAAAAAAATTGTGCCTATGGATTTTAATAATTTTTGAATGACTTTAAGAACTACTTCTGTGGAATCTTCTATTAAATTTTCAAGTATTTTGTACGAGCCAAATTTTTTTTATCACCGATTATAAAAAAAAAAAAGTAAAAAAATCGAATATTTTAAATGCCTATAAGTGGCTTAAAAATCAATATAATATTTTGAAAAAAATATGACATAAAGAAAATACCAATCTTAACAGCTGGTAGAAATTTCAAAAATCTGCGACTTATTCTTTTTGAATTAGAAAAAATATTTAAAATCGTTTGAGAATAAATCACTATTTTATGCAATTTCGTAAATATTTAAATTTCAAACAGTCATAAAATTTTTTCCTCTAATTCCGGTAGAAATTTTTTTAAAGATTTTTGAAGAGTAGCTTATAGATAACCTAGTGTTAAAATTTTGAACCTTAAGTATGAACAGAAAAAATTTTATGAATTTTTATCTACAAAATAACTTGCAAATTATCGTGATTTTTACATATTTCGTATAAATTGGAACTTTGAGCATTTATAAAAAAAAATTGTGACTTACGATTTTAGATTTTTTTTTATCAGTTAAGGAACAACTTATAAGAAACCTTGTATTAAATTTTCAAGATTTTCTGGGCAGCCAAAAAAATTTTATCGTTATAAAAAAAAAAAATACTTAAAAAAATTGAAAATTTCAATTGTCTTTAAATAGCTTAATAAAAGTCAAAATACTTTGAAAATGTAATGGTGTATAGAGAACGCTAATCTAAACATTTGGTTAAAATTTCAAGTATTTACATCGATTAGTTTTTGAGTTATAGCAAAATAAAAAATTTGATTATGTCGAAAACTGGTTTTGCGTAAAAACTCCCGTTTTTCCCAAATTTTTTTATGGTTTTTCCCGTCGCATTTAAAAAATATTGGAAATTTTTTACTTTTGACCCCCCAAAGTACCAAATAGATTCACTTTTTTTTCAGAAAAGTTGCTACATAAGGCAATCGAAGCATTTTTACTGCCCCAAATCGTGTCGACAGACACAAAAAAAAAACACACATCATTGTAAAATCAATATATTCTTCACTCCGTTCAGAATATAAATTTTTGTCTATTTATTTGATTTGATTTTGGAAAAAATGCATGATGTATTGTGCATGCGCAACATAAAAGGTTTTACAATTAGTTTTAAAATTGTAAAAGTAATGGGTATTTCAATAATTCCTAACTATTTAAAAATACCCCACTTTAATACAGTATTACTGGACCGAATAATTTAGTGTAATTATTAGTGTAAAAGCCGAATAATTTTTAATAATTTACCTTTAAAAGGAATCACAATGTATAGGCAAAATATTTCGTTTAAAAATTTAAAATTCTAAAATTTCATACGTCTTGAAAAATATCGGATGCAAGACGTAAAATTAATTTTGTTTATCAAGATTTAATGTATGCGCAAAGCATCGAAAATGTTGATTTTTCCAATCAATCGCTTTCATCATATTTGCTGTTCCATCGGTTACCACTGTAATTATGTTTTGTTTGGTAATACTCCATTCTGTACAAACATCTATTTTTTTAGTGGCTATTTGTTCGATTGTATGTCTCACGTCTAATTCATATACTCCTAATACTGCTGGGTAAAATGTATATTTTTCAACAAAATAAATAGTAACATCAGTATAATTCCTCGTTTGTATGTCAGTTCAGATACATGTATAATGTTATAAATATTTGTATAACATTATATATTTTTTAATTTAACCATAAATATTTTCTTCATACCTTCATATTTTTCAAAAATGCCGTCCAGTTTATCTTTCTGAAGGGATTACCACTGAACACCCGAAATCTTAGTGTTCACTATGGGTGCCTTAAAACAATGTTTAGGAAAGGACCAAAAATACTGAAAATTGGCACTCACTTATATCGCATGGTCCACGAATGGTTGAACCAGAAAAACTAGGCTGTTATCAGTAATCATAACAACACAATAAAATGTACTTTGTAATTGTATTTTGTGATTAACTGTCAATTTGTAAATCGTAGTTACACGATCGTTAGACGACAGTGCTTATACCATTTAATGAATATCTGTAAATAGAATATCTAACAAATTATCTTGAATCAATATTTATCGTTGTACGATTACCGTCAATACGATAAAAGTTGTTCATTTTACGTTTATTTCCAATACTAAGTACGAGTAATACTAATGAGAAAAATGATATTTTAAAAAACGAATACGTTAATATTATATTTCTAGAAGGGAAGGCGCCATTTTGTTCCCTCTCCAATGGGTGACCCTATCGTTTTCTTTGAACTTATACTTATAAAAACTATCTTGAAAATTTCAACATATTAAATATATTCCTAATTTATAAACTTATTTTCGATCCAGTGATCTATGCTGCTACGGATTGATTAAAAATATATAAATATATATTATACAGGTATAATAGGCCTGTATAATGTATGACAATTTTTTTTTTGGTTGTATTGCACATGTATGCGTATTCATTAGTTATCAGTCTTTAGTAAAGCTTAGCAATATCATTAGACGTTTTAAAGTTTTGTAGCAAGTGGCAATTTAAGCTATTTATCTTGGACTCGATTAAATATCCTAAAAATAATGTTTACTAGTTATAACAAGTTGTAACGGAAATTAACAAACAGTAAATCGAATCGCTCTTTTCGTGGTGAAACACGACGTAACAACGTGATATTACAATAACATACAATAGAGGTGAAATGCTCAAATCTCACAGCTTACTTCGACACTGACACTAGTCGTGAGACTATTAGCTACAAAAAGAGAACTATTCATGATTTCTCACAAAGTTAATTTTGTATAAAAAACTAAATCATTTACTATCAGTAGATATGCAACATAATAAAAAAAATAAATTATTTAATTCACTAACTAAGTAATCAGTTATCTAATTAGTTAATATAATTATTCATATCGTTAATAAAAATTAAAATAATGTAATTTTATTATTTAATTACGGGAACTAATTTAATTTTGTTTAGCACTAAAATAAAACTCAACAGAGAAACTATATTTTTTTATATGTTCGCGATATTTAATTCTAGTTGGATCACTTATCTAAAAATATAAGTTGACTAAATAAACTAATATGATTTGGGTAGTTTGGGTTGTACTCGTATAACATTGCGAGAGTGCTTTTCACTTGATTTTCTTTGAACATTTACGTAAATGTTCTTTCGTGTAAGTTTGATTTTACCCCCCGTTAATGGCATTCAAAGTGTATTTTCTGATCACAATTAAACTTGTAGTTTATCAGATTTTAAATGGTTTTCATTCTCTGTTCTAGCTATTTTATCAAACTAAAAGTGATTTTAGCTTAATTACAGATTTACACTGTCTGCTGTGTTATGTATAAATTCAGAATCTACGATGCAGTAAATTTTATAACAAATATTTATATAGTTTAAACGAATAATTAATAATGGATGTTATTATTATGGTATAATATATTTTATTACTAAATTAGTTACTTTCACTGGTTAAAAAGAATAGAATTAGTGTAAAACAACATTACGATGTTAGTACTCGAATATCTTATACAATATTAAGACATGTCTAAAATATAGTTAAAACTTACTCAAACCATATTTTTCATAGATTGAATATTTAAAAATTATGAATAAATCATACTTGTCTACTCGTTAGTGTTAATTCATCAATAACTATTTTAGAGTTGAAGTAAAAATACTAAATAATGTAGGAGTATATGAAAAACAAATAAACAATATTAATATCGACAGTTATAATAAACACATTTATAATAATTTGTGTATCAACAAAATGTATTGGTTCTTTATTTTAGAATTACATCAGGAACCTATAGTATTTATTTTTAATAATGCCAAAATATTGGCAACCTATTGGCGGTATTGATATTGTGTATTGCATAAATACATCGTGAGTAAAAGTAGTATTAATTGCATATACAAAATGTTAACAGGCGTTAATAATTGACCAACAACAATAAAAATGTAATAAAATAATAAAAATTTAAAAATTAAAAATTATTAAATGGTCAATATTTGTAAATTAATTTATAAATAAATAAAAAAATTGTTTATATATAGAAAATAAAAATAAACATATAAATATCTAGCCAGGAGTATAATTATATTTGGAATATACGGCCATTTTCGAATTAAAAATCAGTGTTGGGAATAGATAACTAATAATTTATCTAGATAAAGATAAAGATGACTATACTAATTCTTATCTAGATACAGATAAAGATAGTTATACTAAATTTCATCTAGATAAAGATAAAAATAAGTACATTTTTATCTAGATAAATATGAGATAATTTCATGTTTAATTTTGAAAATATTCGGGATATTACAGCCTACAGATATTAGGTAAAAAATTCATAATTAAATACATTTTAAAATAAATATCATTTTTTCAACTCATTTCAAATATTAATAAACATAAAATATAAAATAATTTTTTTTTGAAATAAACATCATAAGAAGATTCCAAATAATTCTATAACTAAATATTAAAAAAATCTTAGATTTGAAAAATAAAATAACAATACATTTCCGTCTTTTTTTTAACAAATTTCAAACATTTTGAAAATAAACATATAATATAAAGAGTTATTTTTTTTAAAATAAACTTCATAAGAAGATTGTCATCTTGCCAGTTATTATCAGTGTAATAGGTATATAGATGTACAGAAAAATGTTAAAATGAAAATATAAAAACATTTTAAATTTTCAAATTTTATTTTTATTCTATTTAAATAAATTATCTAGATTGGTACTCATAGATAACAAGATTTTTATCTAGATGAAGATAAAGATAACTGAGTATAAATTTATCTAGATAAGATAAAATATAAATAATTTTTATCTAGATAACTTATCTAGATACATTTATCTAGATATTTCCCAACACTATTAAAAATTCATCGCCAGGTATATGGTATACCTAGAAAACAAAGATAATAAAATTGTGACATTTAAATTACATAAGTATATATATATATATATATATTCAAGTATTTAATAGTATTTAAAATAAAATAAAATATAATAAAATATAATATTTATAATTACAAAAACTAAATACTATTGAATACTTTTGTAAATTAATATTGTTTATGTATTGGTTTTTGAAAAATATTTTATATAAAAACTGCTAATTTAAATAAACAAAACATTTTAGAAATATATGATTATATTATAATATTTATTATTTCACCACGATTGTGATAGTATTCCGAAATTATATGCATAAAAATATGAACTACAAACAATTTCAATTCGATCTTGAATAATTTATTCTTAATTTAATGATATATTTTACATTTTTATGTATATCACATTTATAGGAAATAAATAAATAAGGGACACTCTAATGCATATTACATAATGTATTATATTTAGTATCATAATATAATAGGGGTTATAAGTATAGCTACAGATACTTTTATAGTAATTTTATTACAAAACAATGTTTGTCAATTATGAACCTTTTTTTTTCTTTTTTCCGTGTTTGAACCGACGACGGTCCCGAAACTGTTTTCACATTGCTTCGGGATGTCAATTATGAACCTAAAAATATAGATAAATAATTAGTTTCTAAATTTAGCTGTGGAAAATTAAAAATATTTTTATTACATTATCATTATAAAATAAAAATTATTATTACTTAAAAGCTTTCCTTTTGTCGGTTACCATGTAAGATTAATAATTTACAGTAGTGTTCGTTAATTTTATAAATTTTAATTCATGTTATGGATTTAATATATCTAATAAATTTTAACGTCGAAAGAGAGTAAATTTACAACATTTGATAATAAACTTCTAATTATTAACAAGAATTTAACAACGTCTGACGTAATTTAAAAAAATGTGATAACATTTCTTAGGCTTTTATTAATGACTTTGAAAAATATATTTTCTATGAGTAGCTCGTCTTTATTTTTGACAATTTTTTTAAAAAAATATCAAGTAATTCAATAATTTTTCTGCTTGATTTGTTTTCAAATTACTATCACAGCTAATTATAAATAATTTTGATTTAATTTTTTTTATAACTTCATAGTATGTGTTACGTGTTCATGGAATTAATTTTCTTATTTTAACGATTCAATTTTAAATAAATAATGTAAATTCTTTTGTTCATATTCAGTGTTAAAAACACAATGAAAGAGATAGGATTATTGTTTTCTTCTACGAATAAAAAGTAATTGTGTAGTCATTCAAAATGATTCTGGTGTATGTTACTATAATATTACTTACATGTAATCCATTAAATAACTTAGTAGTGGGTAAATGATGTATAAGTCTTGGTACTAAATGCATTTTCACGTGGTAAATAATTTAAAGTTGCTATTAAACTATAAATTTGGTCATTTAATTATAAGTATACTGAGATAAGTTTAGTGGGTAGTGAATCAGCAGTAAATCTCACATGTTTACGAATATAGCTGAATATTTAATATATATTTTAAGTTGTATAATGGGAAACATAATAAAATTAATAAATAACATTTTGATACTAGGTCATAAAAACTACCCTGGGTGTAATAAAATGATAAAATGAAAAATTCACAGCATATTATTATTTATAGACAAATACTAGTTGGTTTTAGTAGTAAAAGTTATTCGTGAAAAACAGGTCGTGCTTAAGCTTTAAGTAATATATAATTTAAAATATTTTAAGCCCTAGTACTGTTCAGCCTTATTATTAAAAAGAAAATCAAATTAAGTGTCAATTTTATAAGTAATATTAAAATTAATTCTAAAATCTAAAAGCTATAACGAATTCATGTCTTGTAATAAATATATTATTCATATAAGTAAAAAAAATCTACTTTATACTGTTTAAATTATTGCTATTATTAATTCAATATTTTACAAGCCAAATTCTAAGGTTTTTTTTTAAATTTATAATTATAAAACAATTAACTAAAAAATAAATAATATTTAATACACTTATAAGTTTTTTAGTAATAATTTTAATTACCAGAAAAAAATTATACGTATAAAATACATTTTGGCTAGAAAAACGTAGTTGCTCAGTAATTACAGTGTTTTGGCAGTTTTTACTGCGGAACAGAACATATTGTATTCTCGGACGGATATGTGTTGGTCCGGGGATAGAAGAGATGCATAATAGACAGATTGCTAGTGTGCCAAATATCTACAAATGTAGCCTAAATGAACCATAATATAATTTAATGTTTCGTCAGACGCCCAGACGCACAGATTGTGTTCAGTTTTCCTTGTTCTTCATTTGTAGTGACTGTAGTTGTACAAATCTAAATTGATTACGTAATTGTGTATCGTTAACTTAAAATCATAAATTAATGACGAGTCTGATTTCATTATAATATTCAATTTTTTTTTTTCAACAATATCCAGTTGTTATTTAATATAAGAGTAATACAACTAGTTTTATACTTTTTTTTTTTAATTGTATTATATTTTAAAATTGTATTTATTACATACTAACTATATGAGTTCCACGAGTTCTACATAAGTCTAATTTTCGTGTTTTTAAATCGCATTTGGCTTCAAGTTCGCACTAGGCACTTTGAGTTGAATATAAAAATAACCATTACGGGATCAGTGGACGTGTAGTTGGCCCGCATTCAATACTCCGGTGCACATTGCGTTGTTGACATTTTATATCCAGCAGTCGAACTGTAGTTATACGTCTTGATAATATGCAAATGTAAGCATGACTTCTTCATACAGAAATTCAAGAGTAAGTATTTTGCTTATTAAATGTTTATATTTACTTATTTTTGTGTTATCATAATCTAAGACGTATTTTTTAACTAATAAACAGCCACCATGGCGGTCTCCAAACCAGAATTACACGCCAGCTCCAGAACGTCCTTCCACTTTAGTAAGTAAAATATACAACATTTGTAATCAAATTATAGATATTTTTTATTTATTATATTTTTGGTAATTTTAGAATACAAATTCAAACCGTTTTTTAAGTGGAAGTTCATATAGAGCTCTCACTGGAAATTCGGCGCTTCCAAATCGTACTTACGGCGATTCAAATTCGGTGACTACACTCAAAGACAAATTTTCTTCCATAGCGAGGGACAAAGCTCTCTTAGCTGATAAAAGGCTAAGAATAGCATCATCGAGCTTTGGAAACAAACCTACTTTGAGGACAGGAAGTACTAACCGTTTTGGTGCACCAATTGTTCGAAGTCCGATCAAGGAACAATCTGTAACAGTTTTTGGGGTATGTAATGTACCAGACATAGAGACAGAAAAAACTTCCGTTGACATTATGGTATCAGTTGTCACTCGTGGTACGTCACCTACACCCCCGGCTCATAGTACATTCCTTCGAAGTAAGCACGCTGGACAACAAGAATTTATAATGTCAACGGTACCACGAAAATATGAAAAAGGAATGGATGTCAATGTACAAACTGACGAAAGATTCCTTCGTAACATGCCAAGTTTTAAAGCAATATCTTCAATTCCTGTAGCTAGGTATGTCAGCAGTAGATCAGGTTATAATTATTCTAAGTCTAAAGATTCTGAATCAACTAGTGATAATTCAGGTATGTTTCTGTTTTTATAATATTTATATTAAAAACGTAATTGTTTTAATATTTTAGGTCATGAACAAGATTCGTATCTTTCTGATACCTCTAATCATAGTAGAAGTCGTTCAAGTGGGGCAGAGACATCGAGACTTCCACAACCAAACTGGACTAGAAACAAGTCTTCAGAAAAAAATCGAGAAGAATCTGGTATCAGCCGCTCTCCGTCACTTTCCAGTACGGCAGAAGAAAAACCGCCAACAGGTCGAAAAATCGAAGAACCTAAATTAGTTACAATTAGAAGTATTACGCCAATCACTGCTGGTATTGCAATTATATCTGAAACACCGAGACCACAATATCCAATAAGAAAAATTGATTCTTCTGATCAGGCCTGGTGGTTACAAGATTCTGAACAGAAAGAAAATACTAATGAAGAACCAACATTAAATACAAATACTGGTATAGATTTTGATTTGAATATGAACAATACTTTGGTTAGTAAAATCCCTTCCTACAGTCTAAGAAAAATGGATTCTTCAGATAGAAATCGCTGGTTACAAGAAGCTGGACAATCAAATCATAATGAAGGGTCATTATCAGGTACAGAAAGTACTTCTCGTTCAGAATCAACAAAGAGTAGTTCTACATCAAATAAAAATCCTGCATATATTATTAGAAAAATGGATTCTTCTGATAGAAATGTATGGCTACAAGAAGCATCTCAAGGGGATTCAAAATCATGTACTAATAGCATTTCTGAATCTATTAAAAGTAACACACCATCATGTATTAGTCCAACACATGATATAAAACGATCAAAATCAATTAATAGAAATCTATGTCAACAAAATAGTGAAAAACAAGAATTGAATATTCAAAATTCAATCTCATATATTGATAGTATTTCAAATGTAGGTTCAAATACTGATAATTCTTTATCAACTAAAAATCCAACATATTGTGTAAGGAAAATGGATTCTTTTGATACACCATGGTGGCTAAAAGAAGAAAAAGCTTCATGTTTAAGTGATGAGTCAAATTTAAGTTCAAATAAAGTTGAGTGCGCAAATAGTGATCACTCTTTAACAAAAAATCCAGAAATTACTTTATCTTATGGAGTCAGAAAAATGGATTCATTTGATAGTCCATGGTGGCTATCGGGAGATGAGACTAAACAAATAAATTCATCAAGTGATATTTCAAATAAAAATCAACGTATTGAATATGAAGAAAAAGATCAAAGCAAAGAAAATCCAAATGAATTATTTCCAATTAATCCTGAAAATAAAGGTATTATGAATTTAATTGAAAATCAAAGTTGGTTAGAACCTAACATTGAATTTCAATTAAAAACCGATTTAACAGAAATAAATGGAAATTCAAATTTTAATCAAGTTGATAATAATTATTTAAATCCGAAAAAATTAGAGCTTTGGGACAATGACTACCCATCCGTTAGAAAAATGGATTCGTCTGAATCGCAATGGTGGACAGATGATCAAAAAAATACAGATGCAAGAAGTACAAGTATTTCGATTGATTGGTCACGAGATGGCCCAGAATCGTCAAACCAAATTAAAAGTAATTTGATAGATAGTCCTCTGGGAAATATACCCAACATTCAAAAAATTAATTCATTTGATACTCCGTCTTGGTTAGCAAGCGAAGAATCAGAATCTCAAAGTCATGAGCCTAAAAATACTAGTAGTGGTGATGTAGTAAGTTCAAGTTCAAAGCGAATAGATGAATTAGTTGATAGTAGTCCCGATTGGTGGGGTGAAAAGAATGGAAGTGATGATTTTGTTAGAACCAAAAGGACTTCTCTACGAATAAAAAAAATTGAAAATGTCGTTAATGAATCTGCAGAGGAACCGAGTGTCAGTTCTTTTGGAGCTAATACTCCAAAAGAACCAAATTTACAACATGAGTTGGATCAATTAATGTTGTTTATTGGAGGTTGTCGAAATATTGATGAATTACTTGGTAATGAAGAACCGCCCCCTGCAGCGCCAACAACGCCGCCAGATACTGACTCAGGTAATATAATTTCACTACTTATACACAAATATTATAAGAAAATATAAGAATTATGATAACTATTTTATAGATGATTGTGTGGAAGTTGGAGTTGATCAAGTTCATATTCATGATAGCACTGCACAGATGTCGACAATTCAAAATAAACTTACAACGGTAAGCCAATATTTTTTAAACCAAATAATATTCTAATTTATCCTCTACCTGACCAGTTTTACAATATTGATATTGTTAAACTAAAATCTGATTGAAAGTTTATATGAGTGTTAACTGCATTTTTAAATCAAATAGAGGCTAAAAAATATTTAAAAGTAAAATCTGATGAAGTTGTTGTTATAGGTATGCCTAAGATTTTACTATATATAATATTATTGTTAATTACTCACAAATACGCATAAAAGTTAAATTGCAATCAAGAAAATAGTAGCTAATTACATAAGTTTATTATCATTTTAAATTTTTGTCGTAAATATTTTATTATGAATGCAATTTGTAATATTTTAATAAGTATTTACCATATCAAACTTGATTTATATAATATATATATATATATATTATGTATATACGTTTATAAACAATTAAAATTGAATTTACGAAATTGTATTTCAAACTATTTCAGTCTTTCAAATTATTAAGATTCATTATTTTAATATATTAAGAAATTTAAAAATATGTAGTATTAGCTCATTAAACGAAATTTATAATAATATTTTTAATTTTGACTAAAGTTTTTCTATTATGTATAGTGGCTATTAATCTTAAAGAAATTATTTTTATTTAATGTTCTCTCGTTTCATCGAAATTATCGAAAAAATTAAATTATCGTTAATATGAATTCAAATAGCATTGAAATTATATAACGTTTCAATTTTTTATTTAAATAAAAATGAGAGCATCAAAAACTTATATTATTGTATTATAGTTATCATTTTAATGAATCAATATAATTTCTTATGTTCAATAATGAATTATAATAATGAAAAATAGTTATTAGTATTATTTAAAATGTTTTTTTTCTTTTAAATATTTTAGATTCTAAACGGAATGATGGAATCTATTTTTTGTTTTTATTTATTATTAGTTATCTCGAAATGAATGTCATCGCATATTGTTGTCATTCATTTGATACTATTTTTGATTTCAAGATTAATTATATTGCTAAGTTGTTGAAATTATGTAATTATTTTTACTCGCATAAAGCAATTTGGTTAAATTTCATTATATATAACATTTATACAACCTTTACTTTTAATGATCTGCATACATTTAGATTGTATGTTATTAAATCAATTAAGATAAATGAAACTTTAAATTTACTAACGGTTAAATTTAAACTGCGTAGTTTCAACCAAATTCAATTTTTCACACTTGTAATTTTATTGTTTTAAAATATAACATAAAAGAGTAAAAATATATTTAATTTATCATTACATTCCATTCGTAATTAATATAATCCAATCCAAAGTTTTCCACAAATTAGGTGTAGTTTTATAGAAAAATTCGTACTCATTTGGATACCCTAGACTTGGTCTGCACCATATATTAGTGATAGATACGAAAATACTATATCCTTAAGTTCAATTTTATCATGAAGTATATCTAATCTAAATGAAAAATAATGTCTCTTCAATATGTCTTTTTAACAATAAATAATGATAAAAATGTACGTGATGATAATAAAAACTGAGAAATAAATTAATTTAAATTAGCTAGAACCCGAGAAAAAACTATAAATATAATTTAAATAATAGGTTAAATTTATTTATTACTCTTTTAAAAAATGTTTACATTGTTTATTTTATTATTCTATCCAATTTTTTGAAATCAAATACATTTTTTTCTGTTTATTCAGTATAAATATATATCATTGTATGTTATTTATTTTATATAATTAAATGCCTTATTGTGTTCAATATACTTAGTTTAGTATATACTTGTTAATTGAAGTTTACGTACTCAATGTATTTTTTATTTACAGAATGTATTGTACTACATATATTTACTCAATGTATTGCATTAATCATAACATTATACATTTAAAATTCAAATAAATTATGATCAGATCAGTTTTCAGTTATTAAATTGGCAATAAATTGTAAGATAGAAATATTTTTTCATGAGAAGTAAGGATCGTTTTAGATATTTTTGTATTAGCTTGCTTATAGTATTAGTATTGAAACGAAACTGTAGATAATACATATAGGTTACAATAATTCTCAGTCGTATATATGTACCACCTACTATGTAAAACTGTCAGCAAGTAACCTACCCGGTACCTACTCAGTGGTAAGTCTGTCGGCATATTGAAATTTATTTTTATTTTTACCATTCATCTGATCTTTTAAACCTATTGAAAATCAATCGTCCGTATACCTTTTACATTACACAACATACCTAATAGTTATTCTTCAATTCCTTTTCAACAATTTGTAAACATTTTTCAAAAATTCTTTGTAAGCACATAGTATGCATTTTTATAAATCGTTTATTGTAAATATACATGTTTTCCGAACAATAAACATATTTTATGATTTGGGAATAATTCTAAAACATCATGGGTAGACGTTGATAATGTGGAACTGAAAAATGTATATTTTTTCTCGTAAATTAGTAAGAGCACTAACGCATTATTAACGTTTTAATTATTTAATTTGACGAATTTTAACAGTTTTAGTTACAATAGATATTTAATTTGTCTTAAACGTGTTAAATACTAGTATAAATTAGTGATGTATACATTTCGGAAACTATTCGAATCACTTAACGAAAACGTTCGTGAGACCACCAGGAGTTAACGCGTATAGTTAATTAAAATCTTAAGGCGTGTTGCATTACAGAGAAATAAAAAAAAAACAAAATAATTGCCTTGACATTAAATCCTTGGACGTAATTGTTTCGGAAAAAAAACTGTCCAACATCAATTTAAATGCAATAGGTTTTACGGTGTTTTTACGGCACTCGCAGTACGTAGCATTTCTTACGCAGACGAGATGCATACATGTTTAATGTGTAATGTGTATTATGTACTTTCACTTATTCGTTTCCGAGACCTCTGTCTATCGCCGTCGCCGCATTATTGTGTTTCATAATAATACAGTGCATTATGTACGCAATGTAATGTGTTGGTCGTCGTTTTAAATAATAACAATGAAAATCAAAACTTGGCAGCCGGCACTAGACGACCGACCGTCCGACCGTCCGGCCGACGACGACGTGTTGATGACGAAATCACGCGCGTTGGCTGAAATTCGGCAAATCGTCGATGTCGCAGTGACGTGTTTTAACTTTTTATGGAGGGGATCCACTCCCCCGTGTCCGGACTACATGTAGTACATTTGCACGTATGAAAATCTGCAACTAGGCGTGAATAAAATTTGAATTTTACCCGTTGCACGTCATGAGCACTTTTCTGTTTTTTGCAACCTGTCATCTGTACTTAACGTACGAGTTCTACATTTGAACAATTTTAACACGTTTGAAAATAATCGTTTCCGTTTTGGATTAAAAATGTCATTTAATAAAATCGTTTTAAGCAATCGTTTTCTCTATCTTTCATACGCTTTCTTAGACGTTTTAACGAGCGTCGAAAATTACGAGATTTTGTATGGCTAAATTAGGTAGAATAAGGCGTATGTAATTCTAAACTCTAAAATCTGAACGTACCAGGTAGAACAAAGATTCTTAAAAATATTAAAATTTTTAACGTTATCCGGCAGTCGGCTATTTTGTTTGTTGTTCTTATGACCATTGACAACATGTTTGCTCTAATACTTCATCTGTATACTGTTATTAATGGACCTATATTATGCATTTTTTTTTTATTATAAACAATTAAAAAATTGGCACGCACACAATTTTATTCTGACAGTTCAAAATTGATGGATTGGTGAAAATACAATAAGTTATCCTAGAACATTAGGCATATATAGGCTATGTACAATGTACGTGCGTCGGTTGACGGAAAGAACGTGATAGGTCTAAGCAATACGTGCGCAGTGCTCTTTCGGACAGAATAGCACGCCCCACCCGTGACGCAACAAGAGATAATAATGACCTTGTAAGGGATGTTAATATTTTTAAAATTATATAGCCGCGAGTGCTATGTCACCACACCCCTTTGTGTAATTCGAGATGTAAGTCTATAACAAAACGTGCCTACAACATATTTTTCAAATACATGGTCCAATAAAAAAATATTAACTCATTATTTTGTTTTATCTAACGATTTTCGTTTATTTGAATAAATATTAAGTACGCCTTCGGTTCGTAGCACCGTCGGACTCCATTCAGGAACGATGTTTACTTAAATCAGTTTATATTGGCCGTGACGTAATACATAATGAACGTTTGCGAAATGCGGTAAATGTGCACAAGTGAGACGGGCAGTATGCGATTTCATCACGAACGCAAATCACGATTCAAACGAGAGCTTACTGTAAGGAATCCAAATCATCCGGTTCGATATTCGGAGGTGCCGTTTTTTCATATCTACCGCGCCAAGTGCGAGACCCACCCGAGTACGCATCAGCGTGCCCACGCGCGTCTTATCGGAGCAACGACGGAGTCCGACGCGCGCCGTAACGCGATATCGCTATACCGTACCGATTTGCCAACGCGTGCGCCCGGGTACTGGTTAACGTAGGGGTGAACACAGCGTTCTCGCGGAGGGTGCGGTGGGTTCGTGTGGCAGATGCGCGCGCGTGGGCTGCAAAAACAACAACAACAATCGGAGCGGCCCGTCGCCGCCGTCATTGTGCTCGCGCCGTTTCCATCAGCTGTTATCGGGAACCGTGTGGTAGGGGGAACTACGGGATCCACCGCTGCCGCCGCCGCCGCCGCCGCTGCTGCAACCGACCGCACGCCGACGGTGGCGGTGGCGTCCTCCGACCGTGGTAGACGCCGATCATTCAGTCCGTCCCGTACGATCGATCTCAGAACGCGTGGTGTACGCGTGCTGCCGTCGTCGCAGCAACACCTGCATGTCGAAAAACACCAGACGTCCGTCGTCTTTCACGTACACGCCACACCGTCACGGTCGTACGCCGTTCGTCCGTTGATTCACCGGCTCCACCGTAGTTCGTAACGTCTTCGACTCCGTGTTGACATAATCATAACATCTATCATACCGCGTTTCGGTCTCCGAGTCGCGGTCCTCGCTCGCGGCATTCCAGGAGTCCGGTCCCGGTGTCACGAGCACACCCATCGGGGGTGGTACGCGTCGACGCGCTGCGCACCATGCGAACGCGGTCGCACGTTCCGGACTAGACGGGCCCCGTGCAAGGGATCACGAACGAAGCGTTTAGAATTGCCGCCGACCCGACCAACGCCATGTCGCTGACGTGCCGCGTGCAGTACGTGGACGACACCGATCCATTCGAGTACTCGGCAAACGTGCCCGAGCCTCAACGAGCCCCGCCCGTCCACTCGTTCAGCCTCACGTTGCCGCTGATCAACCAGATCGCCGGCGTGCACAGAGTCCTCCGGGCGCCACACCGAGTAAGTCCTCCTCTGTGCATCATGTCGTACACGCGTACATAATGTTAGGATCGCGTTAACTGCCACGGCGGTACGTCCTGCCCCGAATACATTACATAGGCAGTAAGTCCTTCGTCGAGCGCGTAACAAAAATAATACTTCAACGCAGTGGCGTTTTTGGGGGGGGGGGGGTGTCTTCCATGTCTGGACACCCTCCGACTTTAGAAGTCCTAATATATCGGACATTGGTGTTTCATCATAACCTACAATATATACCATTATACCATTTACATGAGTTTCAAATGTAAAACTTTTTGTCAATTCCTAACATAATAAATTGTTAAAAAGTAAGTTCAATGTTCTTTACATCAGAAAATAATTCTAAACATTTTGTTTATGAGGTTAAATAAATATTGAACACCCCTCGAGAAATCACCCAAAATACGCCGCTGCTTCAATGGAACCCTGCTCCGAGCACGTAGCACGTCGGTAGGATACTACCCCTCCCCCTCACCGCTTACATTAGATCTTTGTTGATATTGGTAATGCAAATTTCGATCCTCGCTACTATTACGTTCTTCCTGCATCTCGTCGACGTGCCTAGACGAGGAAACTCGCACCGGAGAGGGGTTCCGCTGCCGATCATCCGTGACCTTTACGCGGCAACAACGATTGGAAACGTGGCGTGATAGTGGTCCGCAGAGAACGTGCTGGATCGTTTTCGGTCAAGTTATGGACCGAGAGACGGTTACGTTCGCTGCGGACGGTGTTACGTGTGTCGACGGCCGACGCGCGTGATGGACTCGCGTCCACCGGCACTCGATTAAGTCTCCTCTCCGAGCAGTAAGTATTACCGAGCAACAACAATAATCTCTCAGCGAACGCGTGTCGCTACACTCACGTACCCGTGTGCGATAACAGTACGGTCCTAACAGTGCGTAACAGCAATATGTTGATGGTGATGGACGCCGGCGAGCGACCTTGAAACCCGATGCACTCGAATCCGCAGTGCGGTAGGTGCGCGCTTACATAACGCATTCGCTATCCGGTCCATCTCGTCGTGCTGCGATTGAGTCTCGTTGATCCGAACGCGAAACCAGAACGATTATGATACGTTGGGTGTTGGACGAATACATAGTAATAATAGTAATTATAATAATAATAATAATTGTTATTATTATTATTTCGAAACGATATCGAACGGCGAGCAACGCGGGTAAAATGATATTTTTCGAAACCCGACGTGTAAATACTATACAAATCACGACGATTTTTTCGCATGACTCCACTAATGCGCTCGCGAATCGAAAAAATCGTGCGGATAAATGACCCGACTCGCTTTCTTCGGCCGCACGAAAATAACGTCGTAGCTATAATATTTTGTTGTTATATTGTGCAAAGCGGGTATACCTACACAACGAACCAATTGCGCGTCGTACGTTTGAAGGCGACCGGTACACACGTGAACGGTAAAATGAGCGTCTGAACATTGTCAACCGAATAGGTCGACTCATCGTGTTCGTACCGAAAAAATATTAAAATAACCACTTTCTCAATTCCGATAAAATATTGTACCTATTAACGTACAATATACATTTCAACGCCGAAACACCGTGCGGTGCTTAATGCCTATTAATCTTTCAGATCTAATAAAAAAACACGAATAAAAATTTATCTACTGGATTGCAATTCACTGTTAATATATAGATAAATCTATAAGAATATTTCGAAAAAATAACGGCGATCCCGTTGTTTTTAATCAAATTTTTGTTGAATGTATGAATGCATAAGGTTAAGCTGCCATATAATTTTTGTCTTGTGTAATTTGATCCTTTGTTTTCTTCTTAACATTTTTTTTTTTTTTTTTTTCATATCATATTGATTTAGATATGGTTACTTTCGTACTTCGTAGTATAACATAACACACACCTAATCTATTTGAATATTCTATTTTAATTCCTCTTTTTTAGCGTTACTTTTTTTGTTTTTTTATATAAATCATAAATCTTCGACAGAACACAAAAATCATTTTTTATTTTTTTATTGTATATAATATATTATAATTATATAATATTTCTGTACATTACGTAAAAACTAATTAAATATATGATATCCTAACTTTTGTAAATGATTACCAAACAAAAATTGTTTAACTAGAATTGCCCAATGATCATTATAAATTGTAGACAATATTTTATGGAAAAATAAACTTAATATAGGTACTCATGACATTTACATTTTTTTAAATACTATCGATTGCTTAACTTTCTTCTGTGATAAATATTTGATTAAAATATTTGAACGGGCTAAAAGCAAAACGTATCAAATTATATATGGTAGGTTAACCTTTTCTTTTTATTATAACACTAAATACGTGAAAACATCTTGAATATTGCTTATGCAACATCTTCAACATTACAAATTGTTACTAAATTGTTGATAGGAATATAGTTTATTCTCTGAAATTGAATTATTTAATCACTTATTCAGTATTTTATTATAATAAATGACGATCAATTACATATTGACATTTTGTATTAAATAAATCACAAAAGTGAATATTAAAGTTATCGGTGAGATGTAAAAACTGTAAACGATATTTAGCGAAAGTAACTATATTCTTATATACGATTTGTGAATATTGTATTTTTAAAACTCAAACGCTTTTGTTAAAATTTCGTATTTCGTGCATAGTGGAAGGGTGAAAGTGAAGTATAATATTATTATGCTAGATAGCTAACATGAAAACGTACAACTTCATTTTTCTAAAATTATAGTATTTTAACCTATAATATTATATACTTATTATTTTACATTAGAAAATGTTGGCTTCTAAACAGTATTGTCAAATCGCAGAATTATTTGGTTCACAAGCCATTGTGACGTTTGTACTTTTTGGCATTTGGTTGGCTTTTTGACTATTGCCAAAAAAAAAAAAATAATAAAAAAATAAACAATAATTATAATAATAATAAATGTCACAGATTATACGGATCCGTGAAAACGTGCTATACAAAAACAAAATACGTAGATACAAATAAATACCGTATCTGTCACACACGGATTTACTTCCTATTACTATAAGATATAATTTGATGAACTATGATTAAAAATCACGTTAGATATTCTGTATATTATATTCTTATTGAGTGTGACTAATTGTGTTCAATTTATAATATTGTAAGTGCATAGCTCGTTGTTTTTTTTTTTTTTGAGGAACGAGCGTCTTACACAATGTTTTTTTTATTTTTCTCTATAGTTTATTGTTTTATTATTTTTAATAATTAATCTGACCAGACTATGGACTGTTCTATAATAATGATTATTGGCAAAATTAATCGAGGTTAACATTTTCTGCCATAACAATAAACGAATTCGATTATAAAAAATAATTGTCGATAGTCTGATATCTATGCCGTGTTCCGTGTCTCTGCATATCGATTTTCATACTATTGTTTAGCTCAAAGATTTCTGGTCTCCATTATATATTTTTTATTATTCCATGTAAAAATCACGTTGTAAAAAAATTAAAGTTTTTTAAACTGTATGAATTGTTTTATATATTTAATCTAATGTTAATTACTTTTGCTAAGAATGGTGAATGTATCTGAAAATTGCATTAGCGTGGTATAGATTTTATCATAGTTGAAAATATATTCTATCACCAAAATTAATTTTCTGTAATTTTCTAGAATATTTTTAAAAATAATTTACATTACTCCACTAAAACACAGCTACGCATTGATACATAATTATAAAACGTAATATGCAAAATTGATAGAATAACGTGTTGAAAGTTTGTTTTAGAATGATACGCATTAATTTCTATTTTTATCTAAATTTAAATAATAATTATTTGACGATTGAAATATCCTGTTATTTTTCTCGTTGTATAACATATTTTGAATTTCAAATCATAATTATAATTTATTATACGTGCTATTGCTTGTTGGCTTATAATATTTTAATTAAATAAACATTTTTGACCTAATTATTTTACGGTAATACTTTTTTCTATACAAAATTTAAACATACCCTGGAGGTAATTATTAACAATAAAAACCATATTGGCTATTATTCTCGTTACAGAATAATCAATGTCATTTACAATAACTTGCTACTTTAGAGACTTTAAAAAATTATTTATTACGCCTAAGTATCACATGTGTTCTTAATCTCTAATACTTAATTACTTGTTTTCTAAATCTTAAAAAACTTGTATTTGGTGATCATATTCAATATGATAAATGTGTTAAGCGCTGTAATACTTATATTTTTATTTGCATCACAATAAAATAAAAAAAGATAGAGAATATCATTTATTGGGAGTTTAACTCGTTGGTATTTGATTTTATAATTTTATCGTGAATAATTTATTCTGCTCAAAGGTTAATATTGTTATAAATTGTGTTGGTTTGATTCGTTACTCTCATTTAAACTTAACGAAAAATTAAACAAATGCTTGTGTTACTAAAAGTTTGAACTTTAATTAATAAACTAATGATTTTTCAATAAGTGCATGGGTATTTTTTATACGATTAGATTAGACGAATGATTAAAATGTTTATTACGCGTACCATAATATTTGATGGATTAGGATAAACCCGTTCACAAGGTTAAGACTTTCCCATATTTTTGTATACGAAGTGTATAATAAAACTAGGTGTATGTACTATAACCGTATCGTATTATTATTATTATTATTATTATTAAAACGTAATCTTCAATTAGGATAAAATTATTTATTTCTCTCGAATAAACGCGTTTTAAATTCCTGTAATGGTTACACCCAAAAATTTAAAAACAATTGGTAAAATTCAAACTCATCGTGAGAACTAATCAGTCATGAAGTCAGACCAAATATTAATTTCTATACTAACTAAAATACAATAACATAATATTATACAGCTTATCTTCTTATAACTGACATAACTAGACCATTGTTGGACGGTTAGACACCTGTGTGGACTTGAGGCGTTGTTATTATTGTTGAAGATTTACATAATGGGGGAAAAATATGCATTTCCTTTCATTCACAACAAAACACAACTGTACCATGATAAGTTGTCAGTGTAATTTCCTTTACAACAATCATTTGTTTTGTTATTATAATAATATTATTCGAACGCAACGCTCCTTGACTTATAACGTTTATTATACAAAAATACGTACGGGTGTGTGAGCAACTATACGCATAATAATATATAATGAAATATCCTGCGGACGGCCGATTTATATTTCTAGTGATACACTCAGGAAGTATGTAGATTCCTGGTCTCCTATTATCTTTAGTATGGTCTTGTACTCCTGCGTCCTTCCTCTCGTGTATCTCTGATGCGATTTACTCACCAGTATATTATCACACGAATGGTTATGAAAAAAAAAAATGTAAATTATTACGATTTACGATCACAGAATATTTAATTGACTGCTGAAAATTTAACGTTGGACATGTTGGCATGTCATAATTTAAGTGACTGGAAAAAAATCATCGCGAGAATCATATTATATTACTATTATTGTTACCATTAATGTATTCAAACATTATTTTTTTTTAGTTCGGGTCCACCATGCTTATAATTTTGATGAGATTCTCACTAATATTTAGGATTTCGTGCTTGGTTTTATAGTTGGAGTGCTAGATAGTTAGGTTAGCTAGTCCTATGATAGATATAAATAATATGCTAAAATATATTCTTTTATTAAATTATGCGGAAATTACTAATGAGACGACTTTACGATGAATTACGTCATTTCAAAAATCATGAATTGTATCAAGTAAACGGAATTACCGGTAATATGTGCTTTTACTTAAAAGACAATATAAAAAAAAATTACATTCAATTTTATACATAACAGCAAGGAAATTATATTTTAACTTTATAGTTATTTTATTATGCTGAGAGAATTGTTAACACATTTCATTTGAAATGAGGAAGTTTAGATAAAATATTATTTTAGTTTGTCCTACACTATTGGCTTCATTAATGAATGATGTATGTATACATGTATCTATGTATCATGTGTGAAATTCATGAATGTAATTAATAAAAATTAATGAAAATTATTCCTGTTAGTAAATGGGTATAATATACGTTAATATTTATCAAATTTTTTAAATTAAAAATAAAACATTCATTATCATTAATACATTGTACATTATCCATATTTACATACTTACTTCTATGAAATTCTTAATTTAGTCAGCATTTAGGTTCTTCTGTATTTTCCATATGATTTCATGCTATTATTTGTTCATATTTATGTAACGTTTCAATTTTTGTTGATGTGTATAGAATCGTCTTTTACATAGTTGCCGACGTTTTAACTATGCATAATAGGAATATTAATAAGTATTCGAAGTGAGAAATTAGTTTTTTAAGTCTCAAGAAACTTACTTTATAATCTTACAATACTTTAGATGTATAATATTAAGTTTATTTTGTCCAATAATTTTCAGTTAATTTTTCAATTTTGTATTTTTGTACATTGTGTATGTAAAGTACAATTACATAATATTTTTTATTTAAATTATAAATTTGCTTTTGTAAATCAATGAAATAAATACAAATATTTCTAATAATAATGCATATTGAACTAACAAGTTTTGGGCGAAGAAAAAAAAATACATAATACATTTAAAGTAGTAGTTAATAGTATAAAAAATTACTTAAGTATACATTTAACAATATTAAGATACATTTCATTCTAAAATGTAATAAGGGAATGCATGGACTCCACGTATGGTCATTATTTGTGAATATGTATTAACAGGTTTCTGTTTTTATATTTTTATTTTTTTATATCAAATAAGATTTTTTATTTGATTGCTTATTAAGCTTAATGTTATCATTACTATATTCATTAAATCATGGAAGGATGAAAGTTGTTAAATCTGTATTTCTGTGCGTAGAAAAAATTAAAAACGAATAGAAAAAATACATAAAACACAATAGATTCATCGGTCAAAAAAATATATTTTTCTTCTGCCGTGGAATTTTCCAGTCGATTACGTTTCATGCAATTGTATGAAAATACAAGTACGTATGCGCGTGACAAAAATTAAGGTATTACTAATTTACCGGTGCATCCAATGTGATTATTTTTAGAGACGTAAACGTACACCATGTGTAGGCGGATGCGTATCAGATGATGTTACTCATGGTTAGGGCTGACCCATTTTTTATGCCAAAATTCCTTGTTCTATAATTCAATTAGCTCTACTTAAATTACAATGAAAAAAGTTTTTTTTTTGTTCAATAGAAAAATAAATGAATGGAATACAATTTTAGGTTTAAAATCAAAAAAGTTATATAGAATTATTTTATTTGTTTCGATTATATGACAAGTGAGTTACACGATTTTCATTATACAAAACCACTAATCCATAGGACTTACCCAATTGGTTTATAAATATAAATGTTGGAATGTTACTTTTGAAATCAATGATAATGCATTTTCATAGTTTCATGGACACGTATATAATTTAAATATTACCGTGAATGTTATTTTTATGATGCGTTTATGCTATTGAGGATAAATATGAATTAATACTACAGAGAAGCCTTACTACGGGAAACCTTAGAAGATTATTTTTTAGGCATGTTTTACCAGCTGTATGATAGTTTCGAAGACCGTAATAATTTCTTTTGTTTATAAAAATACCTTGTTAAGTGTGAGAATTTGTAACCCTAACTCTAATCCAGTACTTATACCATAAGAATCGCGATTAATTTTATCCTTGTTTGGATTTATTTCAAACTACCATATCTACGAATTTTGGCTAATAAAATATTCCATTAATGTTCAATTATAAATTAAAATTGGTAGGTATTAATATTTCATTGAACTCGGAAATTAATAATGTATTATATTACCATTACGTTAGATAATGTCGTCAGTTATATTCAACTTCTACACGGGTATATATTTGATATTATTTGATTGCCAAATTTATTTGTATTCGGTTTGTGTTATCGTTTTGACGGGATTATTTTTAGTGATTTATGTAATATAGACTAGGTTTAAAATTGTATGTATGTATGAAGCAAAATGTTATGTATACATAACAACTATTGAAATTATTTGGTTAAGGTCTACACGACATTTCAAAGTTAATGTTTAATATATTTCATTTAAAGATATTATGAAAGCTCGAAGTACTTGAAAAATTGCTATCTATACAAAACGTAAATCAACATTGGTTAAAAATTGTCTCCGTAGGTCTTCGTCCTTCTTCCTCTCCTCCGCTTACCATGTACAAATATTATTTGTTCGAAAAACACTTAACTACTGTCTTTTTAGCTGAACCTCCGTGCAGCGTTAATAGCAACGCGAGTTTATCATAATACAACGTCCTCGGTCGAACGCAAAAAAATCAAAACGCGAACTACGAACGAACCGTTTTATTCCTACGCGTAACCATTGATTTTTTTTTAACGTTTTCAATAGTATCGTGGCATCGGGGAAGAATGAAAAAATATGCAAACGGTACCTGAAAATAATCTGGATGGTCGTAGTCTACGTGGTCATTTGTACATGCGATGAAAATTTTTCCCAGGGACAAAAATAGAGAAATCGCTATTATACGGTTTCGAGTTGGGAGAATGTATATAGTTTTAGAGGAAATAATGTAATATTAACGCGACGATAAAAGTTGTGTAGTCCCGATTGTAACGTACAACCGGTTTATCCGTCTTCGTTTTTTTTTTCTTTTTTTCCAAGTCGACAATCCAGCTGGTCATCCAGCATACTCTGCACACACGCATACACACGCACTCGCAAACGCAAACGCACGCAGCACGTGCGCTCTCGAGCATGTGTACAGACTTTAGTTTTCAACTACCCGTTCAATATAACTCCCACCCCGACATATTCCATTTATTATTTTTAAACATACTTACATCATATTATAATTTCTGTCGTTTTGCAATTATAGGTTTATCGAACGCAAAAAAAAATATATCTATATTTATGTAGGATGTACCTCTTGAAAATTTTTAATTTTTACGGGTGACTCGTTTTCACGAAGTTACTTAATAGTTAATTTCTACTTTATTCACTACAATATTAAATTATAAAATCTAGTCATGAATAATAAAATATATTAACACACACACCCACACACGCTGAGTGTTCGGATCTTTTTATAGAATTAATCTAAAAAAATATACTTTTTTAATCGTATATATTTTAAGAAAATATACTTCGATATTATCATGGTCCATGAGTAACGAGTAAAATTTAACAATTGAAAAATCAACCATCATATTATTATTATTTTGATTTGTTTATATATTTTTATTAAATGTAATCTTGAATTCTATAATTTTCTAGATTTATATGTATAATAATAAATAATAATAAGCAATATTTTGACTGAAATAAACATGTACCCTAGTATAATAGAATCGAGAAGCTGTTATAATGCATTTATGATAATTTTGCTATGTTAATATATTTGTACTACGAGTATAGTATTTAATGGGAAGGTTATGGTGCCTTTGAACCGATTTAATTTATTTGAATCAATATTGTTTTTCTTTGATATTATAGTATATTGTATAATATATAATATATTATATATATATTTAACAAAAATACTTTTTACAAATACATGATTAAATATACCTTTGCTAATTATGTTTTTATTACAATGAATTATATTGTATTCTTCTTCGTATAAAAATATATATTATCCGTAATTCATACCATTTTTTTTCGATAAAATTGTGCGACCTTAACATTTTTTCTGATATCTTTTTTATGTTAGTTGCGTCATTAACGTCAAATAATTCTGTGTAAGTTACTCTGTTTAATTACGAACAATTGAAGAAAAAATCCGTTTGACGGACCGACGTGTATAAAAGAATCTTTTATTGTTTTTATTTTTTTTTTTTTTTGCATTTACTTGTGGATTTCCGATTTTAATCTGTTTCATTCGAAGTCTTCGTATAACATATACATATAAAGTCTAACCTATCTCATATATATTGTTTAATATTTATTTTTACAATGTTCGTTAATGTTGAGATATGTTCCGTAAATAATAAACGTCAGGCGATGAAATATTTCCTTATAGTTGGAGTAATACCAATGTTTTGGTTAAGTTCTAAATGAGATATTATACTTTTGCAATTTTAAAAAGTAAATTACACAGAGGTATATTTTTAACTTAACACTTTAAATATAATTTGTACATTTAAAAATGTTTTGTAGTTATAAATTTAAAATGTATTTATAATACATAAATGTACAGTAAATACAGACTACAGTTATTTACAAGGCGACTAACACTCATGCATCTATATGAAAATATTAACATACCTAAAATTTGTGGCAAGAATATCATTTTATACTATTTATATTTAAATTTATATATATTTTCGTTAAGCTATTTCAATTGAAAATGTTATTTTTTATTTTATTATATTAATTGCATACAAATTTTGAATTATTATTACAAAATTGATTTAAGTTGTAAATATTTACCATTCATTTTTATCGTATACTTAAAATAAAATTTGTGTTACTAATCCAGAGTAATAAATTAAAAATAGATTACTTTATTTAAAATTCGAGATACACAATTTGTTTTTTGTTACACAATTATTCAAGACTGCAGAATACGATAGTAAATTGTTTGACTGTACAAAGTATATACGCAGATAAAATAACATTAAATACGTTTTTTGATTTTAATCGACCCGTCTATACAGTGATATTCGTTGCCGTTTTTTCACAGCCAAGCCTGGTGAGTATCTGTGACTCGATACTTTTATACCGACTTGTATATATTTTATTATACTATTGGTTTGCAAACATTTCGTAATACCTTTAGGTGTTATGTAGGTGTAGGTATAATGAATGTGACATATCGGCATTTCGTATGTGAGGGTGGGTACTAATCGGTTCCAATAAAATCGATTAACGAACGTGAGATCCTTTTAGTGTTATCGTGCATTATCTCTCTTTCATTCAGATTTTATCCATTCGAGGGGTTCTGAAGATTATTATACGTCATTTATTAGACGGAATCCTTGTCCCTTCACTTTTTTATCGATATCGTCTTTACTACCACCACCCAGTTTTATCTGCAGTGCCCATCTGCCTAAGTTGATTTATAATACGTAATACAGGCAGAACAGAACCTGCTAGACTATGTAACCGGAACACATTATTAGAATCACGCCCCCCTTTGGACTGCCAACACAATCGCTGTTCTTATGTTGGTCTTTCTCAGCATAATGACCTTGTATGGTAAGATTAACTTGTTCGTTAGAAGTCCTTTCCCGATTTATACGGATCGTTTTTCATCTCAAAGCGGATTTTCGCAATTTATAGCTTGAACTCTTAAATACTGTTCGAGTAATCATCAAGTTTTTTCAAATATCTGTATATTTTGAAATTCAGTTTTGACAGTATCACAAAACTTCCTAACACTTACTTTTCATTTGATCAACGATTTCTATAAGATATTATTATTCGTCGAGACTTATAATAAAGGCTAAGTATTATACAATATTTAAATTACTATGCTGTAATGTGTTATTTATATTTAAAATATTTTAGTATCCATTTAATCTACATATAATATTATTTATTTTGAAAATATTTATAATTTAATAATATACTAGAAATTTAAAAATTTAAACGTCAAAAAATATGTCTTAACGATTATATTTAAACAAATTATAATTAGATATTTTGTTATTAAAATGTTAAATATTCAACAAAAACTATAATATTCAGTTATATAATACTATAAAACTATTTATTTATGTATTAAGTATTTGATTTAAATACTACTCATTGTACTATTCAATCATTTAAGTAAAAAATAATTAAATTTACATTATCATATATTTTTTTTAGTAAATGTTCTATTTGTTTCACAATTTTAAGAAAACTTAAAAACCTTATTATAAATTTATATATAAAGACAAATAGTATTGGAAACTTTAAAATCACTCAGACTATTCAGTCTAAAAAGAGTAATTTTACTATGTCTTTACGCTCATAACTTTTACACATAATCTTTTTTTTAATTTTATTTAATTTGCTCTTTGGTACATATACATTATAAATTGTAGGTTATAACATATATTTGATAACTTGGATAATATATTAATTAAAGTTAATATTTATCTAATATTTTTATACTATTAATTACTGTTAAATACAACACCTAGGTGTTATATTATTATTTTATTATTATATTACTGGTTAATATTCATATATTTGTACATTACAGTACATTATATATATATATATATATATATATATATATATATTTTATAATGGTAACATTTCTCTTTTACATTACTAAATATACCTAACTATAATACCTTGTACCTAAACAATAATACAAATTATAACAACTGATTTTTAATCATATTGATCTTTTGAGAAACCATGTCGTTTGAATTTTTAACGATCTGCTTTTTGAAGTTCATTTAACTTTTTTAAATACATTATATTTAAAAACTAGATGTCATAGATGTTTGATTTAGTTATAAGGTAAACCTAGAAAGTTAACGACTTATAAAATGTCAAGATTCCTTATAGTTATTTATATACATGTTATCCTATAAATATTATATTTAACTGCTCATAATAGAAAAAAGAAACTGTTTAGTGGTTATTTTATTACAAGCGATTTTGCCAAAATATCATCAGTCATCACATAAATTTTAAAATAAATTACTGATACATTTTTCTAATTACAAAAAAATTTAGCATATTCATTATATACGTATATTCATGTAGATATCTATTATTCGAATTTCATCGACTTTAAGACCAATTAAATTCTTGACATTTTAAAACATTTAATAGCTGTTTATTTAACAGTTACAGCTGTTATAGGTATTCACAGTTCAGATAAAATTATTTTTCCCTTTCGTTAAAGTCTTTACTGTCAATGTTATTATCATGTATAATGAATTATATAACAATTTAATTATATCAACCACTTACTTAATCATATTACTTATTATATGATAACTAAATTATATTTATGTATTCAGAAATATTAAGTGCAAGTTTCTTAAAATATTTCAACATGTTTCTTCATATCTAAACCATAATATAATACTAGATGTAATTACAGAAATATGTTACTGTCAAGAATTAAAGTAATATTGTGCTTAGTGTTTAATATTATGTTTGAAATTTTAATTACGTTACATTGGAAATGAAGAATAGTGTACTGTGCAACAATAATAAACAATTAAATGTTTCGCTTAAATTGTAAAACTATAAATGTGTACAACTATATAAGTATAATTATTATGAATTATATCTTATCATTTTAATTAGTAACATAGTAGTTATTTATCTGTTAATATTTTGATCAAAATTATTGTGATTTAAATTTGTCTGGATTCATTTACAAATGCAGTTATAATAATCTTTGTGATTATTAGAATATTGTGAATTTTATTTGGAAAACGATATTATCGTTCAATGTTCGAGTTATAGCAGATTCTTGAAAGGGTACCCACGTTTACTGTGCAATACTGCTAAATATTTTTGTAGAAATTATATTAATTTATCTTTGCCACTTTTTGTGTGATTTATGTAGAAATGCATTACTTAAAGTATAATAGCAAAATTACAAATTGTTTTTTAATGACACATATGGTTAATGACTATACTATGTAAGTAATTTTTAAAGATTTATATTACACTTCAAAATGTGTTCTTGGACGAAAGAGTTTAGAAAATTAAACTGTTATTACTTTAAGATTTTTTATATAATTGCAGTAAACGTAAATTACTGCACAGAAATGATCGATTTCTTGCCTATTAGTGCTGAAATAAACGACTTAAATACCGAATTCTTGGACAGAATCGTTTGAACTGAAACTTTTTTTTGACGGAATTTAAGTAATAGTTTAGTTTATTTATTTTCCCTTGTGTGCATTCATTAGCTATTAATAAATAAGCATTGAAAATATTTCCTAGCCATCAATCAATGTTTTTACGGTTCGATAAACGGACTTTATACAGTTTGGAGAAAACCCGTGTACGATTACGTTTATTTCATACACATTATAACATACTTCCGGCCCTTAATAAAACGTATTCGCATAAAGTTACAGTAATAATAATAAAACCAACATGTTAGTAATGTACGTAATTTATAACGTATAGAACAGGAATATAATAAGTACGAGACTTCTTATAGGTTTGCGTCTAATATCGTTTGACCCGTGTGTGGCGGTGGCGTTCGCGGCCGTTACAGCCCGTCGCGGTTACCGAATGATGTCGAGATTGGTCTTTTGAAACGCGCGCTATCGGCTCGATCGCATTCGGACGGGCTGCATAAACGGGGACGACGGGGGCGCGCGTAACACCACGTCTGCGATGGCGAGCGCCGATTGCCCGTTCGTTCTGCACACCATTAAGCACTCTTCAGCCATCGCCACGAGAACACACAATAATAGTGTATGACGCGTGTTCGTGTACGTCTTATTCGCGCAACGAAATCCGTCTTATCGTATCACACAGTTCACGCGCACAATGGTCATCGGCGTCATTGTGTTTACGTCTCGCGTGCGATGCAATGGCGTCGGCGGCAAGTAGATCGCGTTCTCCTGCGGGCAACGGCACTGCATCACCACGGGTGTTTCCGTGCCTCGATTTAACATCGAGGATAACGGTCCCCCTTTTTTTTTTCTTTTTTTTTTTTTTTTGTAACCGGATTTGATGTCGCCGGTTACGAGAACGTCGCGCAAAAGTTTATAACGGTCACCGATGGCGGGCGAAGATGGGCGCGCATCGTGTGCACGTGCACACGATGTCCTACTGTGGATTCACACGGCGGTTGAAGATCTGCATGAACTGTGTGACCATCGATTATATAGGCTTTCCAGCGTGATAAACTGGAATAACGATGATCTTACGGGTTCTGACTATAATCAATCGGAACGAGTATCTCTTAGTGTCACACGAACAATTCATTAGACCTTTGAAAAATGTATTCATATCCTTTGTACGGTCTCGCGCATGAAATACTGTACGTGCAACGCAGACAATAAGAAATTTTACGGTTTACGTTTTTGTGGGTTTTCGTCCGTTTTAGAATTTTCGGCGCGTCTCGTTCGGCTCCGATACCTAGTATTTCAAGAACCCTAGAAACTGTCAAAATAGTATGATATCGTAGTGATAAACACACGCTCTACCCGTCCTCGTCGCTCCATGTCGAGTACACCCTACAACCAGTCCAGTGAAAGACATAAGCGCGAAAATGAGAAAAGAAAAAAATATATATATATTTCATACGAAAGTGTTAAAATGTTTTCTTTCATTTGGATTTTCATCCGTATACCGAAGCATTTGACGCCTTGGCAGATTTAATGTCTATTGCACCTGAAGATCAAATAATTTACAAATTTATTGATTACATTTTAAAAGCATACATCGGTTTCAATATATTATAAAATGTGGACTGAAATTCCGAACGTCGACATATCGTTGACATTTAAAAGATCAATTTTATATGGCTCATTGTTCCGTTCATGTTGTAATTGATATATTTTTAATACTACAAAGCGAAACACATTCATTTATGAATTTTTCTCCTAACAAAATATTGTGAATATCTTCAGGGGTGGATTTGGAAGTATGACATTTTAATAGGGCTCTTATTCAATTATTAGTCTTTTGACCAATATTAAATTACACACTTGCACAATGCATAGCACTTCCAAAGGGGAGGGGTGCTAAAGCTCATTAGCACCTTTCTTTGGATCCGTGCCTGAACGTATTCACTAAGACATAGTTGTAAAATGGAAGTAATCCCCGGATAGTGAAATAAGTCGTTTGGAATGCGTGAAAAAGAGTTGGATCGAAAAATCAACCGGTTTGTTCAAACTGTGTTTGTTTTCATTTATTCTTACGCGCGTACGTCTAATCGATTATTGACGATTTTTAATGTTTTTAAATTATTTTTCTAAGGTACGCAAAACGTCAACTTTGGCGCGAATGATACGTTCTTTTTGCACCCTTCGGCGCTCATGCCGCGACAGGCGTGCACGACGTCGGCGGATGATTGGCGCGCAATGTCCTCGCCGCGAACGACGCGTGATTTTCGTCGCACCGCCTCACGCCGTACATCCGACCAGTTTTCGCGTCCCGAAAGCGCGCGCGCAGTGGGTGGCTGCAGCGGGCGTATCTGTGCCCGTGCACCGTGCGCGCGTACACTGGCGACGACGACCATAATGATAACGGCAGTAATGATATCGTGTGACGCGCGCGTAGTGGTTTCACGGTCGGGAGGTTCCCACGCGACGGCGGCGGTGAAGAGAGAATGAACGACAGAGAGAGAGAGAGAGAGAGAGACAACTCCTCGGTCGCGCTGTGACAAACGCGGTCCAGATCCGTCGCAGCCGGTCGGTCTAGGTTCACGGACCTTTTGGCCCGTTGATAATTACCGTCGCGAATCGTGGTCGGTTCCCGGCCTCATTAACCGCGCGCAGAACCCTCGGATCCACCGCCGGCGTACCCCGCGTGTACCTACACGCGCACGCGGATCGACCGTGACCGAGCCCCCCACCCCGTCCGTCGGCTGCCGATCGCCGTGCACGATGTCGTCACCGCGCGTTCCGTGTCACATCCCGTGGTCGGGCTAACCCGCCCGCCGCACATTCACCTGCGCGCACACCGTCGGCATTTACCGCGGTACCGCTGTCGCCGTCGCCGGCATCCCGTCTCCGGGCCGTATACAGCGCGCGCCCATAGGCCCATCGGTAGGTTAGTTTATCTGTCGTAGCTGATCGGTATACCGTCCCGTTTCGTGTTTCAGTTGGACGACGCCGCCCTGCAGCTGTACAAGGACGGCGACTTCGGATCGTACCTGGACATGGAGGCGTCCATTTCCGAGCAGCCGGAGGAGTTCGAAGGATTTCAAAACGAGTGAGTTCGACGCGATCGTACGCGATTTCGCGCGCGATCAACACGCCCGCCGTCGTATCTGTACGTGATATGTATATCCTACGCGTACGCGGTCGTGTCGTAAATCATCCGTACGAAACGATCCATATCGATCGTCGCGGTCGCCGTTGAAGTGCAACGGGACGGTTGTCGCATGTGAATCGTGACAGTCACATCCGACCGCGTCCGGGATAAGATACATACAATGCACAACGTGTTATTAAGACATCGTCGCTTCGCGTTACCGTTGTATTTTACGCGCGTGGGTTTCGACCGGCGGGCGGGGATGCGAAGTTTTCTCACGTTCCGTGCGATCCTTTGGGCGCCGGCACGGCGCGACCGCTTGAGCCACCGCGCGTGCGGACAAAAAACCTCCCAAGATCGTATGCGACCGTTCAACGCCATGTTTTCGCTCGCGGTAAAACGACATCGTATCCGATGTTTCCCTACCCCACCTCACCCCCGACCGAGCGAGTTCAACACGATAATTGTTTTTTAATTGGAACGCGTTATAGGACTTCAGATACTTTGGCCTATGAGTACTCCGAGTACTGGTATTTTAGTTGCGAGCTCGTGATCTCGCTGGGTGTTACCGTTGGCGATTTCCCGACTAGTGTTAAGCAGCGATCTTTTTATGTTCAACGCTTACCAAACCTACAAGTACGTACACACGCTGTACAGATTGTAGATTTTTTTTTAAAAAAAAAAACAAAAAAAATTGTGATTTTCGAATTTAATTTAACAGGTAATAATAAAAAATACAGTTTACAAAAAAAAAAAATCATACCACCCTTACAATATTATATGCTTCTGTATTTGAATAGGTTTTTTTTGATTCGTTGACGTAAAGTTCTCTAAATTTTGGTAGATTATTTTTGAGTTATACAATAATCTTTGAAATCCTAGCACTTTTCAGTATGAAACGCATCATGTTAGAATCGAACTTTCCTAGATTTTAATAAAAATTACTATATTTTGATTTTATTATGTTATTTATTATAGCGCATTATATTATATTATATTATAAATAAATATATTTAATATGTTCTTCCTAATATTGTCTATTGTTAAATATTCAATAAATAATAACTACTCAAAATAAAACTATGCAATTAAATGAACAATAACATTATAATTTAAACAACAATTAGAACTAATTTTCAAATATTTAGTAATAGTTAGTAGTCTAACTCCTATATTTTAAATTACATTTACATTAATGAGCGGTAGATACATATATTTATATAAGAACATGTAATTACGAAAATATAATGGACTGCATAGAAATTGAAAAGATCAAGTATAAAGAATTATTTTTATGGCGTCATGGAAAGTTATAAATTCTTAGTAATAATTATTATTTAAAAATAAAATGATTTTATTATAGGTTCCTTCTTGTAAAAACGAATTAAAATAATAATGCTTATTTTAATGTTTGTCCGATTTGCGTGACAACATTGAACAATACGTAAGCAATACGTTAATTAATTTAGTATGTAATACACTTTTTGTTCTGAATTACTTTTCTCAACATTCTTTTATATTTTAAAGTTTTTTTACGTTCATTTTGAGTTAGTTAACAACATTTTAAAAATATTTGATTAAATAAGTTGCATGATTTAAGGAATTATTCTATGAAACTATTCAATTCAACCTTAACTAATAATGTATGGTAAATATTTGTCACTTGGTGTATACAACAGTTATTGTTTTTTAGAACTCTACTTGTTATTTACTTAATGAACTGTGAACTAATTTTACTGTTATTATATAGTTACCGTGTCCTATCAAATATAGTAAATAAATTGAACAAAAAAAAAAATCTGTCACAGCTTCAGTAGAGAATTCTAATCATGATAAAAAATTACCGTTATGGGGACAGATTAAGATCGGTATGGATACTTAGTTAAAAGACTAAATAAATAAATGAGAGCTATTATGTTACCGCCTTCGACACGGGTTGTAGTTACCCAAGAGAAAAATTCAACGAACGTTTAGATCTAAATGTCGGATGGAGTTTTTATTTTAGTCACGATTTCGGGCTGTTCAAAAAACATAGTTTTGTATCCCACGGTAATTGTTAGCTATCTCGGCCTCTTTCTTTTCATGCCGTACTTTTTATCATTTACAATTCTAAATATTCCTCTGCATTAAGAGAAACTCCATATGGATACTAAGGTAATATTCTAAAACATTTATGCGTTCATGTATGTATAAAAATAAAATAAATTTAATGTTTATGATAAAATAGAAATACAAACATTTTTTTACATTATATCTTATTGTAATAATCCAACTATGATTATGTTATATTGATTGTTAACAACAAAAATGTTTTATTACAGTAAAAGAAATTCGATTGTTTTGCGCACGCAGTTGTCTGTCAAAGTACATACAATAATTGGTAAGTATTCCATAAATTGTAAGTAAGAAAAATTTGATATTTATGGTCGAGTGGTTCTTATTACGTTGTTTGAAACTAATGTTAGTCTGAACGAATTCATAGCGTGGAGTCGCAAATTGTTTTGGCTGTACGTTTTAAACGTTTATATGAATAGAATACGTTAGAGCACAATTGATAACGAATAATGATGAACACCGTGATAATTGCTTCTCTTCCCGAACAGTACACGAAAAATCGTGACCTTTAATTTGTATTATTTTGCAGACAAATTGATGAACTCTGAAGGCAAGGAGCTCCGTAGATGTTTGTTCGCGCTCAAGCACATATTTCAGGTGAGAGACCACGACACATGGAACATACTATAACAATAATTTCTTTGTGCGCGTGTTTGCCAGGGGCACACGTTTCAAGGTTTAAAGAAACTGTTTGTCGTGTGCGCCTAATGATTAGCAATGTAAACAGCCTGAGCCATTGTTCGAGTACCACATATACAAATATACAAATGAAATATTATTGTAATATGTTGTAGGAGGATAAGGATTTGGTTCACGAGTTTATTCAGAATGACGGGCTAAGGTGTCTAATCAAGTTGGGATCGGATGTCGATCAAAACTACCAAAATTATATATTAAGAGGTATTACGCACATTGATTTTTAATTGTACATACAAATTATTATTGTTTTATTTTTAGCTCTCGGTCAAGTAATGTTGTACGTGGATGGTATGAATGGTGTTATCGAAGATAACCCTACCATTCAATGGTTGTACTCGTTACTAACATCCAGATTTCGATTGGTTGTTAAAACTGCGTTAAAACTGTTGCTAGTCTTCATAGAATATGTCGAATCCAATTGTTTGATTTTCATTCAAGCTGTTCATGCAGTGCATCAATCTAATGGTAAACATCATGTTTTATTTTTACTGAACGAATGTCTCTATACGATTTAATTCTTTACAAAGGCACTCCACTGTGGAGTAATGTTATGAAATTGCTTACTGAACCCGACATGGTTGACACGGAACTGTTAGTGTACGCTATGACGTTAATCAATAAAACATTGAACGGTATACCAGATCAAGATACGTATTACGATCAAGTTGATGCTATTGAAGAACAAGGAATAGAACAAGTCGTACAAAAGTAATACAAAAACATTATAACTATTATGTTTATGTATAACGAACATATATTTATTTTCAGATACATGTCTAAGCCAGGAACTGAACTCGATCTTCTCAGACAACTTCAGATATATGAAGTTGTTCTGCAACACGAAGATGGAGATAACAAATCTACTCCAATCAGAGTAGACCATTCAATCAGGTAACTAGTGTTAAAAAAATATAAATATTTAAAAATATTAATTTGTATTAAATATTGTATATTTTTAGAAAAACATTAAGAAACAGAAAATCCTTGAATTCTTCATTAGATTCTGTAGATAGAAGAAAATCTAGAAGACACTCAGCTGGTAACCCATGTGTTCAGATGCCTTTACTTATGGAAAGACTCGATATAAATTCACCTCAACCAAAACTAAATAAATTACCTCATCCAGGTACATAAGAATAGATTTTGAAGTATTTGTGAATCTCATCTAACCCATTTATTATTTATGGTTTTTGACAATTGTTTCTAACAGTCAATCAAAAAAAAAAAAATAATATATATATATATATATATATATATTTATTTTACCATAATCTATATAGCTTGTTATTTTGCTTATTTTGGCTTAGCTTTATGCATTAATATTAGTGATCGTCGTTGTGAAGTGTTATTGTTTGTTTCGCTTTGCATAAGGTGAGGACGCTGGAGTGACCCCTGGCTTAAAACGAAGAAGGGAACGTGCTCAAAGACAACGGAGCTTGCTCCGCGAACAGTATAAGAACAATATAGCTCGTCCCGATTGGTCTAGTACTGATGATCAAGGTATGTAAATTTGTTTTGTTTTTCATGTGTCAATTAGTCAATTAATCAATACAGTAAGATGAATTCATTAAATATTTTTTTTTTACAATTTATAATAACCATTACAATTTATTAGGTGAAAGTTCCGAAGGGCAAAATGGATTACATCCGTTTAACCTGTCATTTTGTAACGGAGATTCGGAAGTTCAAAGGGAAAGCTCAGTAAAAGATTTAACGCAGAAATTAACAAGTCTACGTAGTCCAGATGAATCGCCTACCAAACTTGCCCCACCTTTAGATGACATGAGAGGAATAATTTCAAAAGCAATGGAAGGTAAACTATATTTATAAGTATTATTATTTATAAATTAAGCACTTATAATTTTGTCAAAAGGTCTTGCTAAATCTCAATCTAAAAATGAAGTAGTGAAAAGTCCAACTTCAGATTCAGCTATAGATATATTGTCAAAAAAAACTGAGACTGATTTACAATGGGAAAGATTAGTGAGCGAGTGTGATCGCTCTCTTCAATTATGCGACTTAGACTTTTCTACTTTACACTCTGATGATGATTCTGATGTGTTGGCTTGCTCTTCATTACTTGGAGGAGTTCCTCCTCCGCCACCACCTTGCCCTATGTTACCACCCATGCAACAACATGTAGCAAAGAAAACTAAAAAGACTGTAAAACTATTTTGGAAGGTAATTATGATTTTATACATCAAATAATCTATTTTAAATTAAGTTTAATATATCATTTTATCATTTTCAGGAAGTTAGAGATGATCCAATGGCTAGAGTTAAATTGAACTCAGAACGATTATTGTGGGAAGAATTAAGTCCTGTCGAAGTCGATACCCATAAACTTGAACACTTATTTGAATCTCGAGCAAAAGATTTTATTACCAAGGTAAATTATAAAAACTATTATTTATTTTTATCATTAATGAAGTAATAAATGCTGTATATTTGGCCTCACAAATGGTTTCGGGTAACGCAAAAGTAACACACTTGGGATTTTGGATAAATATTATAATGGTTCTCTTAATATTACGAGTATAATTTGCATTTATGCTTGATAATATTTTGTAAAGCTTTTTAATCATATTTTGTTTGTTTTAAATGCTATCAAACTGAAAAAAACGCGGATTGTACAAATTGTTCCAGGAGGTAAGGCTTTATTGCTTGTGATTAAAAGGGGTGGAGGATGTTAATATGACTACTATTTTCTTAAAATTATTTAAATATTTAGAAACAGCAAGAAATGAATAAAACTAAAGAAGTAATTGTGTTAGATCCAAAGCGATCCAATGCAATTAATATAGGCATGACAAAGTTACCTCCGCCACGGTCCATCAAAGCAGCCATATTGAAAATGGATCCTACTGTTATTAATAGAGAGGGAATCGAGGTAATAAAATTAAATCACGTATTATATGCTCAATTTAAAAAACTAAATTTATGTTTTGTCATTATTTTTATTATTATTTGGTTAATATTTTTACAGAAACTTATGACAATGCTACCTAGCGAAGAAGAGCGTACAAAAATTCAAGAGGCACAATCTGCGTGCCCAGATCTGCCTTTGGGCAGTGCTGAACAGTTCCTATTAACATTAGCGTCAATATCTGAACTACCAGCTAGACTGAAACTCTGGTCTTTTAAACTAGATTACGAAAATGTAGAAAAAGAAATTGCTGAACCACTCATGGACTTAATGCAAGGAATTGAAATATTAAAAACCAATCGCACATTTAAAGCAATACTAGGCACGTTACTTTCAGTAGGAATATTTTTAAATGGGGCCGAAGTCAAAGGTTTTCAAATAGAATATTTGGCCAAAGTACCAGAAGTCAAAGATACTGTACATAAACATTCTCTTCTTCATCATTTGTGTCATATCGTTATGGATAAGTTCCCCGAGTCCACGGATTTATATTCTGAGGTAACTTTTTGTTTATAAAACAATAATTGTTACTTAGAATGATTAATTGAATAATATTCTGGATATAGATCGGTGCTATTACACGTGCATCCAGAGTAGATTTTGGAGAAATATCTGCGACGTTAACTAAAGTTGAACAAGAGTGTAGAGCATCTTTCGATCATTTAAAGACAATCAGTAAACACGATGGTGCAACTGTTATAAAATCCAAGTACGCCACAAATTGTTGTAACAATAAGTACACATTAGTACTTAATAAATAGTTTCACAATGAGTGTTAAATTTCTGTGTTAATATCGAATTTTTTGTTTTAGGATGTCAGAATTTTTAGCAGATTGTGCAGAACGTATTGTAGTTCTCGGTAAAGTTCACCGACGCGTAATGAATCGTTTTAATAAATTTTGTCTTTGGCTCGGTATTCCTTTGCACAAAGTTCAACTCACTAAGCCAAATGAATTGTGTCGTATTGTATCCGAGTTTTCATTAGAATATCGTACCACTCGAGAGCGCGTAATTCAACAACTTCATAAAAAGGCTAGTCATCGAGAGCGGAATAAAACACGAGGTAAAATGATTACCGAAGTTGGGAAAATTGACGGTGAAAACGCTGATACAGAACTCAGGCAACTGTTGGACAAAAACCCTTCGCACAACAGAGTGTTCTCGTGGAGGAATCAGTGTAGGAATTCTATAGGTTAGTATCGTCGTACCAACGAATTTTTGACAAAATGTAAGACGATGTAATAATATATATTTTCGTAAACAGGAAATACAAATGGTGTTCACTTAAGCAATGATGACGATGAGTTGATCGAAAGCTTAGTTAAAACTGTCACTGCTACGCCTGGAGCGAACACCAGAACGGCTCAACGGGAACGTAAGAGAACTAAAGACGCTCATAGAAAATCACGTGAGTAATAAAATGTTATATTTTAACTTGAAACTCTATTATACATTCTACCTGAATATGTTTAATGACTTACGCAGTGATCAAAAGGTCTCGAACTAGGGATAATATACCAAGACAAAGTAGCAGTCACTCTCGTAATTCGATGTCGTAGTTTTGGTAAATTAAAATGTTGTGTTCGTTTGTGTTTTTGGTTGTGTCTTACCTAAATACCCACCTACTCTTTATTATTAGTTTAACTTTATGTACTCACCTTTTTTTTTTTTTTTTGAGATTAATTTATTCTCTATCTCTTTCTCATTTCACAATCAAAATATATATCAAAACATATTTCAACAATTTTCTACTACACATATTTTAAAAAAAACGTGTCATTACTTTAAATTAATGATGTTAAGATGCAACATTCTTGACATCTAGGACAAGATGTAATGATAGTATTTGTGCAATAAGTACAACAATCTAATGGTGTTATATTAGTCATCATACATGACACCTAACAGCAATTATATGATAAGTGTTTACCGAGTACTTGATAGACGTTCGTAGTATTATACATGATGTGTTACTATTGTTTATCTAGTTCCCTAGTTTTGTGCAATATTTAATGTCTTGTAACTATTTGTAACTTTATAGTACCTACTTATTATCTTCTAATTGCTTAATTGTAACAATTAATTCTTTGTACGCAAAGAAGTGTTCATATTTTTGTAAATTTACAGTGAGGCGTACGTTGCGTAATGGTCTGAGCGACGAAGACAAAAAACATTTGGCGTCTTTCATAAAAGGCTACTGAACTGTGATATTCATGACGTCAAATCTTATGACTGATAATACTATTTAGACGTTTCTTAATTATTTCCTATTTCATTATTTTTACATTTATTTAACACTCGAAAATTTTAACAAATTACTTTTTATCTGTTTTCTTCTTCCTCTATGTGTATTTACTCATATTCTGAAAAATATATTTATCATAATTCAGCTAAAATGGCGGCATTTATCAAACAGAAAAAAAAGAATATTAAATTATGTAAGCATTTATTGAATAGTTTTGTAATGTTATACAAAGTAAATAAACGTTGTTATCAAAATAAATTTGTGAAGTTATTTTTTTTAAATAGGTATACCTATCAAGCCGTTGATATATTTTTACTAAGTATATTTATTAAAATATATCTATAAGTATTTGTTTAAATAAACATCTTTCAAGTTGTATTAATATTAATATTTTTTAAAAATATGAAAAAATGAAATGCGATTATTCATCTAGTAATCAATGTTCTTAGAACTTTATAATGCACTTATTAATTAGTATTTAAATGAAACATAACATTTAAGTTGTGTTTTTTGTATTGCTGATTTGATAGACGGGATGATCAGTCAGTGGTGGAGGGTCGGAGATACTAAGGTTGTGGTTGCTGTGGTAGCGGGTCGCGTGAGGTGGAGGCAGTAGCGGTCTATTAGCTCCTATTTCATACGGGCGCATGTAAACTCCGTCACAAGTACCTTTTTTTACTGTAAACTCCGCCAGAAAAAAAAAAACAGGTAAAATTAGGTTCATGAAAACTCCGCCAGTGAATAAAATCAAGTAGTAGTATAAAATTAATATGATATATTAATAAAAAACCCTACCTAATAAGTAATAATAAAACGATCATATTTTTCATAATAATAATCGTTATACTTAATAATCCAAAAATAAATATAGTGAACTAAAATGATGTGATACAATTTGTAAATATTCTAGGTCTTGTATCACTCCATTAGTGTACTTATTTATAGCCTGTAATACAGTAATTTTTCTTTTTTTTTTTAATTTTTTAGTTTATTTACTTGAGTTATGCCATTTAGTTTAATATAAGTTTGGGTTTGAAATTCGATAAGAACTTTATTAAAAATGTGAACTTTCGGGTGACTTTTATAAAATTAATTTCTTATATGACTGTGAAAGGATTCACAGGCATTTGTTGTAAGATTTAAATTTGCACTCTGATCAGCCTACAAATGAGGAGGAAATGCTGCGTCATTACTTATGTAATTGTCAACAAAGTAATCTGAGAAGTAATCTGGGGTCGGATGGCATGATTGCTTCTAAAGTAAAAGCAAATATATCGGAAACTTTTTCGGGAGATAAAAACAATAATCCGAAACATAGATGAAGTCACTTACTTATTTCTGATTAGCTTTTATATTCAAAACTCAGTCCAAAGTTTTGAATTGCCCTCCACCATGATTGACTGAGACGAAATCGACATCCTACTAAACTAACATTAGGCCATATTTTTTTGCATGCATTATGAATTGCTAATTCAAAATCAACAACTATTTCCGTTGGACTTAAAACTAAATTTAGCTCTAAACATTTTTCACAGATTGATTTAAAACAATTAATATAAGTCTTTTGTTTTTTATCTTTTAAAAGACAGAAGACAAGTGAAATATAATGTCCATTAAAATGTCCATGAAAAGTAAATAACTGATAAAAGAATTGAATACAATAATCAAACGTACCATTCACATAAATTGTTTCTGAGATACATAAATGTTTTAAATTTGTAATACAACTATATACAATAAGCTCATTATTAAAATCAGATAAAATTAAAAAATTTTCATCTCTGATCGTTTTTGGTGCCACCTGAATAAGTGAAAAAATAACTTCAGTTCGTGAAGTTAGAACTGGTGGCATTAATTTTCTACGTGCATTATACAAATTTCTTTTTATCAACGACATGTCATTCGAAGTTAAATTTGTTGAGTTTCTTATAGTTCTGCTACAACATTCTAATCCCATATTTAATATTTTAGCTATAAGAAAAAAATATATCAATATTCAATGTTATGAAATCTTTCATTGATCATTTATTTATTTTGTTTATGTAGATACAACACGTGTACCTATTTTATTTTGAAATGTATTTACCCGGCTTATCACGAATGTCGTCCACCGCTTTTCTTTTTACACAACTACTTATTTCTTGTCTTTCTAGTATTTGGTTTGAAATTGGAAAGCATGAAATAATGTGAGTATCATTTGAAAAATTTATCAAAGTAATATTATGTTGCTCAGCTCCAACAGTTTTTATAAACGCATTACAATTTTTGTTATTGCACCTCAATTTTATTTCACCAGACGCGTATTTTATATTCTTGTTATACTTGTAGTAGTTAAATAAAACCAATAAAATGCCTCGTTGACCAGTTATTAATTTTATATTATTACTTTGTTGCGACATATTTTGTTCAGACATATTTCGTTCAATATAAAATATACACGGAGACACGCAGACTACGAATGACTATGTTTGCCAAAGTATAATTTACGTATACCTTACCTACTGCCGATATGATCATTGGAAATACAGATTTCAGATTATATGAAGATAAAATTGTTAATAAATGAATCGATTTCACCTTGATATGATATTTTTGTCAATTTCAATATATGCCGTCGCAATAGATGTTAACGTATTTAATGTGAGAAGGCACATGGCAATACAAAACAAAAATAACTGGCGGAGTTTGCATTAGACCTTTTATTACCTTTTTATCTTGACCGGTATTCTGGTGGAGTTTGCAATCACCCTTTTATACTTCTGATTTTGTTTGATTGTTTTGAAAAGAAAGAAGTTCCGTTACACGTACAAAATATTATTATCACCACAGAAAAATTAAGTTCTTTAGCTGAATATTGCAAGGAAGCACAAGGGTGTAAGTTGATGTTCGTTAGTACCTATCTACAAATCTTCATCATTATTGTCTTAACGTTCTTGACGTGATTATGGTGGAAACCACTAGTTCTTTTAAGATCCAGATCATTACGAGTATATCAGTGTTTCACCAAACTCGTCTCGATTTATATAAAAAAGTAGCTACATTATACTAACAACAAACTATCGATTCAGGTACTGTTCAGCATAGGTACCCTTTTATTGCTTCATTACTTTTAACTCTCCAATTTATTATGGAAATGAAATAATAACATAATTTGAATAATGTTTTTGGCAAATGAAGAAATATAAACTTATGAAACCGAACAATGCGTTGCTAATTCAGAGTACTTTTTCTCGTAGGTTAAAATTTGATTGAACTTTAGAGGGGAAGATTAAATCATTTTTTGCAAAACTATTTTAATAACCTATTTAGTACTTTTGAAAACAATTTCAAATAATTTTGGGGGGGGGGGGGGCTAAGGCTCTTAAGTACCCTTCAATCACCGCCTATACTTTTTCAACAAATGAAAAAGCATGTTCACGAAATTTGTATACAGATAATACCTGAAATCATATTATTCATTAACATCAAAATGTTATGATGTACCTAATATTGTTAGTATAACATATGACAACGATATGTATTCAACAATAAGACACAAAATCATGAAATCGAGTCGTTTCAATTTTAAGAACTCTATGATTTCTGCAGAGTGTCCTTAAACGTTAATAATTGGTTCCATAATTCATTATTAAAATTTATTTACGATAATCGTTAAATTAAGTAAGGTTTAAAAAATGGTGATAGATATAATGTTGTTAATTAAATAGTTCACCGAATTTTTTTATTTGAAAAACATTAAAAACGTTTGTGTTTTATGAAAATTAAGGACAGAAAAACGTTAAAATAAATTATAAGTTCTTGATTGATTTACCTAATAAACGTTATGAAATAATTCGGTCTTAAACATTTAACCAGAAGAACGTTTAAAAATAATACGTTCTTGAATATTTAATCAGAAAAGCATTTTACAGTATTACGTTCCCGAACGTTTTAGAGTTATTCATTCGTATTATTATTTAACTGCTATAGGTATATGAACGTATTTAAGACGAAACAACACATGCGAACGTGGGCAATTTTTGGTGTCTTTTCAAGTATTACGTTCCTTCAGTGCATAGGATATTTATACAATATATCTAATCGACTAATTGCCATCATCAATATTACGATGATCATTTTAATCGTTTATGCAATAGAGTAATAAAAATTGATGATATTGTGGTTTCTAGTTTACAATCAATAAATGTAGGAAAACCTGTCTCACAAATTTTATAATATTAGACTCTGAGTAATATTTCAGTTCTAAAAAATAAAAAAATATTTGAAATATTATATAATGCATATCACATAAGGAGTGATGACTTTATTGTATGCCATAATTAAATAACTGATTCCGTTTATGTTAAATAGGTTACAGTGAAACGTCTTTTTTTCAGCTTAAAATTTATATTGAACGATCAAAATTTAATTAATAGCAATTAATAAAAGAGTAGGTATGATTATGTATTTATAGTATTTATTGATTGTTAAGTTACTAATAATCTATTTATTAAGTTTTTAGGTACCTATCTACTTAATAGATTAGTATTCATTATTATTATTATTTATATATTATAATTTCATTATTATTTTATTATTATTCATTATAATTATTTATATATTATTGTTTTATTATTATTTATTATATAATTCATAACTTATTACCTATTTTATTTTAACTAACTTTATTTTATTTCCAACATACCGATCAGGCCCGGCTCAAGTGTTTAAACAAACATAGGTGAAATTTAGTTTTTGCCGCCCCTTACGTGTAAATATTACATCAAATATTTTCTTTTATACATAAAAATGGTCCCGGAAAAATGGCGCCCTAGGCTACTATAGCCTTGAGCCGGGCCTGATACCGATTGATATAATGAAGCGATAAGAATAATTTTTATGAAAACAGATATGACTTTGTCGTCAGGTTTACTTTAGTAGATCGACTTCACATTTTTGATTTTATCCCTTCAAAATCCTAAAAACTATGTATTAAAAAAGAGTAATTAAAAAATTGACATATTTTAATATTTGGGGAAGTTTAAATACCAAATGTGGAAAAGTCGATATCAAGAAAACTTAACGACAAATTCATGTTTGTTTTCATAATTCTTATTACTTCATTAGATTAATTAGTACGTTGGAAATATGTCAATAACCCTTTGTTAAACGTGTATTAGACAAAGATAGAAAATCGTCGCTTCCAATCTCAATAAAAGAAAAAAATATTTAAATCATAAAGTGAAGTAGGTATGGTAATTTGCAAGTAAATATTTTCTTATGAACGAAGCAATGGGGTTTTTTTTTTACTCATTTGGGCCGGTTAAAATTTTTGCCCCCTCTATTGAAAACTGAAATATCATTTCTTTTAAGAACTGATTAGGTTATGTTTTTCATGAAAAAGTTCAGGAAACTTAATAATTTTAATTTTATTTCATATAAAGGACCTATAAACAAATAAATAATTTGTTCCATTATACTCGTATTTTTATTTATGAACAACAACAGTTCCATAATCGTTTAATTGCGTTCCATTTGGTAACCCTGGATTTCTGTATCAATATTGTAATGATTAACTTTGATAGTCACACACTGCACTAATGAAAATCAAATGTAGAAATGAAAATTAAAGAACAAAACTCTTAATAAGACCTGATGATAATCTTTTAGTGAATTCCATACGCTTATTGACTTATGAATGAATACAATAATAAATTGATTTATTGTATAAAACTAAAAAAAGCAAATAGTAAAAACAAATTATAATACATAATATTCCTAACCTATTCTCATTACAATTAAGAATATTATTTTTGCAATCTGTTAACAATATCTAAAAATGATTTTGGGTGAAATCGGGAAATTATTTTACCCGGATCCTTCTCCTATCTTTTACAAAATGTACAATACTAAATACAAAATTTATAATTCCAATAATTTGATATGGAAACATTGTAATCAATTGTAACTTATGCCAATGAACATTAAACAACACTATTACCCAAACATGAAATATTTATTTTGTATTACATTATTTTTACAAAGATTCTATTTAATCATGTTTTAATTTTATTACAAACATTAATATTTGAAATTGAACTGTATAGTATACAACACACATACACACTTGAGCTATATATAGGCAGTGTATGTTTTCATATTTTCAAATACATAAAATTAGTAAAGTCATTCAAATGCAATATCTGGTTATCAATTTTAAAACTAACTTAAATTATATGGGATATAAATTAAATACAAATTATTGTTATTCTTATTTTTAGGCAATAAGAATGGTACATATTATTAATACAGTATTATAATAATGATGGCATAATATTTTTCCATGATATAGAATACCTTAATTGTTAATAAGATTTTGTTAGGCTTATCATTTTTTGAGGTACTGAAATATGCCATTAAAAATTGTACAAATGAATATTATTGTTTTTGATTTGCATCATTTACTTAGTGGCAATATTGAACATTATTGTCACTGAAAAAAAAAATTGATAATCACTCAGACTAAGACAACAAACACAAAAACATCACAACTGAATTCAAAACTTAAACTAATTACATTTTATATATATAAAAAAAATAAAAAACATACATATATATATAAATAAAACCAGACTAGTAAGCACAAGATATTTATTAAGATGGCCTATCGTGTAGTAAACACGACAAACTACTTAATGATTTAAATAAAATTTTAAAAATAATAGTTGACTTAAGAATAATAATAATAATAATAGAAAATATAAACACTAATCTGACTGATGATGAACGCTATCCATATACTCTGGCTATAGTAGTAATAAAAAAAAAAAAAAAAAAAAATTAAAAAAAAATAATGGAATAACAATCAAAAAATTGTTTTAGGCGCACAAGGAATTTCGATCACAGTTCATCTCAATTGCCAGAGTTCAATTGGCCTGGAAAACAAATAAAAATACGGTTAATTAGTTTTGGCTCATTAACATAACGCACGGGCATGTCATTCGCATTAACTTTTAGAATGTATAGCTGATTTTTATACTTATTACACACAGCACATAGTAAATGCAAAAACCAAAAATAAATCAACAACAAATAACAAATAATAGTCGATATTTAGTAGAAAATCAAAATGAAGAATTTGAAAATTATAAAATTTTTGAACTAGTATTTTTCATGATGATCTAAAATCAACGTAATATTTAAAACAACATTTATTTTATATTAAATACATTTTAATAATATTGTACTAAAATAAGATTTTTTCTTATTCGTATAATTTTTACTTAAAAACATTCTTTACAATAAACTTCTAACAAATAGGTTATAATAACTATATTAATACACAGGAAATAATAATTATTCGATGAAAATGTACATAAATTATTTTGAAAGATCTCAATAATTATTCAATAAAATATTGTGAACTGGAGACTGAAATCGTAAGTCATTTCTATAAAGTGATTTTATCTTACCTTAACTATATTGACAATGTTAACAAAATAGTTTGTTATAAATTAAAACTCTGCACATTATTTGAATTCATCAACCGACAATAAAAAACAATTAAAGAACCCAGTTTATTAAAAATTCATAATCACTAGAGGTCGGATTTATATTCTCTTAAAATCCTTAAAATATGATGTTTTTATGTCACATAAAATAGGCGATATATTCTCTTAATATTCTTTTAAAATACCAATTATATGATGTTTTATGTCTTTAAATATGCCAAATATTGTTTTAATATTTAAAAAAAAATCAGTTTAATTTATTTTTTATTAATTTGATTTGAAATATATTTAATTTAATTAATTCATTCATCGCACTCGGATATTAACACGAGACGAGACAGACGACTAATAGACGACGAATGTTCGTGACAGCTAACAAAATAACCGATGTGGTATGGCAATCGATATAGAATACCTAGAGATTAATTTTTATTAAAATTCAAAAACCCAGAAATAAATTATTTAGTGAGCTTCGTATAAATCAAAGTGCTGATATACGTGAAATATGTTCATTATATGCCGATATTACAAAAATATTCTCAAATATTCCGTAACGTGTTAAATATTCTCTAACCCCTAAAATATGCTTTTTTATGCAAAATAAATTTTTTCTTGTGAATTCTGTGTTTCATGAATCGTATAGATTTCTCACTCCCATTTAAATGCATAGACTATAAATAAACATGTAAAATCATAAAAATCCGACCTCTAATAATCACCAAAAAACTATAAATATTGTAGTCACTAACACTCGCTATATATTACACATCCATTACAAAATCTGATTAAATAAAATAATACGCAAAAATACAAAATAGTAAATATAATTACTTCAATGGTAGCTTCATAACCGCCTTTAGACTGCATTTGTCCATGGATGGCGTGTAACCTAGACGATCCCATTTCAACATCGGACGAACCTATGTGACCGGTATGCCGAAAATTAGTAGGCGCTCCAATCATTGATCGATCGATGCGTACTCGACTTACATGACGTTTGCCCTTAATAATAATAACATTAAGATTAAATTAGAAGTACGAGAAAAATGTTGATTTTAACTCAATATTTATAAAAATAAATACAAATAATTTAACAGTTATTTTACCATCGAATGTTATGTAATTGTATCAAAATTATTGAAATTAATCAAATATTTTGTATCCTGAAATTGTTGTATATATTATAACATTACATGTGTAAACAGCAATAAATATGAAACGTATGTTAAAACTATAATATACTATTAGGTATCTAATTAGATATAATATGTAATCGCTCTTTTATAATGTAAATATATAAGAAAACTGGAACACATTAATAAATTAAGTAAAAAAATGTATAGTAAACGAGCTATAAAACCAGTTTATTCATTCATAAAAATAAAACAAGCATATTATTTTTAAAATGTACTTAATATTGCTTATGACTATAGAGAACTATTTATCACACATATCGATATCTATTTTAATAAAATAAGTTCATATATAATTTAGGTATTATAAATCTTTTATTTTTCAAGAACTTGAAAATTTTTCCGTAACAAACATGAAATTTGGTTTAATTCACATCGTGTTGTAATCAATAATAGATTAATACAGAGTTAAATATAACAAGAACAATTTTTTTGAGGCCAAATTTTAATGAAAGAAATAACAGTCTCGAAGAAAATAAATAACTTACAATCGATCATAACTATAATACAGTATAGTGTATACACGAGTATCGTTTTTTAAAAAAAAATGTTTAACTCTTGAACAATACATTGAAAAAATAATTTTAAAACGCATTTTGTAAACAAATATTAACTGTATTTACAATAATTCCGATGGCTTACAATTACCTGTTGAGTACGTTGGTTTACACAGCAAGAGAACCACTGGAATAAAACTTCACCAGGCATGTTTCCTGATCGGTATCCCGCCGACATGATGTACAACAAGCGTTCCTCTCGCAAATCACACTGGAAATTTCTATAAAGCAGAAAAAACGTTTTGCTAAATAATTTTCTAACGTAGTCAAGACAATACATGTTAATAATGCATGCCGTTATGTAAAACATGACATTGTGATAATGAAATGTCTATATGACACCAGTATACCGATTATCGATAAAAAAAAATTCACATTGCACTACATAAAATATTTACGAATAACCATAATAATAACATCATCATTGATGACGTTCGTTTCCTCTATACACTACTCAGTGAACACACTCATAAAACACACGCCGCACGCTGACGACTAACTAGGCCCGGGTTGCGTAGAGGAAACATCCGACAAAATACAATAATGATTGGTCAGAAAATCAAACATCATTTATATTCATTTTTTTTTTTTTTTTACAAATATAGCATATGATTTTTAGTAAATAAATAAATAATTATGATTCAAAAAAGTAGGAACACACTACACCGCAACACTAGGATGGTTCGAATCTGGTAGATACACACGCCATCATATATTTGCAAGCACACAACGCTAGACAAAAATAATACGTAGGAATACACACGCACAGACATTTGTATATGTATATACCTGGTTGTTGAACCTCACGACTAGGAATAACAATAGCAGGAACGATGGAGGATAGCCCCTGCCCCTCGCCAAACGCAAATCAGTGATGATGGTGGCAGTGGCGAATGCATAGTATAATAATAATAATAATAATAATATATACAATATATAATAATATACGCTTTGCAATGAAGTATATATAATCATGCACGCGGGACAAGAGCTCTATAACGGGATAAACCAGTTGTGGCGAAGTTTTATAAACTACATATACATATATTTATGATTATATATTTATATATTGATATAACATCATTCTATGTAAGTATTATTTATTATTTTTTAAACGAGTTAGATAATGCAAGTGAATGATCGGAAATCATTCGTAACGAAATAATATGTACCGGACGTAATCGTAAATTCACACATGCGCATAATAACGACGACGAATGATAATTATTATTAAATGATTCAAGATTAAAGTGCACATAAACGAGTGAAAGTTATTTGGTGTCTATACATTTATAAATAGAAGGCGGAGATGAAAAAATAAGTGTTGTTTTTATACATTCTGATTAATGACAGTTTTGTTTTTTCGTCGTATACTCGCGTGCATAATATTATATGTTAGAGACAATAGTATAGAATGGTATATAATAGCATATTTGATGGGAGGAGAAACTGGTTGCCGGACAGTGCTCACCTCGTAGGCGGCAAACAAAAAACACGACAGAATAGTAAAAGTGTTTTGTGGCAGATGAGTCACACTGCGGGCAGGCGACGGCTGTATTATAAACATTGTAGACTGAAAAAATATAATTATAGTACATTTTTTAGAGTACGTGCTTTTTGACTGTTACTTACAATGCAAAAGAAGAATTCAAGAAGCAAGGCCGGCGTTAGCAAATATTGATTAGGGAGGAGAGGTTATAAATAAAAAAAAACTTACCGACCATTTTCTAAAACAAAATTCTGCAATATTAATATTACTTAATTTATTATACTTTCAGAATTTATAAATAGGTCATTCGTAACTTAGGGATATTTCAACCCTCCCCCTAATAGGGGAATTTCAAGAAGATTCCTTATACCAGTGAAGTAAACCAAGGTTTTTAAATAAAAAATGTATAAATTTTATACGCACGAGTTATAAGTGATTTTTAGGTACGATAAACTAGATGCAAAGTATTTCAAAGATTTTAGGAAAAAGCATTTTCTTCATAGGAATCGAATGAAAAAAATAAAGTTTTAGTAGGTAGTTAGCTCTCAGCTTTCAATAAATTCTATGTTAATTAAATGGATATTATTATTCTAAATAATAGACAAATGAAAAATCGAAACTCATGAAATACTTCCCTAAAACACTACCCTAATACTACTCTTACTTTACTAAATTTAAAATATATCAATAATGGTTTTTTTGTTTGAAAATTATTTATTTTATTGATATTTTGTAGAAAGATACACTTATAGTAGAATTAATACTGGAAAAAAATACCATTTATGTGTTATTTTTGTCCGGATAAAAATTATAACATAAAAGTATATGTAAACTGCATTTCATTAAATAGATTATAATGATTATAAATTGGTTATCACACGAAAAATTATTTATTTTTTTTGTATTATAACTAAAATAAAAAGTTCTATGTTAGCTTATGAGAAATAAGTGTTTATATAAATTGTTAAGCAGATATTTCAATAACATTAAAAAAAAAAAGAACCGGATGGGCCTCGCTCTGCTGTACAGTTGGGGGTGGAGTGCACCTCGTTTATAGGATAGGTCATTATTACAATGGATTTGTTAAATTTGAATGCAATGATAGATATCATTGTATACGAATAACGATTCTGAACGGAGTTAATATGTTTGTCTAGGATATAATACATTGTTATTTATAAATTGTAAAAAGTATATTTTATTTTGAAACGATAAATATATTTTTCAATTAGGATGGGTTGGCAGTTGCATACAACGACACAGTTTGTCAGTCTAGAATATTATACATTATATTATATTTTACATGTAATTTTATGTCAATATTCGCTGTTCAAACGCTTATAAAAAAAAATTGTGCCTATGGATTTTAATAATTTTTGAATGACAATAAGAACTACTTCTGTGGAATCTTTCATTAAATTTTCAAGTATTTTGTACAAGCCAAATTTTTTTAACACCGTAAAAAAAAAATGTAAAAAAATCGAATAATTTAAATGCCTATAAGTGGCTTAAAAATCAATATAATATTTTGAAAAAAATACGACATAAAGGAAATGCCAATCTTAACAGCTGGTAAAAATTTCAAAAATCTGCGACTTATACTTTTTGAATTATAACAAATATTTAAAATCGTTTGAGAATAAATCACTATTTTATGCAATTTCGTAAATATTTAAATTTCAAACAGTCATAAAATTTTTTCCTCTAAGTTCGGTAGAAATTTTTTTAAAGATTTTTGAAGAATACTTTATAGATAACCTAGTGTTAAAATTTTGAACCTTAAGTATGAACAGAAAAAATTTTATGAATTTTTATCTACAAAATAACTTGCAAATTATCGTGATTTTTACACATTTTATACAAATTTGAGCATTAACGGCTTATAAAAAAAATTTTAGTAAACCGATCACCGATATTTTTTAGTTACGATAAGTTTAACTTATTATTAACCTTGTACATTTTCAAGAGTTTTCGGTCTGCAATTAAATTTTATAGATGTTTAAAAACAAAAATTTTACAAAAATCGAAAATTTAAATTGTCTATAAATAAGTCAAAATATGTCAAAATACTTTGAAAACTTAACCATGTATAAAAAACGTCAATATAAAGATTTGGTGAAAATTTCAAGTTGTTGCGATTTTTGGTTTTTGAGTTAGAGCATTTTAAAAAAATGTAATTTGTAAAAACGTGATTTTGAGTAAAATTTCCCGTTTTTCGTAATTTTTTATCGTTTTTTTCGATTTCTTTAAAAAGTATTGAAAAGTTGGATTTTAGACTAGCCAAAGTACCATCTACATTCACTTTCCTTTCAGAAAAGTTGCTACTTAAGCAAATAGAAGCATTTTTACTTCCAAAAAAGGTGTCGTCAGACACAAAAAAAAAATAAATAAATAAAAAAAAACACATCATTGTAAAACCAATAGATTCCATCACTCCGTGCAGAATCTAAAAAAAAAAATGTAAAAATATAAGTAGATATTTTTATTTTTAACTAGACATTTTAAAAAATACAGTAATTAATTTAAGAATATCATTTAACAACGTATTATACGCACACCCTTGACATAATAAAAAAAAACCCTGGACTTATGGTCAGACAATTTAAACAACTTTTTATATTCTTGACTCTGAAAATTTGTAATATTTTATAAACCTATATAGTAAACGCACTATAACATAGTAATTTGATAGATTACTAACACAAACTAAACTAGGGAGGGGATTAGGGGACTAAGCCCCTAACTTTCATTTTAGCCATTGGCATAAATCTTATTCCTTAAAATTTAAATTATTGCTTTATTTTTTATTAACAACATCATCTTAGAATTTTTTTTATTTTTAATTATAGGAAAACTATTATACTATTGCATGTGATGTAATGTATTACTATCATTCCGTATAGTCCTAATAAAATTAAAGTAAATACAAAAATATTCGCCCCTCAGAAGAATAAATGTACAAATTTCATTTTTGTAATATTAATATATAAAATGGTGATAACGACTGACGATTAATAAGAGGGAGAGCAGAGCCCCCACTTAATTTCTTATCACTAAAAAAGTACTAGAGCTGAAGCCCCGGCTAACTTTAAGGTTTAGTTACACCAATAATTACTAAGTAATCCAAGGGCCCAATACCCATAACCATTATGAGAATAAGTCCTGATTCATATAATAATGATAATAGGCACCTCTGTAATTTACCAATACGTCTTTGAGTGATGTATAACTTAAAGTAAACGAAATACATATTATTTATAAAATACATCAAGGAAAAATGTATTGATGTAAAAAAATGTATAACGATACACCAATTGTAATATATCTCAATACTATCGACCGTATACTATTTTCAAAAATTTTCTCCCTGCAATTTAACCATTTGTCTTTCATAAGATATTCCAACTCTAAAAATGACGGTAATCTCATAATATTGATCGCAAAACATTATCAGATAATAAAGTAGCGTGTTCATAAGACATATACATGCATATTATTATACATAAAAAACAATGAATATTACATACATAATACAAAATGATATGACCTCATAATAATCGAAACTTTATACACTAAAAACAATCTAATTGAAATATCAATCAACAGACATAAACAAACTTCTAATTAGACGCTGCAGAAACACTTCTGCAAAGAAAACGATTCAATGACAATTAAAGTTATAAATTAGGTGAAACATTAACAAAACAATGAGTAAAGATGATTAAATATTCCGATCGGAGGAGGACCTATTCACTTTATTTTAATTTAAACACATGTCTTATTGTACGGTAATCGTATAACATACAAAATTACAAATTACATTTTAGAATGATTCATAGTAGATTTTTTGTTAATTTCGAAGTTACTGAAAATTTCTACTAAAAAATTACATTTTTTATGCTTCGTTTTCAGTATTAGGTACACATTGTCAATGCAATGCATTTCGCAATGCACCAAGAATAATACAAATAATACAATGCATTAACTAATTAATATCATACATTGTAAAATAAAATATTTAAAAAAAAATAGAATAGATAGAAAAAAACCATCTTTGTTATAAAATTATATATAATACTGTGTAACTAACGTTGTATATTTTAAATGAAATCTTCAAACCAATTGTCATGAATACCTACTACTACTGATTCTATTCATTAAGCCATCGAAGTATAGCAGGTACATTGTTACTTTATGTTCATGGACAAACATAAAGAATTCTTATGAAAGTAAAAAATAAATATAAATATAATAAATTTATTTATTTAATAATAATAAGCCAATGTTATAAATACAGTTTCTATAATAACTATTAAATAACACTATTTATAAAGCTAATATAATCGTATATTGCTGGGTACATTGCGTTACCTATTATTAAGGAATTCGTGTCTGTAGGCGATGGTTTTATAGTCAAATGCCTGAAGACAAAATTCAGAACATGAACAATAATACAAAATATATAAATATGCACTATGCACAATATAAATTGCGATACTTCTAAACGATTAATTAAGGCCGAAGCTTAAACCATTTATGACTTACAGCTTTAATTATGTTTTAAAAACGTTTGAGGTATAACCAATATCAGAACAAACCAATGGAAGTACTAAATGATTAATTGAATATTAAAAAAAAATATTACACATAAATAACGGAATGCCATTTTCATAAAAATAAAAATTGTTAAAAAAATTTAAAAAAGAAAGTAAGTATAAATAAATGAAAAACGGAACAGGATATAGTACAATAACACGATAATTGTCTGTACCCTTGACACTAGTATGACCCGGCAAAGTGAACCGGTTTTTTACTCACGACTATTACTACTCTATCTGGATATTTTTTTTCCATCAGTCTTTATCTTCTTTTATGACTATACCTATTGTCTTTTTCGGTTTTATTATGTTCTTAATATGTTTACAATGCGACCCACTAAAAATAAAAACAAAATATACGTTTTACTTTCTCTTACGTATTGCTAAAATTTAAGAAGAGTCGTAAGTCAAAAATGAAATTTGCTTAAACATTTATTTAAGTTTTGTAAGGTATACAAAAAAAAAATAAAAATTTTAACAAAAATATAAATAATGAAAGTGTAAAAGAAAATAATATAAATAGGCTCGACAAACGGAGTTTGCTCTCATACTTAAATATTTGTTTGGCATATACAATACGCATGTTGTAACACAAAGCAGTAACAATGCCGAATTAAATTTACCACGGATGTATATAATGATATAAGACTACGTGATAATATTTGGAGGTCCCCATAGCAGCTGATATGTAACAATAACGCAGATCACAACATTGTATTCGATTATTTACTTGCACACTTATGTTTAGAAGGTTTAGAAGAATATTCTATAAGAATTCACATTTTTCAACTGTGCAGAGGTCCAAAATTCCAATAAACCCTGCACATGTGTACAGTAAAATGTTTATTGAACACGTGCATCCATAGGGATACAGCACGACCGACGCAGCTGAAGAAACCATTATCAATATTAAGGAAGAAAAATAGTACCAATTCCATAAGAAAATATTGTGGATGGATTAGATATATAACAATCTGAATTAGTGAATTAAAAGTAGTATATTTTATTCGAACTTTTTATTTGAGCAATGATCTGCATTTTAAGTAATATAGGTTACATTTCTGGCAACATACTCATTGTCTACATTTATATGTAACAAAACTATTAGTTTCCGGTAAAAAAAAGTACCAACCTTTACATAATTACACATGATAAATAACCTGCGGTTTAATAATTCTTTAATAGGAAACAAAATTATGTTAAAAATTAAGCAATTATTAATGTTAAGACGAAATTTTCCAATAATAAAATGATTTTAGTTTATACTTAAGATAGACATGATATAAATAGTAAGCACATTTAATTGTTTAATTAAAATCAAATATATATTTAAATTAATAACAAAATCATTAATTATGTGTAAATACAAGTAATGAGTAATGTATTAATTTATCATTAAGAACAACTATTAAACAATAAATACTGATTTAAAGTATTTTAGAAAAATTGTAAAATTGATGTTTAAACAACTGTAGTGACTCACACAATAACACTTTTGGATATCTTGGTACTACATTTATAAACAATTATTATGTAAATACAACTATTACTGTGATAAAATATTAATATTGAATATAATCTTTCAGTTATGAATATTTATTAAAGCTATTTATTTATTGCATACATATATACTTATACGGTTTATATATATTTAATATGTAACACAATATTTAACACAGTAAAGTGTAAGAAGAAATAATTCAAAATAATTTGATACAATTTAATTGATCTTAATTAAATAATAGTATTAATTAATTAATACTTACAAATATATACAAATAACAAAAATGGAACCAATATTATTACGTTATAATAAAACGTAAATCAATTAATATCATAATCATAAAAAAACCAATTAAAAGTAATCTAGAACATATCATGTCCGATGTCCACTTGTATTATATTATTTTTATTAACATACAAACTATTTTCATTAATTAATTCATTATAAGTCATAGATAATATTGTTTTTATATCCATGATACATACCAAACATCCAATAATTATAAAAATGTAATTTAAAATTACTATTAAGGAAATAGTATTATTCGATAGAACAATACTATATTGTAAACTGTGTAGGAAGTAAAATATTTATGTCATAAAATCGATATATTCGTATATGTATAAGAATAAACTATTATTATTTGATAAGGAAAACTACTTTAATATTAGAAATAATAGTTATAAATAAATATGAGTTTTAAATATTGTTCAAAAAACATTGATACAAGGACTTGAAGGCGCTTACCATTATAAAGGTTATAAAATAAATACTCGAAATCTCCATAAAATTTACAAACTGTAACAAATAGACAAATGAAGTATTGTATTTTTACAAAATACACAATAATAAAAAATTAATATACCTTATTCTAATTAAACATAAAACTTCTTCAAAAAAAGTCCTGTAAAAAAATTATGGTGAAAAGGTAGTTTTTAACAACTAAAAACATAATTATAAAAACTGGTAGGTTAGATTATTAGATTATTAACTGTAGATAATATTTATTTTTTTTATACTAAATAGGTACTTAAATTGTCCTTGTTTTTTAAAGTTTCCTAATTTATACATACATAAATGTCAACATTAATATTATTCTGTTTAAAAATGGTTTGAAACTTTACATTATATAACACTTATAATGTGTAAACAAGCGCCAAAACTGTTTATAATTAACGGATATAATGATAATTATAATACAAAAAAAATTGTAAGATTAATTATGTTTCAATATTAAACAATATAAAATTACTATATGATTTAACCACAGGATTTTAAATACCATAAAAGAGTACACCAAATACATATTCACCAAAGTTTTTTTTTAGAAAATACCTACTTAAGATTAGTATTAAATTATTAAAAATATAAGAAAAACATGAAAACAAAATCGGTCATACCACAAAAACTACTCGTTTCAATTCCATGACCTAGGCGATCAAGGACAAATCATTTAAACGGGTTAAATATATAGTTAAGGAGAACTAATCATTGTGCATTATGTCTCAATAAAAACAATTGTTAATAACGTTAACCAGTTCTGATGGATCACTTGGAATACTATGTCAAATACATGATAAAAGAAAACAAAGAACTGAAGTCAAAACTTGTTTTTATTTCGATCTACAAAACCAAAATTGGGTCAAAACTTGGCGGGAAATGAGAATAGCCAGGGTGATTTATTTCTAAAATCATAAATAGGTAGTGAAAAGCTGTCTATCTATTCGATCTAGATTTATCCTAGTAGACCTGCAATTTCAAACAACTGGTTAATATTAATAACGAGAACTAAAATACATATTTATAAATGTATTTTATTAATAAACGTCTAACATTAATATTTTACTTAAGTTCATCCACGCTCTTATACATTAATAGATCAACATTGTATCTATTAAAAAAATAGGCAATGAAAATTTTAGTTTCTTAATTTAACAAAGAAAATGTCATTATATTACAATAACTATTGACTCTTTCCTAAATAACAAAACTAGAAAACTTGTTAAGAAATGTATTGAGGAATTAATGGTTAGATTTCAAATTTGAATGAAAAGAGTAAGAATAATTATAGTAATTTATTTGTCATAACTCATGAAACAAAATAATACAAGAAAAAGAACAATTACCATGTTAATGAATAATACTGTAAATTATAACAAATATAGTAAAAATGAATGATTAATGAAAATAGAATAATAAGTTTCTAAATGGCATTTTGTTTATTATAACAAGTGATAATATGAAATTGGTGAATATCTAATGTCTTTTTGTATTGATGCTGTCATACTTTGATGCAATTATCGATATTGTTCATATTCAACAAAGCCACTGGATTAAGAAAGTTATAGTATATAAAATTACAATGTACACCAATATCTAGACAGTATTTTAATAAAAAAAAAAAAAAAAAAACATTATTATGTAACAAAAAATACAAGAATAAATAATGACTTCTATTAGTATCGAATTATGGTGAATATAGAGAATTACTTCTATAAAGAAAAAACAGTCAGAGTCTAAATATTTAATATGATAAACTAAAAACTAATTTATTTAATATATTGAATATATTAATGAAACAAAAAAAAAAGTAAATACCATAAGAATCAATAGGAAAATGCCAACCTAATCCTACAAGTACAGAAAAAGATGAAGGAAACTGCAAGTATTTAAGTATAGAATAATTTAATCTTTGGCAAAATAAAACAAAATATTACTCAGTTTAAAATTAAATAACAGGAATTCATATGAATCAAATGAGTTTTTAGTTGATGTAAGTACAAATATTGAAAATAGTATTTAAGGTAATAATTATGTGATACACAACAGTGAAAATTCAAATAACACTTAAATAAATTTTTGTTTCTTTTACCTATAATACAAAAATACAAAATGAAATCAAAAAGCATAAGTATTTTTTTAAATTTTTTATTATGAAACAGTATTTCTTATTATATTGTTACCAAGGACCAGGAATATTACTTCTTTCTTGTTGTTATTTAATAAACAAATTCATCTACAGGAAGAAACAAATCGAAAAAACAATCTTACCTTACAAATTTGTTACAAATGGTACAAATTATTTATAATATATGGTCCAGCCATCCTCAAAAAATGAATAGATGCCATAGGAAACTATACATGCATCTTTTTTTTTATCATTATATACATAAATGGACAGCTCAATATTAATATCAATGCTAAGATAATGCAATTCATGTTACTACATTATAATACTAACACTGTTTAATTTATTTTTGATGTTATTTTCTAATTCATCAAATGTCTATTGTTTTTTTTTCCATTTTTTATATCGATGAAGATATTTGTCTATCACATTTATTATAGATAAGTAATTTGATAAGTTATAAATTATTTTATGCAATCAATAATCTAATATCAATATTTAAAAAACAACAACTGGGAGTTATCTATATTTCATATGCACAATCAGTAATTTTATCTAAAATTTAAATATGGGGAAATTATGAAATTCATTTTAATTATCTAAGTAAAATTAATCATAGATAGGATTATAAAATATATAATATATAATTTTAACTAACAGTTTATCAAATATGCTGTTATTAGTTTTCAAGCATAGAAAATATTTACCAAATGTAGGTATTCATAGTTATATAGTCAGATTTAAGAAAAAAATAAATACTAATACCAAAAATAATTATTATTTTGGTCAGCATTTTTGAAAAAAAACTGCATAGATAAATCATACAATAATGAGTAATAGAAACCTAAAAATATAAATAAAAATATTATTCTACAAACTTTAAACATTTTAAAGTTATTATTAAGAATAATCTATTTACTGCTTTATCAATAAACTTGTTATTGTGTTTAATACATAAATATGTGATTTTGTAAAATTATCATTGCACATGTATGTACCAAATTTTAAATTTAATACAGTTGTTACCTATTTTATATGCTCATACTTTCAATTTATTTTTATGAAGTTGTACATAAAATCATAAAATTCTATAACTATAATTTACATAGTTTATCAGTTATACATTAAAATCTAATTTAAGGATTCAATATCTTCAATACAAGCAATTATTTACTTAAAAAGGGTGAGTAAACATTCATCATTTCATTATAATTTATAAAATATTTAAATACATCATTAAATAGCATTAGAAATTAACTGTGATTTTTATGAAGTACTATAACACTTAGTAAAAGTTTGAAAAAGTTGAAAAGTGAATTTTCTTAGTGTATCATCAAAACAATAATTGTAAGGCAATGTGAAATTATAAGTGGCATCATAAAAATGAATTTAAAGACTAAAATAATTCTATTGTAATTTTATATGCATATTTCAAATAACTATAATATATGAAACAACAAATAATAGGATAATAAAGCTAAAAGCAAAGATATTTTAAACTTAAATAAAAAAAAAAGTTGTACAAAGCTATTATTTTACAAAATTGATACTTCAATAACAATTGATTTTATAACATTTATTTATATTTTAATAAATTAAGTAATGTAAAAAAATATAAATTATAAGATTATAATTATAAGAAAAGTAATAATGGTAATGAAAGATTTGTATTGTAGAATAATAATTTAGGATATATAATTTAAAGATATGATTTAATTGCTAAAATCTGGGTAGTCACTCATCAGTGAGATAGCAATGCCAAACGATTAGTAGTGACTGGAGCTCACTAAGACTAAATACATTCATTTCAATTATTTTGTATCTATGTTACGAGCTACTTTATCTCAATTTTTTTATATTAACCTAAACTTAATTAATATTCTTATTTATACTGAATATATTATATGAAAAATATTAGGTTACTAAATTTACTAATTTAAATTTGAATACGTTTGTCCTATTAATCATGCTATGATAACAATTTCAAGATTGTTTATTTATTTATTTTGAGAATTATGTCTTGAAGACCAAAACAGTAGTGTGATTATAGGTAATATATACAGTAGTTATTATAAATATAATATTTAAGTACAAGCAAAAACATAGGTAAAGACTATTTATGGAGGAGGAACGTTTGATATATTTAGGTAATAATTATTTTTATTATTACCAATTTATTTATTAACTAGAATTTTAACAATGGGAGTTTAATCCCCCTTTTTAACGCCACAAGATACAAAAAAAAAAAAAAAAAAGATTAATGTATAAAAAGAGAGAATAAATAAAATACAATATTCTTATTTAGAAAAACCTTGATACATTACAAATTATTAAATAATATATAATATAATAATAATAATAATATATAAAATTGCTAAACTGTCATGATGAAAATTAAACTTTTGTAAGGATTTGAATAAAAGTAGCATAACGTTGACTAGAAGATAATGATTGTAATTTTGTCGCTGTGTAAACACAAAATAAAGAGTATTTTTAGATTTGTAAATGGGACATCAAAGTACAAATTATTTAAGACTTCTGTACAATATATTTTAATAATGAGTAAATTGTATCAGAAAGAATAGTCATACCAAGGTCATTAAATAGCTGATTAGAAGAATAGCTTGATTTATTAATATGGTAAAGAGACCATTTACATATTCCAAAACTGATTTAACTAGAGCGAAGTATAAAGATTTAAGGCATGAAATATTATTAAATTACTACAATTATGTTGCAGAAAACCTAAAGTATGCAACCTTAAAAGTTTATTTAACTTACCTTAAAAGTTAGGTATTCCGAGAAAGATAGTAACTAGAGAGATCACATCTAAGTCTTTAACATAATAAACTTTTTTTTGAGTTACAGCTACTTAACTCATAAGTGTGGGTAATATAAGTATGATCTTTTTCATGTTAAAGTGATTTAAAAAAATTTATCTCTATTAATAACTAATTTGCTTTGTTGACATCATTGGTAAAATCAATTAAGGTTTAAATACATTTTTAAAGTTAAATTAAATTATTGAATTATTAAGTACAATATATAAACAATATATTATATTTAAAAGTAAAAATTAAAATAATATTTGTTAAACTTAACTAAAACTTAATAAAATCAATATTTTTATATTAGTTAAACTCCAAGTAGAATTTAGGACTGATCAATTTTTATCAAGATGCAGTAATTTTTGTTTCATAAGATAGAATGAAGTTAAATCATTTGGATTACTACTTTTATCAAATAAATAATTAAAATCTAATTGAAGTTAACATTATCTTCATCATTGTACAGTTGATTTTCTATAATCCATAATAGAATACAATCTTACATTCTTTATAACTACAAAATACTTTTGTCTTGTTTACGAATAAACATTGATAAATGATAGATTTACTAGAAACATTCAAACATGTTTATCAGCAAATAAATATTTACAATAATACAAGATTTATGAGATAATAATAATAATTATAAAGTTTACAAAGTTTTCGTTTAAAAAAAGAAAATAATATAATAGAGTATAGTGAAATATTTTGAAAATTAAAGATAACATAGCAATAAAGACTTAAATAGATTTTTAGCTAGATAATTCAAAAAGTATTAATTTTCTCATTTATATCCTGATTATAAATAATTAGGTAGGTATTCGTAAAATTACATTTCTAATGTATTCAACAAATCTTTATACGAATTTTGAATAATATTTTATGCCTTTAAATAAATACTGCATGACAAATTAAAATAAATACTAGGTATCTTGGAACTATGGTATATACTTTGATGCAAAATAATGTCTTTAATGTGGTATCTTTAATTTGTTTAATAATCTATCTAAAAATATCTCAATGTTATTCTTCTATCAGTTTAGCAGCTTGGTGTACTTATCAACAAACATAATTCAAAAACACCTCCTCGAAGCAAATTAAATTTTTTTAACTTCTTCAATAACCCCATCTCGTTTCAACCAATACTTAATACTTTCAAAGCACATATACTAGACTTGGACCACAGTTCGTTAACGTGCAAATATCAATACCCTGAAGATCTTGTGTTTTATATTACTATCAATAATATATTAATTAACAATTTCTTTTAACAGTTTATAATCTCAAATAACTTTATTACAAGCATTACACTTCCTTTGCTCACTAAAAATTCTGTTCTCTAAGCAACGACCTTTCAACAATAACATCCACGTCTCGTTGTTACAGTATTACTCGTCTCACCATTACAGTACTCTATCGTAAGTCCTAACAACAGTAATCGACGAACGAATTCAACAAACGGTAGAAACATTTTCGATACCATAGCCGAAAAACCGAGACCGGACGCCTAACACCAAACGCCATACGTACCCCGTCGAAATGAACTGTGCGAAAATTCCACTGAGGAACTCGTCGGAAGCTCTTCGTGTGCAGCACAACAGGCCGTTTTCACATGGTCAGATAAATAGTATTAGTTTCGTATCGACTGACCCGCAAGCGACGGAACGGGAGGAACATCAACACGGGAATAACCGGCGACGGCGAAAGAAGCAAGTACCTGGGGTGACCAAAAACAGACGGCTGAACGCAAAAACACTTCGGTGGACTGCGCGGATGACACGGACCAACAGTTTCAAAGTGCGAGAGCGTACGCCGCGTTAAGTGTGCGCGGTGAACTAGTGTGTGGGTGTGTATGTATGTAGCTACACGAAGTGCAGTGGACCCCGGCGGTAACGACCGAAGCGCTATCTTGTGGCGTATTATAGAGCTATCTTTGTTGTTATTTATTATTATCATTATAATTAAATTTTTGTTATCACATAACAACCACAGCTTAACTTTTTACGTAATAACGTTTATTTATTTTTTTGAACTTTTCATGTAATCTGTGTAGTGATGTAAGTCGGTAATATTACCTCGGTAAAGTATTTTAAATTAAGTAATTTATCGGTAAAGTAATAAATATAAATTACTCTATCACTTTATGAGTATTTTTTTTTTTTAATTTTTTGAATCATATTCATATAACATATTATACCATTTACACTTATTATGTTCTGGGCTTTTTGGAGGCAGTGCCACTCTGCTATTGAGCACTGATGATTAGTGATTACTGATTAGGTACTGATAGAGAAAAATATAAACATATTAATTAGTATAAATTTAAAATTATAACAATTATCATTTAGCACTTTAGTAGTATGACAGTATCGTATATTTTAGTCAGATTCGTCAAATATCCTTAATGTTTACAAGTACCTATATAAATATATAATAGAAATTGAAATTTGCTTAAACAAAAACACTGATTCATCACTTCGACAGAATACAGATATTTTTTATTCGTCTAATTGTCTCAGAACTTAGACGAATAAAAAATATCTGTATTCTGTCGAAGTGATGAATCAGTGTTTTTGTTTAAGCAATTGTATAATTATATAAGTAATTGTCTCAGAACTTACTTAGGTAATTGGTTGTTGAAAAATAAATTTCCCAATATTACTATAAAAAAGTAATGTTATCGATAATTTTCTCAAGTAAGTTAGCTAAAAATAAATTTCCGGTAATTTTACATGAAAAAATAAATTTCTCAATATTACCATAAAAAAGTAATATTACCGGTAATTTACTCAAGTAAGTTACCCAAAAACAAATTACCGGTAATTTTACAACACTAAATCTGTGATGATAACTAGTGTTGGTCTGGCCCACCCGGATACTCGGCGATCGCCGGGGGCCCTGAAATGTATTCTTAATATAAGGGCCCAACGTTGTAAGCCCAAGTGAATCCGTGACTTACAGAGTTCGTGATTTGCTCTTGTCGGGTTTTTGTCAACCAGTACTTCCGCATTGTGCAGGGGCGCGTAACTCCAACATAACCAAGCTAATATGAAAAATCATAAAAATTGTTTTTTTTTAATTAAATATTAAAATTATTTTATTTTAATCGAAATATTGTTAACGTAATATAATATAACTAGATACAACCTCTGCAGCTTATACATTTTGCTTTTTTTGATCGAAATCGAACGACTATAAATACTTTGACAAACTAAGATAGGTAACCTAAGTGTTGTTAACCATCATGTACATTAGAACAAGACAGTGATTCAATAATATTGGCTTTGGAAAAATATAAAAACAAAAATCGATTAAAATTTGTAGTAGAGTTCGAGCGTAGCGGTAAAAAAAATTGTCAGTTAGTAATTATACAATCTCACTCCAATATTATGTTCTCTAGGGACCCATAGTAAATTTTTTGCTAGACCGACACTGATGTTACTATTTTATAGTATTTATCAGGGGCGGATTTAAGGCACTGCGAACTATGCGGCCGCATAGGGCGGCAAAATTATGTTGAAAATTTATTTTGATTTTGTAAAATTAGGTACATAATTTTTAAAATTGTATTTATCACTTCAAAATCTTGAAATTGTGGATTTTGTATTTGTTTATTTTTAGCAAAATAATATTTATATTTTCCCAGGAATTCGTCTACGACAACGACAATAGTATTGTATTATAGCGCTTATCTTATTGTTTAAGAAATGTCTCGTAATACTATAATAAGCAAAAATTGCATATTAGGTATTGAAAAAATTAATTAATTTAAAGATGTTTTATTAAAGAGGTAGTAAGTTTTTTTTAGATAGGGGCGGCAAATTCAATTTGGCATAGGGGCGGAAAATTGTTAAATCCGCCCCTGGTATTTATAACTAGGTAATTTATGAAATAACTAAAGCTTGTAGATAAACATGGTGCTCACTTCGTTAATGTATCAAATTGTACAAAATATGTACAATATCGTTGTTTTACTCGTCCGAAATGTATTACATTAAGATCTGCGACAACTGTGCAGTCACTGGGAACTGATCAGGATTTTTTTTAAATTAATTTGTAAAAATGTTATACAAAGCAATTTGCAGAAAAAAAGGTATTGTGTAACTCTAAATATCTCAATAGATTTAGCATGTATAGAATAAATAATGTAACTTTTATTAATTCAGCTTAAAATAAATAAAATATAATTCATTTTAATTTTAAATGTACTCTCTATACTTAAACGAAATTCAAACTAAAATTAATAGTCTACGAAATAACTAGGTAGTTAAATTATAATTTTCATGTATTATTTCATAGTTCAACTAATATTCGCAGGTACTTCATAAATTATCTTAGCTGTTTCATAAATTAACGGAATTCAACATGTATAAAAAACATATAAACATATAAATGTACGTATCATGGCTGTGATACATGAACAGCCATCTATAAGGTACTACAGCATTTATAATCATTAATCAATGTTATATTATTATTAAACATTTCGGCAGTGACTTGTATACACTGACGCCAGAGGTTTAATGGACTTGTTTCGTTTTCCCGTGACTTTCTCTCATTGGTATTTCATGTTCACGGGTAACGTGTTAACAAGTAATGCATTTTAATTTTAGAATATGCGAGGGGTCTAAGTGCGGTCACTGTCGCTAGACCGTAGTTTATGTTTGCCTTTTTTGTAAAAATCTACACCAAAAGGTGATAATGTGAGTTATCTTTATATTTTTATAAGAGATTTAACACATGAACGCATTGTTATGTCTTCGTGTTTTTGTGTTTCGATAAAAATGTGCGTAGGTTTATAATTACGTGTCGTAGCCCAAGGCGGAGATAAAATATACATTGTGCAACTGAACAACATGCTATAAAAACATTCTACGTTCTGGAAGAGATGTCTGTATGAGTTTTTGACATTTTTTTCTCTCGTAGCTAAACTAAGCTCCGGTAACTATGGCTATTGGCCGACAGTGATGACGATAAACTTGTAATGACCAGTAGGATACCTAAAATTAGCGCCAATATTTTAGACTTCGTTGCTAAAACTCTGAATACAGAGTCGTAACTAAGCATAAGCCTTAAAGGCACGGGCCTAGAACGGCAACAATTTGGGCTAATAAATAATTCACTTGGAACCAAGGAAATTTACTAAGTGATTATTCAATGAATATAATACGCCTAAACGAAATATTTGGTTAATTTTAAATTTTTTTAAGGAAACTATGATTTTACCTATAGAACGGTTTATCGTTGACGGTACTATTATTCATATATATTACAAGATACTTGACGTATCGAGCTTATCATTTATTTTATTCATTTACTTTAAAAAATTTTACTAATTTTGGTGCAAACTTAATATGAACTTCACATCTTAACTTCAGTGTCCAAAGATGAAATATATTACCGATAAATATTGAAGTTTATTAGACTAACGTGTGATTTAACAATTGTTGGTGATCTACATTTAGATTTTTTTAACGATACTGGTATGCCGTGCGATCAACCAAAAAAATGTATGAAATAATTTCGTATAAAACACTACTTCAGACGATAATTTAGATTCGGGTTGACAAAAAAAAAAAAAAAAAAAAATGTAAATAAAACGAGGTTATAGACAAAGAGTTGAAAGAACGTGAGTGTTTAGATTAGGTATACAGTAAGAAAGATGGAATATCAGAAAGATGATTTTTTTGTAGTTGTTCGACTAGGTTTATTGATTAAATGATATTGGTTTAATTACACAGTGAATCACTAAAAACAATTATCGATCCTATTATCAGTTATAATACATAAATAATTTAGTGTCTGTAGTCGATTTGAAAATTTAAGATAATAAGGAAAATGCTCAACACAACACCTGAAAAGCTACATGGGCATTTGGTTGAGACAGAGCGTGGGCAAGAGGACTGAGAGGACTGCAGCCCCGTCCTCAAATCTTAGGAAATATTTTTAAAGTCTGCTGTTGTCCTATCAGATGTAAATCATTCAATATAACTGTATTAAGAATTATAAACAACGTTATTAATTTAATGTAGGTGCTAATGTGTTCGTAAATTTTGACGTGTGGTACAGTTGTACTGTGAATTTTATTTATTTCATTCGATTGAATGATACACACGCGTCTCTGTCACGGCGAAATTTTAAATTATAAAAATTATTCCGAATAGTTGACTTTATTATCGTTGAAAAATTGTAATGTCGACAACTCAGTGATCAGTTACACCTTATAGTTTTTATCGCTTTTATAGCTTAATCCGGTTGCATATTGAGACGCAAGTAACGCAGCGTCATTGGTGCAAATACGAGAATAACAAGGTGCTTAGGTTTAATTTTAAAGTAAAAATATTGTTTATATTACTTAAGATTATTTTGTGTTTATAAGAATGAATTTATTCCAGTTTACATTGGTAATGCACTAATTCTATGGACGTTCAATGTACAAACTATAGAATAATATGACTGGCCATAAGCCTACTAGGTGTTATAAAGGTAACTGACAACATTTTAATGAGTATTTTATTATCCATAACATCACAGATAATTGAAGACATTTGTCAATAACAGCAATCAATAATAAAATTCTTTATTTTATTAATTTATATTTGTTTACAAAAGTTTATAACCAAGTCCCGGTATGCATAAAAATTATTAAGAATTATTATAATACAATTTATATTTGTTATTCTATACATTGTAACTGTAGGAAAAATTTGTATTATAAGTATTTAAGTATAATTATATTTAGCATATAGATATTCATATGGCAGTGGCGGATCCAAGGGGGGGGGCAATGGGGGCATTTGCCTCCCCCAAAATACCCAAATTGTCTTATATTTTATGTCATCATAGATATTCATATTTCTTGAGTTACAGTACAGTTAGGTACATTGACCGCTTCGCCAATAAAAAACAGCGACGTTTAGACTTTGTTTTATAAAATGTACTATAAAATATAAATTTGTAAGAAATTGTGTAAATGTTGTAAATGATATGGAACTTTTGCCCCTGCACAACTAAGCCCTGGATCCGCCACTGTCATATGGGATATATCAAAACATAATTTATATAAATTTGTTAGGTATCTAAGTTTTTTGATAAAACGTCACATAGAGACTGAAAGAAAGCTTTGTTTTTAAAATTGGACATTTTATTCATTTATCTTTTTTATTTGTGTTTTTTCATTCTTCAGTGAACGACCTACAAATATAGCTCCTATTTCATTTATTCTCGATGTACATTTGAGCTGTACTAACTACAATGACTAGAACATTCACTTTCGACGCGCGTAATTCGCAGCTACTATCTGAACGGTCGTAGGTACGTGTGTTTTATGGTGCCCATATGAATCTAACCTCATGCTAAATTAAATAGTTCAAATACCATTTTTAAACACGCCAGAATATGATTAGGTAGAAAGTCTAAGCCTTATAAAGGGCGAAATAAAATGTATTAAATGTATAAATATAATAATTTCCCTTAATCAGTAATGACCAATTTGAAAATTTGAAGAGGTATGCAGGTTATGTACACCTTATACGTGGTTAAATGTCTCTGGAAAAAGGTTTCTATTCATCGTAAATTGCCCGCAAATGAGTTTTAATCGTAATTAAACCATTTTCTAAAAATAACTCAAACATACATTTTTAAAGCATCCAGTTTTAAAATATATTAATTATCATTCATAAGTGTACTATATTATTAGTTTCTACAACATTACAATAGTCACTTCATTTGTATAAATTAACTTCATCAGCAAGGCTTTATTTAAGGAGTGGTTCGAGAAGGCAATAACTTCTTAAATATTTAAGAGAATGTCAACATTTTTACGGTAATTCTAAACAAAATTAAATCGAGTTTTACGTATTCTTTATAGATAAATATTTTAGAATGATAAATAAATAAAATTATATGAAAAATAAATGTAATATTGTAAAATTATTTATACTATTTAATAGCATATAAAATGTATATATTTTTAAGAGAATTTCATTTTATTGAGAATTAGATATATGTTTAATCTTGGTTTATATGGGAATGATACTGAAAGGTACCGTCAATCAATTTTATAAAATTTTCTATGACTTTAAAGTAATTAAAATTTAGTTATTATTTTAGATTTGATATTAGTTACTTATATTGTATTAAAATAGGAAAATGAACAGTGAACATAGAGAGCAGCTTTATAATGAATAGTTGACAACATTTGTTTTCAGATTTTAGGGAGGTGGGGTGGCACAATCTTAAATACGACCTTGTTTATGAGAAATAATAATTATTGGTAGGTAATGAACGGGTGACTAACAAATACACACATACAGCAAGGAGGGTAATTTGAAACCTTATTGTTTTATTTTATTATTAAAAGTATTTTTACTCATGCAATCATTTATGTTTATAGGAATATTTTAATTTTATCAGTAAACTCTAAATTGATATCATCACTACAATATATGATACTATAATCAAATTAATACAAATAACTATAAATTACGAAATTGTCTTTCAACTAAAAAAAATTATCTGAATCAAGTTATATGCCATATTTTAAGCACCTATTAAAATACATTTACTTTTACAAATCAATTTAATCAATTTACAAAATATAATAATCAACATGAAGAACTGACGAGCAATTTAATGTGGTGCTTGGGATATGGACATGAAATACATTGTATCAAATATTTAAGATACAATGTATTTCATGTCCATATCCCAAGCACCACATTAAATTGCTCGTCAGTTCTTCATGTTGATTATTATATTTTGTAAATTTATTAAATTGATTTGTAAAAGTAAATGTATTTTAATAGGTGCTTAAAATATGGCATATAACTTGATTCAGATAATTTTTTTTTAATTGAAAGACAATTTCATCTTAAATATTCGATGGTTAAATAGCTTATAAATAGTTAAAATTAATAGATTAACAATTAATGATAGTTATTTTCAACCATATCTTATATTTATGTGTAATAATAGTAATATGTGATAATTAACTTTTTTAAATAATATAAAAGTTTTCAACTGTCCCAAATGTTTAAGAATTAAAATGAATAGTTTTACTCTCATATTTTACTTTCAATTCGTAATTTGGTACACTTGTATAATTAATATGTTTAGATAATTTATGTATAATAAAAATGTAATATTGTCCGAAAATTTTTAAATATAATTTAAGAACAAAAATATTTAATATTTATAAAATAAACATTGAAATAAACCATATAAATTAAGAATAATATCCCCATTTATTAAAAAAGTTTTCATAATATAAAAAAAAATACTGCTTTACAATTTTTTTATTGATCTAGATCAGTATTTAAATAATACAGATATGTTAAAAGTAAAAATATTAATTGTACTTTTTACATTATGAAAAACATTTACGGTTTTTAAGTAACATATTATACATATATTACACAATTGCAGTTGCTTTCAATTTTGGTTTTTTGAATAATTTCAAAAATATTATTTTATTTTTGAAGTCATGAATATAAACATTTCTCAACATTGGTAAAACTAAAATTTTGCTTCCAACTATATTAAAATTTACACATATAAATCAGAATATTTATTATTCAAAAACCATAATATAATACTAATTTAATTAAAATTATAAATCATCTTCTTCAGAATCTGAAACTAATCTGGATTGTCTTTTCTTTTTTGTATCCATATCTGAACTATCATCCTCAGATGAATAAATATTACTCTTCTCAACTGAAAATAATAAATAAAACATATAATGAAAATACATAAAAAAAAAAAAACAGTCCCTAGTTTAATTTTTGAAGTTTTACAAATAAATAACATTAATTTTATCTAATGTAAAATATTTCAAATAATTAAACAAGTTCAAAAATGTATTTTCATTGCTTGGCATAAGGTTATACTATATATTAGGAACATGCCTTTAGTAAAAAACTATAAAAAGATATTTTAAATTATGGTATTGACTCAAATATATATTATAACATATGAAGTGTATCTATATAATACCAGGATGTTTTTTTTTTTTAATTTTAAAGTATGAAGCTAATATTATCAACGTTTGACAGCCTGAAGTTTTTAAAAAATATAGTCAACATAACTTTTCCACAGAACTTTTCAGAAATACATTAAAATGTTATTTAAAATATAAAGTAGGTAAGTACTAAAATTATAGTTTAGTAATTTTGGGCAGCAATTTTTCCCAAGCATTTACGAGAAGAACATATAAAAACACCTTTGATAATTTGTTATTAGAAAATAATTCAATTTAAATGAAATGTTTTACATTTATAAGTCTATGACCAAGTTTAATAATAATTAAAAAATAAAGAAACATATAAAATTAACAAATTTACCTTTAGCTGCAGACTTTTTATTAAACTTGTTTTTTATAGCAGATAAAGATATAGCATTTTCATCATCAGATCCATCTTCTCTTTCAGGTTCCAAATATGAAGAACTGATACTACTATTTGCCCCGCGTTCTCTAGCTCTTTTAACTTTTGTTTCTTTACGCATTGATTGACGTAGTTTTTCTTCTTCTCTCTAAATCAAAAAATTATAGTTCAAAACTCTAATATCAATATTCATACATTTTTTTACAAACATTTGTAATTTAAATTAACACTATTTATACAGAGTTTATATATATATATATATTATATAATTTATATTAAATATTATATTATATACTAACTTTAATTTTTTCATATCTATTAGCATCTGGATCAGCTCCAACTTGTGATAATACTTTTATGCCAGAAGATTTTTGTGATCTGTCAGCTAAAGACAAAGTAATTTTACGATGGGTAAAAGATTCTGTCGAATGAGGACGGAATGACAATTTTGTACGAAATACTGCTTGACCTTGTAAACCTGTTCCTTGCCGAATAAATAAATGATTATGGTCTCCCTAAAATACATAAATTTTATTGCACTAAATTATGTACATTAAATTAGATTGTAATAGTTTCATATCATGGAAAATGAAAACAAATTATTTATTAAACAAAATAAAAGATTTACCACTAATGGCTGTTTATAAACATCAAAAATTTCAGAGCCCAAATGTAATGACATACTACCATCAGACCATTTAATTACTCTGGTATTACTTTCTTTAACTAAACTTCCATCTTTTGCAAACACTTCACGCCATCTTATGGTATTTTCTACTTTTAATTTTACCCTAAAATAATTTGTTAAAATTAAATTTGATTTTTCTAGCATGAAGTAGTTATCAAGATTTTACATCAACATACCTTGCTCGTCCTTCTTCATCCAAAGTTTCTTCTTCATCAATTTCATCTTCATAAGTTTCTCGATCATATGGTCTAGTTTCAACTGACAAAAAGTTGGGTAATTTTACAAAGTGTAAATCACTTCCAAGATCAACAGATATTTTTGGTATCTCAACAGCAATTCTTCTTTCCGGAATTGGTTCTTCAACTTCTTTTTCTTTCTCTTCTTTTTCATTAATTTCATCATCATCATCAGCACCACTTTTTTTATCATCATTATCACTTTTATCCTGATCTACTTCATCATCACTTATTGGTCTAGGTGTCTTAGGTTCTTCATCAGAACTTATATCATCAGCTTCACCAAACAAGTCATTTTCTTTAGGAGCTATAAAAAACATAAATATTGAGTAATTAATAAAAAATATTTTCATATTTATTGATTAATGAGAAACATACACTTTTCTGAAGCTTCAGAATCACTTTGTTTTGTTTTTCCTTCTTTATCAGAGGATTCGTCACCAGAAACACTAGAACTTTTTCGTATCGGTTGGCGTTTTTTTCTACCAATCACAGAACCATCACTATCATCAGATTCAGCACCTTGAGATTTTGATATGTCTGGAGATGTTGATTGCGATTTTTTTGATGTAACACTTTTTGGACTTGTAGAACTTGATTTTGATTTGTTACTTTTAGATGAAGCTCTACTGTGGTTAGTAGAATGACTTGCATGGGATGTATCACTTTTCTCACTTACCACTGACTGATTAGATGCTACTGAGCCTGTAGGAGATGCAGAACGTGCGGATGCTGATGCAGCAGAACGTTCCGAAGTAGCAGAATGTGCTGATGCAGCAGAACCAGCTGATACAGCAGAACCTACTGATGCAGCTGAAGCAGCACTAGAAGATCTACTGCCTGGCGATGGAGAACGAGAACCAGCAGGAGACTTTGAAGGACTTTTTGATGCAGTAGCTGAACCTGATGCACTCCTAGATCGAGATCTTGATGCAGGAGAAGCTGGTTCAGATCCTGATGGAGTATGAGCAGCTCTTACTGGAGAAGCTGACCTAGATGATTGATTACTGCTATTTGCAGATGATGAACTGGAAACTGATTCAGAATCACTGACATCTAAATTAAATAAAAATAATTAATAACAAAATTAATCAGACTGATTTAATACTAATATACATATTTATTTTAATGTATTAATGAATATAGAAATAAAGTGAATATAAACTTACCATTATTGTTTTCATAAAAATTAACCATTTTGAGATTTGGACAATGATAATGATTTATAAATCAATATTAAAACTGTCTGGAATACTAGTAATTCATAACAGAGTGTATAAGAAATTGCAGAGTGAGATCCAACATTTTTAAATTATGGTTAGGTAGTTGTAGACAACCAATTAACATGCAACGATCACTAACGGATTGAACTCTGATCAAATTCATCGGCTTAAGTCACGCGCACGGAAACAACATGTTATCTATGTTATCATTGTTTGTAACGAATACGGTATACCCGGTGCATTACGTGATTCTAGAGAATAAGATTTCTCGACCAGTAGAACCAAAACATATTTAAATATTTTCGTCATAGGTATTTGAACTAGAACTTTTGAATTAGTAAAATATCCTTAAAGAAAACGATCACAAACATTTTAATACATATTGAAAAAATGTTTATAAACATTTAGAAAAAATTATTTCAAATTGTGATTATAATATCGTGACTCACCTTGTGGCACAAAGGATAGGCAACTACATACACACTCTAAACATAGACATTTATTAGAAATACGAATTTATATCATATAAATAAATGTGATTATAAATGTGTAATGGTGATAAATTATATAAATAATATGCATTTCAGTCAAGTTAAAAGTTTAACTTGTAATTATAAATATTTCAAACGATTTTTATTTTTAATTTATTATTACGTTTAAAATGACTGCGAAAATAAAATTATCTTGTTGGAATAAATATTGAACAAAGTATCTGGGTTGGTCACGTGCCTGAGTCGAATTAAAGATGAATGTTTTACAGAAAAACGGAGAACAATAATTGTATAACATCCGTAAAATCACGGACGATGCACCAATGCATTGAAGATCGAAGTAATTTTACATAGAACAAATGATCGAGTTTCCGGTTCTCTGGATAATGCTGAGTCTTGGCTTGAGTTCAAAAATTCATATTGGATAGTATCCGAAAGAAGACAGAACTTAGAACTTAGAAGCTGAAGTTTAAAAATTGGTGTGATAATTTGTTGTTTAAAAAGTCGTATTTTGAGTTGGGTACCTTACGTGGTAGTGTGACATTATACGTACAGTAATGACGTCAAACAGACAGCAGGTACAAGATTTTGAACTACAGTCTTAGATTACTTTTATTGTGCATTGGAATATTGAATTATGTTTTCATGTTATTTTGCAAGCACATGCGGATTCTGTGCAAACGTTAGTATAGTTCATACACGAATGTTTAAAATTCTAATAATTTAAGTAACTTCTATAAATATTCCATAACTGTTTGCGTGTAATATGACATATAATATGATCTTTTATAAATGCTCAAACACGATATAAGTCTATAAGAAATATTGGACCTATTATTTGTCAGGCAAATTATTCCGTGACTGCGGTTGTTTTGGAGTTTTGGTGTGGGTATAGAAATGGACGATCTTAATGTCTCGTACGGCAAGTTCTGAACAAATAAATATTCTCGTAAATTGTATTGTTAAGTTAAAATGTTAAGTTTATTGATGGTTATATACAATTCTCAGATTTTTATGCATTTCAATATTTCTTAGGAAGCTAAAAATTCAAGATCTAATTCGATAAAAATATGTTTCATGATCTATATAATTTAAATAAAAAAAGTGTGTTGCATATTTTTGCATATTTTACTAAATTTAAAGAATTATAATTAAATATTTAAAGATTTTGAGCATATTAATGTATATTATACTTATAATTTATTACAAATTAACAACAAACAAATTTGTGATGGTTGAAAATTTTAAATAAAATAATTTAAAAATATAGAGCCATCGCACACCGTAGCCTTGTCTATATTTTGAATTTTATTATACTGATTATTAATCGTAAATTTCTAATAATCGTCTCGGTCTTATTTAATTAAAATATTTTCAAGAATAACATTTTTGGGTACTCGTCCAATATGCTATCTACCGTAAATATTTTATCTACCGTGATTTTATAATAGCTTAGTATGATATCTACCATACGTCCATATGCTGTATCTTCTTCTTCTTCTACTTCGCCTTCCTCCCAACTATATGGGGTCGGCCACCCTTGTCCTACACCTCCACTTTACTCGGTCAATCACATCTCCTCTGCACACACCGACAGCCCTCATGTCATTCTCCAAAGTCTCCAACCATCTCTTTTTTGGTCTTCCTCTTCCTCTTTTCCCTTCAACGTCCATCTTCATAACCACTCTTACTGCATTCGTTTCCTCTCGCCTCATCACATGCCCAAACCATCTCAGCCTATTTTCTCTCATCTTGTCCACAATTGGCGCTACACCAACACTACCTCTCACGTATTCATTCCTTATTCTATCTTCTCTTGTCACTCCACTCAACCATCTAAGCATTCTCATTTCCGCGACACTCATACTTTGTTCTATTCTCCTGTTAACCGCCCAACACTCTGAACCATACAGCATAGTTGGTCTCACTACACTTTTATAAAATTACCTTTCACCCTAATTGGAATTCTCTTATCGCATAACATCTTATCGTCCGTATGCTGTATGTTATATATATTTTATTATTTTGCAATTAAAATTAAGCTTTTATCGAAACCCCAAATTATATTATACTTGTTTAGTGTGTGTTTGTGAGTCATGTCTCGATTATATGCGGTTTTACTGTGATTTATTTATTATTATTTATTAATTATTATTATGAGTTTGTCTACTATGAGTAATTTATATCGACACATAATTCAAAATGAAGAGATGTGCGAAATTTTTTTAAGCATACGCGGTTTATTACCAATCGACCAAACATGTACAAAAATTAAAAATCAAACAATTTGTGGTGGTGAGTTGAAAAAAGTTCAGAAAAATAGTCGAAAACGCGAAAACGTGAAAACGTAAAAAACAAATATAACGTTAAAACACGGGGAATGACTAACATATTACTATCCCAACTTCAAGAAGAGTGGTGGCGCTCGTTACAAAAACCAACTGAAGACTTGTTCGAATTATTTCTTGGAGCGATCAGAAATACGTATACATAACTACACAGTATATAAAAAAAAAAATGACCAAGTAGAAATTCTGCATTATAAAGGTAAGACAATTCACATTTTTAGATAGTAAATACGTGTTGATTCATACTTCACTATTATAAAATTACGGTAGATAAAATATTTATGGTAGATAGCATACTAAACCATCAAACGTGCGGTAGATAGCATATAAATTGTCGCAGTTTATACAATGTATCTTATCGTATTTATCGCAGATTTTATGTTGATTATTTTTTTTTTTGGTACAATCGATGTAATCGACTTTTAGAAAAGGTGTAATTTTGTCGCAGTTTGCCATCTTCCAATATAACAACACGGTTTAGTAATCACATTCAAAATCAAAAAAGTAAATAATACTTAAAACATTTGTAACTAAAAAATATTATTATTTTTTTTATAATATTATGCACAATATTTAATTGATAAATATTTTATAAAAAATAATTTTATACTACACTGTATATTTTAACTTTTTTAGTGCATGTGTATGCACATATAACATACATGTTTATTGTTCAAAATGTATTAATATGATATGAAATATCGATACTTATTGAGAACGTATAAGTAAAAATAATGTTGTACTGTAAAACAAAGAAAGACATACACATACATCGGTGTTTGGAGATAGAAGTTAACACATTTATTTTATATTCACGATTAAAACAGCACTAATAGTCAAGATGGTTAAGTCAAAAATCGAAATTCCTATGAGACACATCGAAGTCAATGGGGACAGGACCCAGGAAATAAACGAGTCGCATAGGTCGACCACAATAAGTTAACACTAAACTTTAAAATAATATCATTAGAAATAAATAACGATACATTTTAACTAAAATAATGTATTAAACAGATTAGAGATCATCCGGGTTAATTTCCCTATCGATAGTACCTATATGAAATAAGAATAATTGAAGTGAGTCAAACACATGCTAGTGAAATCAATGGTCATTGTAAAATCACTAGCTATAAGATCAGCCAATCAATTCCAATTTAATGGTTAATGACGAAAAGCTAAACAAATCTAGAATTTAAAATATAATTATTGTAAAGGCAACAGAAATAAATGTATGGGTTTTATAAAAAAAAAGTATAGTAACAAATATAATCATTTTCCTTTTCCTCCGGAAAATTCCTTGCTATGGTATTGGTTCTTTAAGTACTATAATTATACATTCGCAAATATGTTACATAATTTGTTATTTTATATTGTGAATTTTTATCCTAGTTTTTACCAAAAATTCATTAACTATAAAAGGTAATATTAGTGTACAATATCTTATTTTATCATTGTTTTTTTTCATTCAATTAAATAAACATATTGTTGTTTAATATTAAAATTTGTTGGTGTTATGTGAACATAATTTGAACGATTAAAAATCTCAATGAAGGGGCGTGTGATTGTTGCTTTATATGGATTTTTTCATTGCCAATAACATTTTGTTTTTGTTATTTTACTGCCATAATAATAATAATTTAATATACTTTGTGTTCAATTTCAAATGAAAAAATGAATTTCCCCTTCATTTTCACAGGAATTTCAATCTTGTGAAATACGTAAATAAAGCGTAGTCGCACCACGCAAGCTGTACGGTTGGTCGGTAGCCGGACGCCTCTCCTGGCTTTGGTCCCGCCCCTATTGAGATGGGCTTTTCGTAAAGGACTTACGAGAATACGTTTTACGAAAACGCTTCACTCTGACGGACGTCATTTTTACCGTTTGTCACAAGATTTTTATTCACTTACAATTATGCAAACTTGATTCAATTTTTTAACTTATTTTAAGTAAATTTTACACCATCGTTTATTCAAAGAAGATAACAACCATATATAGTTAACAAAATAAATTCGATTTAATAATTGTATTTATAGTGTTGTTTTTTTTTTTTAATTTCATTAAATTATGATTAACAGTCCGTGCGAGCAACAGGTTGATGAAGCAGTAGATCATCCGAAAATACTATCAACCGTAAGTATAATTTAAAACAATATAATTGTTATAAAATTAGATATTATTAAAATTACACATGATTGTGTATCTCAAATGACTAAAAGTAAGTACTTTTATAGATCATTTTAATATAACATTTATTATATTGTATATTCTCTATATTCATTTATAAAAATGAAATTCGAGTATTTGAGTAAATTCGATTTTAAATAAAAATATAATTAAAAGCACATTCTAACATACCTTTTAGAATATATATTCATATTGTGTTACATATTATAAGTCATAAATATAGTTAACATTTCAAAGTATTCTAACTTTTTAATGAATATTTTTTTTTGTCATTCCGTATATAATTATAAATCACAAATAGTAAATGTTTTATTGATGTTGATGTCATATTAAATATTTATGTAGGTTAATGAAATATTTTGTGTTGTTGTAGCAGTATAAAATTTATATCAATTTTTTTCGACATTCAATATATACTATTTATAAACTATATATTATTTAAAATCACGTATTTATACACCTTATAAAATATTTCAATTTATCACTCTTTGTAATTTGATTAAATTTATTATGAAGTAAAATTATTTTCAAAAGTAAATATTAATTTTTATTTTAAAATTTATTTAATTATAATATATTAATACAGAAATTGAAATAAATAATTTTTGGTTATTAAAAATATATATATGTTTAAAATTGTATGATCAATAAAAGTTTTCGAAATGTACTTATTAAAAGAAAAGTTATCATCAGGATAGGAAGAGTGTCATATTTACTGTGAGCATGAAGGAAGGACGTGTGCAGTCTCTGTCCTTATTTTTCTTCCCCAGTTTTAGCTTTATTTTCATGTATGCCATATTTTAGTTTGAATTATTTAATTGTAATTATTATTAGTATATTTTTATTTCTTTTATATTTATATAAAATAAAATTGAACATTTGGACGTCCGTAATATTACATGGCTTTTATCAAATGGGCCATAGAATATGTTCAGCGTATAAAATCAGTAAATAATGGTAAAATGAGAGACTTACATGTGGCAGCTCAGGTACTTCAAGGACCGTTAAGCTTAAGAAGAAAAAGAAGAAATAATAGAAAAATGTCCCAAAAAATGGACTAAATGAAACATACACAATACACATAGTCAATAGCCGTTGCGATTAAAAAAAGAAAAAATTCGATAAATGGGATATTATTAACAACCCTCATTGCCATCTCGAGAGAGCGTGGAGAGTGAGAGAGAGAGAGAGAGAGAGAGAGGGAGAGGGAGTGAGAGGGGGAGAGAGAGAGTGTTGAGAGAGATAAGGGGAGGGGAACAAAATAAAAAAATCGTCGATTACGTTCTAGCTAGCGTACCTTACCTATAGATTATACAGGCGCGTGGGTGGCGGAAACGTTGTGTGGAAATGGTTTCCCGACCACGTTATTAGTCACTTACGACATCAAGAGCGCACCGGGAAAAATAAATGACTTTTCAAACGTTAAATCATCGTACAAACCGAATTAGAAGCCGTCGAGTTTGTGTACGGTGTCGGAAGAGTTCATCTCACGACGGACGGCTTGGATCAGATGTACTATTCGATCGCGAATCGACTCTATATTGACGTCTTTCCCTCGTCCTTATAATGCAATTTCGCCCCGGTGGTTTCCCCGTTTGTGTTCATTTCCGGACGGCGGTGTTTCCGCACTCTTGCTAAAGTATTCTGCATATTCTATACACTGTCAAGATTTCATTCACGGTGTATTTTCAAAACGCACAGTAATTAATTCCATAAATTTGTGTCACCGTTAGTTACGCTATTTTTATCTGTACCATAATATATGTGTAATATATGTGGTACTCTTATCATTAGAGTCCTATGTTTGTAGTGATATCAATGGTGTCATTGGGCATCTTCGACAAATTGTCACGTCTAGTTTTACATACGAACTTAGGGTGTTCGATGAACAGTTGATATTTCAATATCGTAAACTTAAACTAGTTAGTTCTCATAGAATATTCTGTGTACATAATGAAGTATTATACGATGTAATAGATATGAAATAGAAAAGGTGTTTTTTTTTTACTTGTTCATTTAAACATAGATCAATTAAATTGTATAATCTACTGTTACTCTATGTATGAGTTTGTATTCATTACTTCATGTTTATGTATGTTTATTAATATAATCGAAGTACAAAATAATCAAATAATTTTTCTAGTTCAACAACCGAAATTCGACTTATACATCCGGAATAATTGAAAACGGTCTAACAGAAATCGATAAAAGAAATGAAATATTTGACGTTCCACAACAAACAGGTAAGGGAATAAAACCACATATGAAACATTAAATAATCGTTTTCTTGATTAAAATATGTGTTACATTATATTTTTAAATATAATTTCGCGTAGCATTTTTGCAAAATAATTATGTTTTCTTTATTTTCTTTTGGAATAATTTTTTTAAGGTTATTCTTTATGAATACAATTTCCATTTTTTAATTTCATATCTTAACGCGGGATTTTTTTCTGAAGTTTTTTATTTATTCAAATTTACTTGGAAACCTGTTGTAAATTATTTGTAAGTTGGAAGTATTTAATGTTTAAATGAATGGGGCGGAGTGTTAAGAAAATATCACGTAAAATGTTAGTGTTTTGCTATGTTTTTTAAACTTTCATAACTTTTTAAATAGTAAGTCAAATAGCGAAGAAGTCTTTAATACTTTGAATTAAACTATTTATTTTATTAAATTGCTAATAAATTGAACATGTATTAATTATTTATGATCATTGAAATTTATAATAATATATAATAAATAATTCAAGACTTTATTTATAAATATACTTGTAACCCATGGTTTGAGGAATGTTGTTATGTTCTATTAATTTAAACTTTAGATGAATAATTAATTATGGGTTTAATTATCATCTATGTGGATATATCAATATTTCCTATCAAATATTTTTATTTTTTTTAAACATAAATTAACCGGAAAATTGAATATTTAATAATTATTGTAATATTGTGTACCATGAAAATTAAAATAGTTACCAATTAATACAATTTCGATATTTAGATAACGTATATGTACATTTATCAAGTAAACCTATTAGCCAAATGCTAGAAAACTGGAACCATGAAGGTAAGAATAATTATTATTATGTTTTTTTTATATCTAAATAGATTTTTTGAATTTAAATTTTAAAAAAACATTGAAAATTTGCATAACGTTAATGAAATTTGATATTTATTAAATATGATTTTATAGATATTTTCTTAAGTATATAATTATTACACATGTGTTTAATGTTATTTTTCTAAAATTGTATATGTATTGTAGTAAATATAATGAATGAAATAATAAAAAAGTTTGGAGGCAAAACCAAGTTAGCGAAATTATAACTGTTAATACACAGTAGATTAATATAAAATATGTTAACATAACATTGTTTGAATGCAATTTTAATTTTAAAAAATATCACTTAAGTGCTTATAATTCATGAATTTGATTTTTTTTTTTAGTAATTCTGCAACTTCTAATTCATTGGAACTTTATTATGACTCATTCCTATAAAAAAAAAAAAAAAACATTGCAACAATGTCCAAACATTTTTTTTTTTTTTTAATATATCCAACTAACTAAATTACACAAAACTAAAGTATTATTTTTATAAATCGGTATAGTTAACATAGGTAATATATTCTAGGAATTGCAGATAAGTTTTTAGATGTACTATTTTTGTTATGCAAAGCAAAATTTATTTGCTATACTTTTGTTTGCTGTAAACACTTTATTAAATTTGCTTGTTTACTACTCGCATCAAATATTTTGTAACTCAATAAAAACCATGCAACTTAATATTGTTAATATTGAAAAACGCTTTTGTTGAACCGTAGAATAACTTTTACTTTAAGAGATGAACTAAGTACAAATCATTACAATGTCTAGAAGATATATTATACACACGTCATTTTTCGATGACGAAGCGGAAGAGTCTGAAAAAGACGACGCTACGGTGTCTCGCTGAGATTCCACTAAGTAGAATATTTTAGCGGGGGGTAAATCGTTTTCTTTTTTTATTATTGTATTTTAACTTTTCGATTAAAGGGGACTTTGATCATATCACATTTACAAATATGACATATACAAGTACGTCGATGGTTTCGTTGGAAATCAAAAATAATAGTACGTATGTATAAGTTTAAAGAAAATGCGAATCCATTTTTACAAGACAGTTTAAACATGTGCATTTTTTCTACCTATGAGTTTACAAACCATTAATAATCCACAATTTCTTATACATCTTATTCTGTCATTTCGACATTAAAATTAAACTCGCTCTACTATGATGCCGAGTCGAAAATCTAAATCTGAAACACGTTGACGCTTTGCATGGACCTTATTTGAAAATAATTGAAATGTTAGTTTTAAATGTACGCCTGTTTAAGTGATTATGTAAATATTATAATAGTAAATACTAGTATATAAAAATCTTGAATAATGTTATATATTAAATTAACTCTAATATAGTAGTGAAGTCACATGAATTAAGTATAATATACTATATCATATTATGAGTAATACATGTAGTGATAATGTTTTTAAATAGAAAAACTATGTTTATACATATTAAACTAAGATTTTATATGATGTAGAGAGTTAATATATTGATACTTGAAAATATCCTCTGTATAAACTATACATTCAAAATTATATTGAAAACAAATCTCTCAATGAATCATTTTTTTTAAATGTGGTCATGGTTCCCTTATATAATGAGTATATATTATACATTATACACGCACACTGTGTTTATTTTGCTGTATCGAAGGGGTAGAAGTCGTCCTTGTTGAAAAATCAACCAAATAAGACCAACGTCCAACACCCTCGGTAAATCGCGGAATTAGATTTATGAGTTGGAAAACATATATATAGGCAGCTGCTTAATGGAGGGCTTTTAAAGGAGGATGGATATTGAAACTTCGGTGTAATTGTTATCATCGTATTGTATAACGAATAATATAAATTCTATTTATTTTGTTAGTTCGATATTTTGAGTATAAAATAAAATACTATATTAATATATATATATATATATATATATTAATAGGATAAAGGATTTTATGCATTAGAATTATTTTTCGAGATCTAAATTCATAAATATTTTCATAATTATAACTGTCAAAAAATATAAGCTGCACGTTTGTACAGTTAGGTATACATTTTTTTGAATAAATTATTTATAATAAACTTTATACATCAAGAATTGTTTTTTTTTTTAAAAAAAAATATGTTTTGTTGAAAACAATGCAATGAGATTTTAGCATAATTATATATTTCCATGAGATATTATATTAAAGGAATTAATTAACATTGATCCTAATAATACAGTTTAAATATTTTATTTATCAAATTATTTTAGATCGTACAGTGTACCAACAAAATCCTACAAAATCCGAATTCAGGTATCCAGATTGTTGTGGTAGGTCCACGCGGTATTTTACTGATCATTACCATCCACATTCGCCAACCAATTTCAGGTAATTTTTTAATATGCTTGTATATTATACAATATTAAAGTTAGAAATCTATTCGGTTTTAAAAACGCAATATTATGCTAGACTAAATTGAATAATTATGTAATTATAGTGATAAAATTAACTATTTTCAATTTTATGAAATTAATTTACTTGTTTTTTTTAACACATTTTTATTGAACAACGAGTATAAATGCATTATTAACTATTCCTTATGATACTTGGTTTTTTATTAATATATTTTTGTATGATGATTTATTTACTAAAATGAAGCTTATATACATTTCCATACAAAGTAATATAGGTATTATTTTGTTAGTTTTATTAGTTTTATTAGTTAAGTAATAATTTTTAAAAAAAAAAAAAAAAAAATGTAAGAATTTAATTCAGAAAAGTTTAAACCATCAATCATGAAATTAATAATTTGTTTGTCATATTATATTGCATGTATACCATATATATACACACTGTTTGAAATAATTAACCCCAGAAATAGGGCGTAACTCCACCACTATGTATTTTAATTTTTAATACAAAGGGTTAAACGATCTCTCGTTGTAAGCTACTTGGACCCTTTACATTCCCTTAAATTATTAACCTGATAATTATTTACGGGCTTCTTGTTTGTTGGCTTTTCAAAAGATTATTTAAAACCCACATCGACCTGCGAACCTCTCAGCACTCTGAAGAGTGTAATCCTCTTTCTACAATTTCCATATTTTGATAAATGGTATATATTTAGTTGTGAGTATCGATTAGGTATGGCGTTTTGTACAACTGTACAATAATACGTATTAGCAAACATTATAAATGATACTTATTTCCTCACAAATTACATACCAATATTTAATATTTAATTCAAATATTTTTTTAGAAGTCTGGCCACGAGAAACTTATACTACGATTATTATGATCCACCGATGGTGACGCACAAAAAAGATCCGGAGTCCAAGTACTACGGACAGGACGCGAACGGAAACGCCACTAGATATTCGACACAAGGCAAGTATCAACAATTGTAGTTGTCAAACCGTTCGTTAATCAAGAGTTGTAAAATGTTTGATAAAAGTTTATTAAAAGTTAAAACTGTACATTGTTTGTAAAAGTTCACTGTTGTACATTTTTAATGAACCAAAGAACGTATTTGTTTTACAATGGGGTAATTTTTATAAGTGCTTCTAGTAATTTTAAATGGAAAATATTCAATATATTATAGTATAGGAACTAGAAAAAATGAGAGCCAGATTTGCAATTATTAAGATGAAAACGTATTTTAATCATTGTTTAGTGTAACCGTATAACTTATATTACGTATAATGGCAGACCAAAAGATAAAATAAATTGTACGTTTCGTTTCACATGTTGGTTTTGTATACTTTTGTTGATAGCAATACCGACCAATTATAATATATATCATATTCATATAATATACATAATGTATATCATGCCAAAACACTAATAAAAATGCTCTGCACGCAGTTGGTCTCTCATCGATATGCGTTATTATAACAATGACGAAAATCTAAAAACTAATTGAATATAAATATAAGACGCCTGAGGGTGACGATGGTATAGTGTCATCAAAAGTAAATAAAAAAAAACATATTCCGAACACGTACTCCACGATACTGATTTGCCACCAATATTCAACGAAAACAAGTGGTTCAATTTTCATCTAGTAATATTTCTTTTTCTTGCCCGCCGAGCATAAAAAACAAAACAAAATTGAATTAAAAAAATATTGCGGCACCTGAAAAATATGTCTAAGCTTATATTGATCAGTCCATGAATTATAAAAAGAGGGATCTGACAATGTATATATTATAACAGCATTATGGCGGTGGTGTTTTCGATGAAACCGAAAATAAACACATCTCGCTAACACAACCACCGTTTATGATATACACACTCGCAATGTGCAAACTGTGTTTAACTGCGAAAAATACTGTAAACGTAGGCAAAACGAGACATTTAATTTTGAGTAGGCCAGCAGTTTAATCCTCAAGAAGATCACATTTTATATTAAGTACTATGATGACTAAAGAAATTATTAGTAGGAATAAATAGTTTAATGGTTACAACTTCTCCTCAAATATATTAATCCAAGAAGAGCTTTTTGTTATTTGTACTAAAAAAAAACAAATCCCTTAGTTATTTATTATTATCTAAAGTGTTTGTTTTCAATTAATAAATTAATACATACGAGTATAGCTTAGTACAAGATATTATGAAATAATGAAAAATAATCTTTTTATAAAATTCAATCTTTATTAAATTTTTCCAAAATCTTATATAAGATCAAAAAAGATCTTATACTTAAAGTTGAATATTTATATATATATATAAATATATATATTATATACATTAATATAAATTAATAAAGGATTATTTTTTTGCTTAGTATTCAATACTTAATAATACTTTATGCATGTTGCTTATTTTTAGATGTTATCAAAGCACTTTATTTTTATTTTTGTAATGACGATGACTCACTATTGCCCAATAAGTAGTATATATATTTTTTTAGTAGTTTTTAATGTTTGTATTCATTTTTTATTAATAGTCCATTAGATTATGCACATTTCATTGTCATCTTATCGACTGGAGTATTTTTGCGATTTCATGGTCTGGAATAAACCAAAAAAGCCGAAGTGGCCAGACCGAGGTAACCGAGATATTTGTTATTCAATTTTGATGGTTAACAAATAAAAAATTATGCTATCAATGTGTATATTTTAAACTTCAAAAATAACGATCAATAAAAAAATATTAGAAATATGTTATATAATAAAATGTTATTCGCTTATTATTATTTGTAAATTATCTCAGTCTGGACACCGTTTAATGGCTATAATAAACATTCGTTTAAGCGTGTTATCGTCAAATCCTATCAACAAATTTACGTAATCGTAATCAGACAACAGAACCCAAGAATTTTTATAATCATTTGCAAACATTAACGATTCTGTATGGACTAAAATGCAGCGTTGTCATAATGCCATATTATCCGTTAATATACACACATGTTTATATATATACAATCACATATTGTACGACGAATGGATTTAACTGATACTAAATTTCCTGAATCCGTCCGATAAATGTGGTAAACGTAATAATAATAGTGTTATTCACCTACATACAAAATACAACAAGAAAATTTGCGTATACATTTTTCACCTAATCAATTGCCGCTAAAATCCGTATTTAAAATAATACAAAATCGTGTGTTTATAAATGACTATGACAGTCAAAATTTCGCAAATTTCACGGAATTGTCCCCCCCCCCCTAAGCCTTTATTTCATTTTTGAGATTGTAAGAACTGTCTAAGTTCACTTACCCTCTGAATGTCGTGTTAAATTATAATATTTAAAAAAATTTAGCGTTTTCAATATTCCGAGCTTATGACACGTAACAGAGTAAACTGTTTTTACCCCCGAAGTGTGCGCATAACGCTCGCGGGTTCATATCGAATACCGCAAAAGATTAGAAAATTAAAATATATTTTATATACGTGTACATAATATATACGTAGGAATAATTATGTGTACATTGGTGATGTGAACTTTATTATTACATGAGGCAAATATTAGAAGCTAAAGGTCGACTACCACCACCACCACTACCATCATCTGAATTGTACTACACACGACTTTGTACTATGATAGCTTTCGTCATTTCGGCATCAATCAGTCCGGCAGAACCCTATACCCGGGACCCGAGGGGTAACACTTCCCAATATCGGTCGTGTTGCAATGACCTCATGAAATAACCTGTCACGTCGTTAATATAATATATTGTACATAAAAGTGGTTCGGTAAATAATACGAATGCGAATCTTAAACTGTAATGTACAGCATCGCATGTGTAAAGTCATTAGGTACATACGTATGTTGTACAAATCATAAATTATCATGATATAAGTACGCGACAAGTGCACATGGTAAATGTATGGGTGCAATCGCGGTTTGGGGGCCGCCGATACGTACTTGGTACTTGTCTATATAACAGTACATGGCAGACGCATCTAATGAATACCGCGCGCGTATCTAATCAGAAGTTTTGTAGAGTTTTCGAGTCAAAAGAACACACACGCGCACACACACATCTGTAGATTACGTACATACGTGTGTGTTATTATTACCATATTCGTGTATACATACAGTACATGCGGTTTTTCATCCTCGACTAATCGCCGTAGCCACCCTACCCTAGTGCTACTGCTGCTTGCGACCCCTCGCCCTTATGTATTATTTACAATATATTAATGCGTAGTTGTTGTTGCCGTTGATGATACATGAATTATAGCCCCTTCGTTATGGACCCATTATCACTATTTTTCTTTTTTTTTCTCTCGGACCCGACGAAATCGGTAGGATATAAGCGTTTAGGTTTTAAATAATGTAACGGCAACCTTTTAGTCGAGCGAATAAGCGTGTGCCTAGTCCCGGTAGCTGCAGAGGGAGAACGAAAAAAAAAAAGAAAAGCCAACGACGATTCCCGCCGGGAGTTGAAAAAATACTACAAATCCCATTGTTGTTGCTAATAGCTTGTAAATGAAATCTGTCTTGTTTTCCATCGACGAAACGTCTCCTGCGGACGCACCACGCGTTTTGCTGTTGTTTTTATACTTCTACAGTGTACATCATAATTTGCAATAAGTAAATAGTTAATATAATTTGTTGCTATAAATATTTATATATGTTCACGTAAAATCTGGTATGCCCACGAATCAATGATTCAATACATTTCTGTATTAGTGCCAATTCGGTTTGTTTGCAAATAATATTGATAATTTTTTAAGTTATCTTATCGATAGTTAGCAATAAAAACCGTCAGTCTTATATCGCTCTATTTCTTTTCTATATGTTAATATATTTATTCAGTTAAAAACGCATCAAATGTGAATTATATATCTATATAATATATAATAAATAATAGATATTATCTACTAAAGTGTTGTTAATTGTATGGAATTTATAATCTAATATTTTACGATTCATATAAACAATTTGTTTTTAATTAATGGAAGAATAATACAAAAAAATAGAGTGCATTCAAAAATGAGATTAATGAAAGTTCATATTTAATATTTATTTAATAATTAAAATAAATGAAAGCCTTGAATTAGTTTATATACATGTATTTTTCCCCCATCATATTTATACTCTACCGTTTGTAGGATAAGTTATATTCCTTTTTATTTCCACAATGTAAGACTGCTAACACGATGAATATTAATTAAATTACATTTTAGTTTTATTTGAAAAGATGTAATAAATAACTAATCATTTCAACAAATTAATTTAACGGTTTGAATTTATATAACAATGGAATTTAAAACCGATCATAATCATAGTAATTTATTTTTGTACAATATTTAAATTATCTTTCTAGACTATTTAAATATCAATAAAGCGAAGAAAATTTATGTACCGGTTATATTTATTAATAGGTAAGTGTTTTAAAAACAAGTGAAAAAAAATATTAGCTAAAACTTCAAATATTAGTATTAACGAGGTGAAAATAATGCGTTTATTAAGTGTAAATTACCATTTGAATTTGTTTCAATTTCGAAAAACGTTACTAGTCAAATATAATTCATTAAAATAAAAGTTTCAAATTAAAATGATTCACGTTTTTATAAAATTTACCTATAGATTCCATTGTACTGAATTTTCATTTTATTTGTGCTTGCACTTAATTATTCAAGCATTCGAGTAAGATGTATGTTAGTATATGTATAGTTCTGAATACCCTCAGGGAGTTGAAATATTAAATCGAGATAAAAAATCTACTAAGATACAGGTTCGAAGTGTTAGTTCTTTGTTGTATTCGTCTTCTTTATACAATTTTGAGAGCAATATAATTCACTACAAAGCGTATTAAAAAAAATCGTGATCCTATAATATATTATGAATGTAATATAAATAAAAAAATGAACTAATGAATATCTTCAAAAACAAAAGAAGAATACACATTCACCATAGTTCGTAAAAATAATATGTTTCAAACTATCAAAAATAAGACAAAATCTATTTTGATACCAAATAAATTATACGAAGATAATCTTGTATGTAATTTTTAAAATATAAAAGTTGCAACATAACTAATAACTATTAACTTAATTAACATAAATATAACAAGTCCTGGAACATAATATACTATAACTTTCAAGTTTTTCTACCGTTTAGAGAAACTACTACAAAAATTGAAGTATAAACTTCCTAAAATATCAGCTATTTTTGGAATTCAATTTCCTGCTTATAAAATATGTTTCGTGGAACTTATAATGCAGGTTTACCATCTATTCAAAAATTATTTGGTAAAAAAAGAGAGATTGTATTCTAAAATTAATATATTTATCGCACGTATCACTTTATAATCTAATATGTAAAAGATATTATGTAATATTAAACTTGTAATCGTGCTTTATTCAAGAAGCAAAAGGGTTAAAATATACAAATTAGAAACAAAATATTATGATCTAATAAATGATTTGTATATTATTATTATATTTTTACATAATTAATCGGTTATAAAACTCAAATTTAGTAAGAAAATTCGTAGAAAATAAACTTCTGTGTTGGAAATTTTTATTGACGTCATAGTTGAATTGCCATCAAACAAAAACATTCTAAAGGTTCTAGAAGTGTTGTAAAGAGCTACACATCACTGAATTATTCATTTTACTTGTAATATACAATACGAGTATGAGCAGTATATTTCCAAAATATTTCTATCTAACTATTTAACTAACTAACTAACTAATCCTAAGTTTTACCGGTATTCATACTTTTACTGTAACATAGATATATTCTGCTGTAAATTCGTTTAAAAACAAGCGCCCTTTACAGAATGATAAGCCACTCGCGCCGTAGTCGTTTTTTCATTAAATTTTTTGGGGGTTTTGAACGGATGCTTTTAAAATCATTCGTGTACATTTTATATTTATATACATAGTGTAAAGAATACCATCGCAGATCTTTTAAAACATTAAGATTAATTGTTTTTTTTTTTTTTGTGTATAATTAAATGAAAAATAATCATACAAATTCATACAAACTTATATATAAAAACCATAAGCGAACGTGCGTTAGTTCGTTAATATTAATTTATCACAAAGACTATGGAAAAAAGTAGTTTGAGCGTCAACAGTAATTATTAATATTGCATTATCATTCTCTAAGTATATTATAACATGCGCTGTTTAATCCTCAGGTGGTTCACCATTATTTTTGAGCAAGTCCGACGTATTTAACTATCACTCGACGCATATGCACATACAACCACCACCTCCACCACTGCTGATCAACAAAGACAACGGACATCAGGATGGTAAGTTTGAATACTTTATAAAGTTATATTTATGATTATTCTTCCTTTTTTAGATTCTGAGTGAAACGATGAATGTATTGGTTTTTTGTCAGACATGTGTTTTATTTTTTTGTTTTGATAAACAATTTCGACCAGAAGGACATTTTTATAGTAATTTTCTTATTATTTATTAACACACAATATAACATACAAATAATTAAATTAATAAAAAAAAAAAAAATGTTGTAATTTATTTTGCTTATGAGGATTACTCCAAACATTACAATCTTAATAGGTTTTTGATAAAATATTTTTACCTTATTGGTAATTTAAAACTATTAAAACTATTGAAAACTATTTAATGAATTTCCAAACAGTTGTATTAGGCGTTCGGAAACCTGTATTCCAGGGAATGCCTACAATATTTTTAGACCCTATCTTAAAAAATGTGTTGGTATATGTAATACATTATAATGTATAAATAATTTAATAAGCATATCTTTAATATTGTAGAACATTAGTCTCAGTGATTATATTTTCCTTGAATCTCTTATTTTTTTATTCATGTAGCTTCAATTATTTGTGATTTGTACTTTTATGGCCAATAGTAACTGTTATATTATCATAATAAGTTTTTGTACGAAAATTAAAAAATGTAGTTTTATTTTTTCTATCATCAAATATAATTTAATTTTACCAAATATTCTAGAAGAATAAATTATATTTAATTTGAGAACCATTAGTTAAAATAAATGCCCTTTACTCTTAAGCTTAAATCATAGGTCCCCAGTTACAAAATTTCTGGGGGTGCCCGAGCACACCGGGGACCCCCAGTGCAAACGTTTATGATAATATATATTTAGTATATTTTAGAAAATTGATGATAATTACAAAAAAACATTTATGACATACCAGTTTCGGCAATATCAAAGTTTTGTTTTCACGTAATAATTATTAAGGCTTGAAATTGTCAAAAATTGTCACTTATATCACTAATATTAGAAATTATCTTGGTTTTTTTTTTCGTAAAATGACCAAAAAGCTTGATAATTTAAAACAAAATGTATAAAATACTATTAAACAATTGGTACAATTTGTACATTGAACACGATACCTACTCACTAATATGTTTTGCACATGATCGCAGTTGTGTATTTTTTAAAGAAACAGTAACATTTATAATATTAAATTAGCTATGTTGTCTTCATTGTCATACAGGCGAAGGAGTCTCGGAATCATCGGTCGCATCTTCGGGACACGAAATCAGCAGTAGTGATGGTTACGCAGGAAACACTGTTCCACAACAGCCCCAACGACGGGGTGCGTTGCAATTATGGCAGTTTCTGGTCACGTTGCTGGACGACCCAAACAACGCATCGTGCATTGTGTGGACCGGAAGGGGAATGGAGTTCAAGCTAGTTGAGCCGGAAGAGGTACGAAATATGACAGCTGAATTCCATGAGATGTGATGGTGTAAACATAGTATACATATACACTCACACACCTAGTCACACACACACACACACACACATACATAGATATTTATACTCTTTACATTTTTTTTCGGACTCTCTCATTTTGCAAGCAACTTTCAAACTTCCTGTGCATCGTCAAAATTTTGCTTCTTGGAATGTTTTCTATAGCTTCCGCATCGTTTTTCATTTAATCAAAATCCTCACACCTTATATTTGGTCTTCCCAATGGTATTTTCCCCACCGGGTTCTATTCCAAGACTGCACACTTAGTAGTAAGTTTTAACTTCTCAATACATTCGTTGTAAATAGCAGTCTTGTCTTTTATATGGTCTAAAAAATATTCTTGCGTGTACGTTTTTTACATTTTAATAGTTTGATATTTTGGGTCATACAGGTGGCTAGGAGATGGGGTTTACAGAAAAACAGACCAGCCATGAACTATGATAAGTTGAGCAGGTCACTCAGATATTACTACGAGAAGGGTATTATGCAGAAAGTAGCTGGTGAGTGTAAAAAATCCTATCATAATAATTAATCAGTATGCAGTTCACAAATAAAGATGATTCGATGGTATATCAAACGAGCATGATACATATTGAGACATATTCGCGCGCGGGTGCTTTTGTTAACGCGAATCTTGGCGGAACAGCCATTCTGTAATTTCGTGATTTACATTAATGCATTTCCAATACAATTATTACGCAATCTTCTTACTTCCCGACAGTTAATAAATTCGATCATAATATATACAGAAAATTTACACTCAATATCCCGTTTATCTTTAATTCTTAATATATTTATATGGATTGTATTTACGAGTTCGAAAAGAAATCACTGGAGGAAATGAAGACAACAAATTGATTTATCGGAAGTCCTATTTATAATTCATAACCTTAAAAATTGCAGTGGTAACTGAAAACATTGACGAGGAATTTAAACGCACATTTAATATTTTAAAATATTTTTTTTTTATAATTTCATTAAATCCAATTTTTTATAAAATTAAAAAACATGATTATTAACAGCAAATGTTTCCGTCCCATTATCGAACACCTCTTTCCTCTCCCAGATTAACGATTCATAATTTTATAGTACAACTATAAGGTAAATTTAATTTGACAGCTATAAAAAAAAATGAATTTATATTTTTCCAAGTATATACTATATTTTAGTTATATATATTTAGTTATATATACTACATATTATTGCACGATAATAATCCAAAATTATTGTTAGGATGGATATAATTTAAACTGATACATACGAGATACATATTGATACTTAGTATATAATCAAGGATGTTTGATACAAATTTAATATTTTTAGAACAATAATATAAAAAAAAAAAAAAATTAATAATAAATTTTAATCCTTCGAACGGATCGTTGTTATAGTATAGTTTGCTCGTTACGATTGCTAACCATTCTACACACACAGCTCACGATCGTCCGACGGCCGCGGTGTTCGCGCGATTACAATATAACTTAGCTACTCTGATGTACATTATGCAAACATACACACGAAGTGTCGATGTGAATAAATGGGGGGGGGGGGAAATCACTAACGAAACTGAACATCATCTCATCTACGGAATTCATGTCAGTGGTGGTCATACATGATGTTCAAGGGGGGGAAGCGACGAAAATAAAGTTAACCCACCCCACCCCATATAATTTATAAATATAATAAATAAATATAACGTGTTGTTGGGCCAGCGATTATACTAAAGCGTAGTTTACACGATGCTAGTTTACTAGCGACTAGTGAAACAACATACTATCTTACTATCTCACTAGTACATAGTAAAATAGTTACTTAATATACACGATATTCAAATACTAGTAGTTACTAGAAATTCAAGTACCACTAGCACCAGTAGTCAGTACCACATACAGCCGGGGAAATACAAGCTACTAGCTCGAAATAAACAACTAGTGCCCAATTACATGATACTATTTTTACTCGCATCGGATAAAATAGCGCGCTAGTTTACTAGTAAAGTTGAAACGGTTCAACTTAACTCGCACACTAGTTTACTATCAAAATAGTTTGGTAGTTTACTAGCACGCTCAACTAGACAATGCTTTTTTACTATCAGATGGTGAACTAGCTTACTAGTTGCTACTACATCGTGTAAACTACGCTTTAATTAAAAAAAAAAAATCAAATCCCAAGGAGGTATCGATCTACTTATCGCTCCCCTCATATAACCGACACTGATCCATGTGCTTTAGATGCACAGATCATTAATTTGTGTGCGTTCAGGTGATTTGATTTTCGTTGACAACTGTATCACGCGCTGGACGGAAAAAGATTTCCGACGTGAATCGCCAAAAGCATTCAGCGCAAACCGTTCGACCGCAGCCAACAGCTTGCCCGAAACGTATCGGTTTATCGGAGGAAAAAAGTCCGCGTCCTCTCCCGCGCGGATATACGCTCATACCGCACATACGATACGGATCGCCGTCGCGATAGTAAAAAACAATAACAAACATTGATAAACGACAATGTGTAATAATCATAACAATAATAACGATATTGTTATTATTATTATTAACTACTGGCGTTCTGAACAGTAGCAACTCGCCGACGGTCGGACGCCCGCGGCGTGTGTGCGCTCGATTACGCGCGCGTGCGCCGGTGTTTGTTAGATGTAATGATGTAATATTACAGTGGCGGCTAAAAGGCAGCGCGAGCGTTGTTGTTGCCCGTGTACACTTGGATCGTGTATTGCCGCGTGTTTGTATTACATATCACGATGATGATGATGATGATGATGATGATGATAATAATAATAATACGTACGCAGGCATACATGTCGATATGGGATAGGTGGGGAGGGGCGTGTGGACGAGTGAGCAAAACACGCGGGTGGGGGGGGGGGGGGGGGCGTTTGTGTGCATACACCGCGTTCGTGTTGATGTTTGTTGTTGACGATATCATGACGGTTGCCCGTGTTTAACTGTTTGCCAGGCGAACGGTACGTTTACAAATTTGTTTGCGACCCCGAGGCGCTGTTCAACATGGCGGCCACCTACGATTACGCAGCCGTCTCCGACACATCCGGAGGGCCCAACGGAGCGTCCGCCGTTGCCGCTGGTTCTGCTTCTGCGCCGAACGCGACCCATAACCATCATCTCCACCACCATCACCACCACCATCACCAGCAGCTGGCCACCAGATACGCAGCGGCGGCCGCTGCTGCTGCGGCCGCTGCCGCCGCGGCCGCCGCTGCGGCCAACATGCATACGGGCGGCTCGGCTTACGGCGGACCGTTACCGCCACCGCCACCACCACCGCCGCCACCGCTACCGCCACCACCGCCGCCGCCGCCGCCGCCGCCGCCGCCGCTGCCACCGTCGGCCGCAACCACCTGCAACGGTGGCGTGATCGACGAAGACGACGGCTACGGGTGCAATTACGGTGGCGATAAGTCGACCGTGACCGTGGTGACCACGGCGGCGGCGGCGGCGGTCAATGTGGTGACAACCACGTCTTCGTCCCTATCGTCTTTGTCATCCCTGTCATCCACGTCGTCTTCGTCATCGTCCGGCGTCGTCATCTTCGTCGTCGTCGTCGTCATCCACATCGCCGTCGCCGACCGTGGCATTAAAACCGAACTTACGAGAGACGACAATGATTGTAAACCAGTGACGTTGGCGGCCGGAAGGCGACACCAACACCACCATCACCAACCACCACCACCTCCACCAACAGCAAAGAGGAGAAACCATCATCGACCTTCAGCACCATCACAATCATCACCAACAACAACAGCAGCAACAACACCATCCACCATCACCAACAACAACAACAACAACAGCACCAACAGCAGCAGCAGCAGCAGCAGCAACAGCAACAACAACAACAACAACAACAACAACAACAACTGCAACATCAACATAGAAATGAAATGGCCGTTGATCACCATCATCACCACCATCACCCGTCCGTGGTCTCTGCCGCTACAATCCACCGAAGGGGGTTATTGGTCAGCGGGCGTCTTCGTCCGATAATATGCTGTACATTCGGCACAGCTTGTAGGTATCCACGTGTTTGCTTATGCACATAATATTTATTTTTTTATAAACATATACTGTAAATATTATCTATATTTTTTGTCGTGAGATTATTAACAGAAGGTATGAAATGCTCGTGTCGATTGCCGAGTTAGGCATAGATGGAAATAGCAAATATGACCAAGTTATTAACCGTCGCGGGAGTGTCTTTATCCTGTCCCGCGGAGAACATAACAATTGTTACCAGTTTACGTTTTCGGCAAAAATATTTTTTTTTCCAACTAAAACAAAAAAAAACAAGTAGAGGTAAATCAATTAGCCGTACCGAAACGACAGACAGTTATAAAAACGTAAACCGCTAACATTTCAAACAAACCATGAGTAAACCTCTTTTAATTGTTCCAGACGATAAAACGAATATGCTTTGAAAAAAATTACACCGAGATTAAATTCCCTCGATAGTTTAATCTCGGTATAGTTATAAGTCACTCGATAGTTAACGTGCTATAGTTACCGTAACGAGTATAAAGCGATCCCTACACGATAAATAATATTGCGCGACATTATTGACAGTTTAGATTAGATATTGAAATATTGTACAATGTATTGGAGAAATCAAACTGGTTGGACATTTTTTGTGCAATATTCAATATTATTGTACGTTTGGACATGATATTGTGCAGATATAAGCAATATTTGATATCATATCGGTTTGAATGTGAAAGTACGTGTTGTATTTTTTCGCTACTTGTGATCCGAAAAGGTAATGAGTAGGGCTCGGAAGTTGATGGATTTTGTATTTTTTTTTTTTTGGAACTTTTTAGGCGATGCTCTCCTTGCCACAAATGCGTTTCATTAGCATGTGAATCTGAATAACTAATTTAATTTAGCATATTTTGCAGTTTATTACTTTTTAAGTAATTTTTCGATATTTTAGTTAATTTTACTGATTTTACACTATTTCACTATGCCAATAACTTGAAACTTGGAAATTATTACGGTCTAAGATTAGTACCTGATTTTATCACGCCGATTTCATTCGTTGTTGTCGTTTTGTAATTAATATTATATCTACATTTTATTATTTTTTTTTTTGAAAATTCTAAAAGGTGAAAAACTTTCAAGTGAGTGTTTTCCAAATGATTTCAGTGCTTATGATTTGGTCCATTTCAGATTTACCCCAAACACTTCAGTGAACGTAAAGAGAAGTTTTTCCAAGCATAAATATTTATTAACAGATAATTGTCGTTCCTTTTGATAACATCTAATATGCTCTAATTGTACAATGCAATGATTTTGATTTTTGAGTAATTTGTAAGCTTTGGTACATTTATAAAACAGGTATTTGTAATTTTTTTATTTAATCTTTTAAGAACATTTTTTGTTATTTTTATATCATATTCAAAAATTTTTTGGGTAATTTTTTAATGTTTTTAAGGTAATCAACTTCTGAGCCTTAGTAATAAGGTTTATTTTTTCATTCTATTGATTATCGCTGTATTATTTTTCTGTACACTAGTAGATAGTTCAATAATTTTTCATGACTATACCTATTTCGCTTTTTGTTGATACCACTCTTTTATCCAACGTTCTCTCTTTTTTTATCTTTATGCAAATTAATTTGGTATCATACATTTTTAAAATAATAATAATTTACAATATAGCAAATTTTAAATGCCACTAAATCGATTGCCTTTATAAAAACGCATTAAACTAAACATCTTAAATTTTACATGTTTTTACATCTTAAATTTTACATATGTGTATGACATAACTATCAAATATTATTTACTGAATATTGAGCAATAATATTGAAAGGTTTAGGGGAAATGTATACTGCACAAAATATTGATACTGTTTCATTGAATTAATAATATTGATCGTGTAGGAGCCGCTTAAGATAATCATCGCTACATGAAATATGAAACCCAAAGCGATGGCACTACACACGATTTGTATGACTATGTAGGTAGTATAGGTAGTTGTATACACGGTTTGTTACAGTAATCATGTCTAACTCAAGGGCGGACTGACACAACATTTACGCCCAAGAAATTTGTTTAGAATGGTCCTGGCTTAGTTAATTAGGAAGCCTTAAATGTTTGACTCTGTTTAACGCGGTCTGTAGAGCCATTATTAATCAATATAAATATAATATAAAAACATACGTTTGAATAAAATTAATCATATTGCGCCTGCAATATAATATAATTTGTACTGAAATACAATATTGTGTGCTAATATTGTACCTAGTTCCTGCTATTAGCAACATTGATCGACACTGTATTGTAATTATATGGTGAACCGACAATACTACGGCTTACGTTATGCTGAATAGTTAAATATTGTTACTGTTATTATAAATATTTAATTTTTTGGCCAAGAAACAGTGGTCCCCAAAATAAAAAAATATTTCCAACAAAGTTGATTCGGGTTGGTAAAGAACTAAAAACATGTATACAGCTATTTAATAAACAGTTTAACAATTTTAGAAATTGAGTAAACATTTTAGAAAATTGGGTTGGTTAGAAAATTTAAAATACAAATATTCCTCGTAAATCGCAGTTCGATTTCTGAGCAATGATGAATGATATATAATATGTATTTGTATTTTATGCACAAAAAAATATTTATGAATATACTCGAAGCGTCTGAAAGGATTCTCGAGATTCTGTGCACTCCCGACAATGATGTATATCGCAATCAGTATCTACAGGTTTGTTTACCTAGGTATTTTTAATGTTTTCTGCTGTAAAAAAAAAAAAGTAGAAAAATATTGCAAGTGCAACAAAATATTATGATTAGTCAATAGTCTGTGGACAGTGGCGTGGTTATAAGAAAATATATTTATATTTTTTGTTGGGGAGGGTTACATTTTCAATTCTCTTCTACATAAGTATCAACTTTTTTGTTTTAATAAGTCGATTAAACACAAGTTAAAAATTATAAAATTATTTGTTATTTAGTTTATTGAAACTGTGAATATTATTTGATAATGAGATGATATAACAAAATACCTATGCTTTAAAATTATTGTATATTTGCGTGTATACGATCACGATGTTTAAAATATAATGATTTATATACATAATATATATATAACTATTCCAAGACCACTCTGTATTTTATTGTATATTTTGCTTTTAAATTAATTAATTTAATTTATATAATATTTTATTCACATTTTATGATATTGTAACAAATATGTCTGATTTTTTACACGTTGTCATATAGGCAACCCGATAGACGGGCACTTTAAATAAAGTTGTTTCTCTCTTAAAAATGTCTCTACATTTCGAGAGGGAGGGGATTATAATCCGTTTACCTTTCTCTGACTACACCACTGATCGTGGACACATATCACATTGTTATAACTACAATTGTACGTGTACGTTATTTAAAAATATTGATCAGGTTGATGGATAATCTAAAACTATATAGTTTATGTGTTATGTATATGGTGAAATTAATAATATGTGTTAACATTATGCGATTTCATTATACGGATACCATGCCAATTAATGTATTACTATTTTTATTTTTATTTTGAACAAGACCGCCACTAAACATAATCATTTGCTTATTGCATGGAAATAACTTATTATAACTTTGTTTTTCTTTTACCTCTTATCTATAAGAATTGAAAAGGAGGTTTAGTCGTTCCATCTATTTCTTGACCAACTCGATCACTCGATCACTAAATAGTGATCCGTAGTATTGCTATCGCGTCGTCCGTCATTATCGTCAATTCCAAAAACAGACCTCAGAACGTACGTTGTAGGTACATTGGTTCGCGGGTAGTATATACACACGCATGGCGTACAGTATTGTTATTATAGACTTATTTAGAAAACATAAATGACAACGAGTTACGGTTGAAAATAATTTTTCAAAAAAATTAAAATAAATTCCGTGATTAGACTAAGGTCACACGAGCGTTGGAAAAACGGTCGTTACAACGGACGTAATATGCTCTGGTTACACGACCGTCGAACGTACGTTGAACATAAATATAAAATGTTATAATTTCTATACATCGGTTGTTATAGTTCGTCATTTTTGGTCGTACAAGATGAATGATGTAGAAACCGCTATTTTTATGTCCGCCGCCTTAAAAGTATTACGAAAAATCGTACAGCGAAAATCGGGTTCATCTTATGAACAGTGAAAGACTAATAACTGGTGCATTTTATAATTTATATAACTGTTTAAGAGCCGATAACGCGAAGTTTTTTAATTATTTTCATACGTCACAAAGCTCATTTGATTAACTTTACAATAAAATAAAACCAAAAATAACCCGATAAGCGCTCGGACGTCGTAGCGTATAACGAACGTCGAAGACGTTAAACGGACGTGACGAGTGTGACCAATGATATTCAAAATAATATTAAGCCGGATTCCCACGACTGGTGTACTTGGCCAATATTTTGTACTGGTGGTTACTTGCCATGCCGTCGGATTGCCATACTTGTACAATTATTTGTCACTGGTGTCGTTCCCGGAGATTGTCGGTAAATGTGACACAAGTCAAAGGAACGGCCAATATACTTGTACTGCTGATCCCACGACCGGTTCGTGTTGTCCAGGAAAAACAGCAGCATGATAACTTTGGTCCAGTGGCGCCAAAGTTTATAGGTATTAATAATATAAAATATTATATAATGTAATAATTTTTTTAACGTACTTTTTAATGTAATATATTTTTTTCTTAAATTGGCAATATTTATATGCGCACATTTGAGATCGATAGTTGATAGATTACCATTTTTCTATAGAAATCTACGTAGGTACTATATACTTTATATGATACCCACTCACTCATAATTACGTTTTTTTTTTATTGAAATATAGGTATTCAAAATAAATTTTTGTGATTAGATAATCAAGTACCAACGAAATGTAAGTATAAGTAGTAAGTACATAAACTAGTACCTACATATAGTAGGTATCTGGTATGCACTATACAGGTAAAACTAATTAACTGTTTGAGTAATCTAGTAGAAGTATCTATTTAATATTCTATTATTTTTTATATACAAATATATACATTGGTTGCTATAAAAATTTAAAACGTAGTGAACTTACTTGTTACGACTATGATGTATTGTCGTCATCCACCACCTTCTCTTCTTTGGACTTTTGACTTTTTTCTTATTTTTTAAATATTCACCACACATGACAATAAATGAAGCACAAACTAGTGCTTTGTCGTTTTCATTTATCATAGTCCAATAAATTATTTATTAAATTGTGTTAAATTACAATAATAAATAATAAACTATTTAGCAGTTACCTAAGTCTTTGCCACACAACGATTAGGACTAGACTAATTTCTAACTTAAACTTCATAAAAACAAAAAAGTGAAAATATTATTTAAGTGTGCCCCCACCACCAATATTTGCTATAACAGCCAGCAATAGGAACAGTGTACTTGGCTACTTGTACAAGTGCTCCAGTATTGGCGTACTTGTCAAGTACGCCAGACGTGTGAGCACCATATTCGTGCACTGGTCAAATGTACAATTATTGACGTATTTGGCAAGTTCACCAGTCGTGGGAATCCGACTTTATACAACAACGAACGTTATAATCGTCCGTCGTAACGTCCGTTTTTCCAATACTCGTGTGACCCTAGCCTTAGCTATTGGGGAAACGTCTGGCACTACCTCTGGTCGTTTAACAGGTGTCTAGCAAGCCCGTGCGCAAGGAGGAGGGTACTAACCCTCCCCCCATCGAGGATCTTTTTACACATATTTTTACTAAGAATATACAAAGTCCATATTCAATGAAAATTAAATGGACTTGAAAATTCATATATAGTGGTCTGTTTTTGTTTTACCTGTGCCGATTTTCTCGATTTGACGCTTTCTTCTACTTAATTTTCGGGAATTTTCCACCTTCTGTCGATTATCGTTGTAAATCCAGCCACCGATAGAACGCATTTTCACTGACAAGTCAGCTGTTGAAGTTGTTCAGACATTTGTTGACATTTATTGATTTTCGATCCCGTTATTATTGATCATGGATACTCCAACGTGTATTTATTTTATTAACTTTTTATCTAACATAACATAAATATGTTTGAACCTCTCCCTTGGAAGATACCTACGCACACGGGCCTAGGTTATTTAAACATCATTACGCGCGTAAAATCGTGCATTGTGTACTAATATATTTATTTATCATAATACATTGCAATGAATAAATGGCTATAACAGTAGATATAGTGTAGGATGTTATTTATTTATTTGTTCATTTGGTCGTAGCGCACAAAGTGTGACGCGATTATGTGTTACGGACGCCTACATACATTGGTATTGATAATGCATTGTTTATACATTATACATTTATACATTGATAATACATTGTATAATATACGAGTGAGGTAAAATTTAAATGCAGTGAAACCTCTGTGTGGTGCACCTTTGCGAGGAATCGGAAAATGACCAACGTAGGGAGGCGCTGAAAAAATTACAAAGCGCATAAAAAAAAAAAAGAAAAATAAATGTATTATTATTATACTGTACTGTTATGTGTATTTATTGTTTGTTGTAATATTACAATTTATATCAATTTTCATTCAAATGTATTATTTATTACCTATATGTACGTATAAAGAGGGTGTGTATGTTTTTGTACAGTTAAAAAGTTTCCACAAAGGAAGACCATTATGATAGTAAAATATAAACGATAATAATAGTATTTTTATTACATAAACATTTCCGATATGCAGTACATGCATATACATATATTATGTCCATTTATAAGAGGTAATTTTTAATTTCGTACCAGTGTTTAGTGTCCTCGTCCACTATTAAGAGGATAAACTCTGTAATTGCACATATATTTTTGCCAAATAATTTTAAATTGTCCACTATTGGGAATTTGTCTATTAAAAGAGGCTTCACTGTACACACTCACACGCACGAGCACACCCATCGGAATAAAACTTCTAAAATGTACAAATGTGTGTTTCAAGTACAATAAACATAAGTATTGAACCAGTAGTGGTGTTCTATTATTTGCACTCGCTGCCGGCCTGTTGTCAGTCCAAATCCATAATTCAACGTCTGTGTATGTACTATTAATTAATTGGTTAAATCATTTATAATCAGTATTTGATTATGTTTCGGTCGTTTTTCTCGAAGTACTGATTTCTAATTTAAAATAAAGCAAAGAAAAGTTTTATCAATTTGTTCTTTATTTTCAACTCAATATATACAACTAAATATATATATATATATATATATATATATATATATATATATATATATATATATATATATATATATATATATACATATAAATATATATCAACTCTATATATTTATATATAATAATTGTTTTTACTAAATCGATCAAGGCACAGACATAGTTTCAACAAAAAATAAAAATAAAAATTATATATATATATATATAATTAATTTAATAACATAAGTAAGTAAATTATATTTATGGATAGTAGAATCATAATTTAACATAGTAATAATAATGAAAAAAAAATCTTTTACAGGTAAAGACTAAAGTTAAATAGAAACTATGAATAGTAATTATACATAAAAATAATAATACTATGATAACAGTATTTAAAGCAAATTTGTAATGGAAAACTTAATTCAATACAAGATTAAAATCAGTAACAGTATAGAATTATAAAAATATTAGTTGTATTTTTCTGGTCTTCAAAAAGGTCAATTTTGTAGCAAAAATCAGTTAATTTACAATAATATTACTTTTAATACAAAACGTAGGCAAAGAATAAAATTAAGGCACATTTATTTGAACATTTCAATTAAGTATTAAACATAAAATTAATTTATAGTTAAAAAAATGTAATCAATTAGACAAATATTATTAATTTGGCCACTAGAATTGGCAGACATTGAAAAAAATTTGTTCAACTGAATGGCACCCACTCATAATTTTAGTACGAATTTAAAAAATTTCAGACTTGATATTTGTTAAAATCACATTTTGTACGTAAAATATACAAATTAAATTAAGCTTTATCATTAAATCATGTTTGATCGAAATTACAATTTATAATTTTTATAATAATAATAACAAACAACTGAGTTCATTTAGTATATAAATATATATATATATATATATATATATATATATATTATTATAATAAAAAAAAAAATTTAGACTTAACAAACAATAAAAATAAAAATAAATTACTGTCAATCAGTCCATCAATTGAAAAAACAAATTTATGAACATACTTAAAATTTCTTTATACAATACACAATTTGATGAGATATAATTATGGTAAGCTTTAGAACTTAACTCCGTCCGGTCATATTATCGTTAAAATCTGACCGGATACTGTCGTTGTCACCGTAGTGCATCCACATTGAATTGACCACCGCCATTGGACATTCTGTGATCGCCCCCGTTGGACATCCTGTGATCAGTGCCATGAGACATTCTGTGATCACCTCCATTTGATATTCTATGGTCACCTCCATTTGACATTCTATGGTCACCAGTTACAGATGGTTTTTTATAAAGTTCGAATGCACTTCCTCGTTGATCACGATGCTGAGTAAGGTCCAGTGCATTTGGATCTCTATGGTGTTTGTAATACATATGACTACGATCCATCTGCTGAGAAGGCTGTTGTCCATTAACACCACGACGATCATATCCTCTATCTAAGCTACTGCCATGGCCTGAATCGGCTGTATTCACATCTGTTGATTCTGATGAGTATTTGCTGGGTGATGATGGCATCTATATAAATAAGTTTTAAAATTGAATGAGTAAAAAAACATTTTAAAAGACTTATGCCAAAAGCACTTACTCCATTAGACATATGTGATGAATATGTACTGTCAGCCATGCTGAATGATTTTGAATGCTGAAAACCATTGGGTGGTGGTGGTTGATAATATTGCTGTTGCTGCTGCTGCACTGGGGGGCGGTAGTTTTTAGGTTTTGGTGGTGGGACAGGCTTATAGGATTGTTGTTGTGGAGGTGATTTTGGCAATGGAAGTGGTTTACTAGTGGCATACTCAATCATACCACCAGAGGTTCCACCAGGAGGTCTATAAACAAACAAGGTACTAAGTAAAAAACTCTACATATACACTAATATAGTATCTAATAAGCAATAACTATTAAAATAGCAAGAACAAATCTATACAACTAAATTCATACAATATATCTTTTGTATGAATAGGATATATCATTTATTGGGTCAATTATATTCAAGTTCCTATAAAACTGTAATGTTTTTAACTTTGAAATTGTCCTAAAACCCATAAATGAGATAATTTAATATATATTTTTAGTTTTAACAAAATAAGATTTACTAACCTGTATTTAGGATAATCTGACATTTTAGTGTCAACTGGTTGTTGAGTTGACCTAGTAAATCTATAAGGATCATGATGTCTTCCTAAAGTGTTATTACTGCCAGGTTTAAGATCATCTTGTGAGTTTGAACACAAAGTTGTTGACAAATTTGCACTACCGTTGCTGCCATTATTCATACGTACACCGTAACTATCATATGATGACACACTGTCATAACTATTGTGCATATCATAGAGCTAGAAGAAAAATTTGAAGTTCTAATAAGTTACAACTAATATGATCTAATGTTGTTAGGCATCATACTTGTTTGCTTGTGCTAGTGTGGGTTCTCTGATGATGAGGAGTTGCATTTATGTAATTGGGTATATCATCGACACCATTTGGACTAAATAATCTATCCGTGGCTGATCTTTGACCATTACCACGATTCCCATGCAATGGTTTAGTATTTCTATCAACACGAGGTGGTAAATCTGGAGGTCCATTACCATTTACTATTAATGTTGTATGAGTAGGAGGTCCTGCCATACGCATTGTTTGAGGAGGCTCATAACTTGCCTATTAAAATTAAATAATTGTGTTAAATAAATTGCTACAATATAAATAATAAATTTCAACAACAACAATTAATTAATATTTGGGAATTCTTGTAGTACACGTATGTTTCTATACATCATATGCGGCCTACAACATTCAGCACACCTGTTATATACCTATGACCATTTTTAACTCTTTGACAGTAATGACGATTAAAGCTTCACAATATTTTTTCTATAGAAATTTAATAATATAAAACTATAATAAAACCTGAGTCCAGCAATAATCAATATAATATGAGATAATCAGTTTAGTTTTTGCTGTAATGCCTATGTGATACGTTATTTGCAGTTTATACACTTTAAACATTATGTTATCCAAACATTTCAATGTAATTATTCAATCAGAGGAAAATACAGATTAAAATAAATTTTTTTGTACCTAACCTAATATATAGGAACATGTGTAGTAGACGGCAAGTGTGCGATAGACTGCTTATGACATATTGGGACGTACAATAGATAGTCTTCAACAAGATTACCAATATTTGTTCTTGTAATAATAATAAATTTAAATTAAACATACTTGTTTGAACACTGATGGTGAATATGGAGGAGGTGGGTTATAATTAGGAATGGCAGAATCATCTTGAGTTGTAATACTTGGGTCACTTGAACTTTTCACTAATCTTGAACCAATTGTAGATGGACTAGCCGCAGCAGTAGATGTAGGAGATGCTAATGTTGTATTACTAGTTTCCATATCACTTTCAGGAGATGATGCGTATGACAAGCGTAAGGAGGTCATTGGGAATAACAAGTCATCAGACAGATTTTCTTCAGGCTAAATACATAATGCATGCCACAAACACAAAACAACACGTTAGTAATTCACAAAACAATAATCAGTTAGTTAACAACACAAATTAGATAAAAGTTAATAACGAATAAAATATTAATATATACTTGGATAGGTAGTTAAACGATCAATTTAATCTAATAAAATTAAATTTAAATATAAACAAATAAATAAATATTACTACATTATTTATTATTTGTAAAAATAAAAATGACTAAATAAAAAATTGGGAAATTTAAACATGAATTAAAACTTTAATTAATATTAATTATTAAAAGTTAAAGAAGAAATTAAAGTTGCCAACTAAAATGACTAATAAATAATATATAATCAGTAAATATTATTTTTGTTGTTTAAAATGATAAAAGAATATAACCTGAATTTGAATGAGATTTGTTAATCATGCAATATATATTATTATATTATAGCAAAAGTGCACACAAGTGTAAAATTGTAGTCAGAATCTTAAATATAACCAAAAAAGTCATTCGGTTTTTTGGTACGTTCAATGTTACTAGAAATAACATAAGGATCACAAAATGGAAATGACATAGGAAGTAAATAAAGATCTGATAGGAAGTCTACAGTCTATAAATAATATTTTCAATTTCAAAATATTAAGATTTATTCTTAAATTAAACATTCTATTCATAGTATAACATACTTTTGTCTCGCTGACCCAAGTCGGTGAACTCTGATGTTTGTCTATCAGTTCTCTTAGTTTTCGATACCAAGCGTCTCCACCATTAAGAGTTAGTGAAGATGTAAATACATGTGACCAAACTTTTTCCAATTTTTGACATTGTTCTAGTAGTTTCTTACTGCTTTTATGGGCAGTTCTATAAAATACCATCAATAAGTAAAAAGTTAATAAAAAATGATTGACTACACATTACTTAGGTAAGCCAGCACGAAGTTCTTTGATCACTTGTTTATTATCTGCACGCAACATAATTACAATAGGATAAAACTGAGCATAGTTCAAACGATCAACAGCATTTGGAGTGACATCTAAGAGAGCATGTTTTCCTCGGTCCATAATATCACGAATAGCACTAAGTCGTATTATACCACTGATTTTTTTGCTTCCATCAGTAGTGTTGTTTTCAAGTTCTAATAAATTAATTTAACATTAAAAATCAAATCAAAAACAAATAAAAATATAAAATTTAATACTTACGAGGAGATAAAAATTTGTCAGGGAAATCTTTAGTAAGTTTTTCTCTAGCAATATCAGATATTGGTCCAAACAAAACAACTGGTCGTACGAACCCAGTATGACTTAACACTACTTTTTCGTAAGCTGGGAACTTGCTTATACTATCTCCAAACACTACATCATCCCAGTTTTCCTATGAAACCATTAAAAACAAATAAAAATAAAAGTAAATTTTTTTAATATATTTTTTATATAATTTTTTTACCTTGCTTAACGATTTTGATCGTCGATGATTATTTTTCCGACGTCTAAAGAAACCTCCTTTATTTTCAGAAGCATTCATTTCTTTTTTTGTAGCATTAAACTGTGCTGTTGCTAATTCCTCAGCTCTTGCTTTATTTGGAATTATACCCTTTTGAACTTCTTGATTATTTCTACCTATGCGAAACACTTGCCAGGAGCCTACAACACCATTATGTAAAGTATCCATTACATGGAATACATCACCCTTGCAGAAGCTCATTTCGCCTTTATTTGGTTGTTCGTAGTCAAAATGAGTCCTATAATGAAAAAATTAATTTTACTTATGAATGCACTGAAATATTATGCTTATTGAACAACCAAAAAGTAAATGTTGGTAAAATTGAATTTATTAGTACAGGGTGTGGCAGTAGGTTCTGACAAATTTTAATTGTAGTTTATTGGTCAAGTATTAAAAACAAAGTAATGAAACAAATTGTATTTTATTCAATATAAAGATTATTTTTAATTTTTATAAACAAAAATCTTAATTTTTAAAAATAACATTATTTAAGTGGCCGCCTCCATTTTGTATACAGTCGGTTATCCGTTTTTTCATACTGTCCATAACTCTTTGTAGGATATGCACATCGATGGCTGTAATTTCTCGTCTATTGTTTTCTTTTAATTCTAGTATTGTATGTGGCTTATTAGTGAATACTTTAGATTTCAAATAACCCCACAAAAAGAAATCAGGTGGAGTCAAATCAGGAGAATGTGGTGGCCAGGCAGTTATGTGGAAATGTTGAACAACTTTTTGCCAATTGAATTACAACGATTAGGATTACATGATAAAGATCTATGGTACCAACAAGATGGTGCTACCAGCCACACAGCGCGTATTTCATTGGCTGTTCTTAAAAAAATATTTCCGAATCCTATGATTTCGCAGAATGGTGATATTGTTTGGCCACCACGTTCTCCTGATTTGACTCCACCTGATTTCTTTATGTGGGGTTATTTGAAATCTAAAGTATTCACTAATAAGCCACATACACTACTAGAGTTAAAAGAAAACATTTGACGGGAAATTACAGCCATCGATGTGCATATCCTACAGAGTTATGGACAGTATGAAAAAACGGATAACCGACTGTATACAAAATAGAGGCAGCCACTTAAGTAATGTTATTTTTAAAAATTAAGATTTTTGTTTATAACAATTAAAAATAATCTTTATGTTGAATGAAATACAATTTGTTTCATTACTTTGTGTTTAATACTTGACCAATAAACTACAGTTAAAATTCGTCAGAACCCACTGCCCCACCCTGTATTTGAAGTTAGTTTAGTGTTCTGTAACATAGCTACATAACTACTCTAATAAATAAATTAAAAACTTATAATATATTAACTCTAATCTTAAATTAGATGGAATTTATAGTTCAAAATCTTTTGATTAAAATTGAGTTAATACAGTTAAAATAGTTTATATCATAATATAATTAAAACTATAAATATTTTAACTCTAATCCTATACTTATGCAAGAAACTAAATAATTCTGTCAGAAAAATTAGTAAAAGGCTCTTTTGTGTTTTTAAAAATATATTTATTTAGGGACACCAGATGGCCACAATACCTACATCTCAAAAACAATAATCTACTCTAATTTTTAAGTTAAAATTGACACTATCAGATGTATTATACTACATATTTTAATCTTTAATATAATTTTGTTTTAGACAAAATCACAAATATGCACAATTTGTTTGATTTTTTAAAACTAAGTTAATTATTGATGGTTTTTGTTTTGAATAACTATTGCTGCTATTATATTTTAATTTATATTGTCTTCAAAAACGTATAATTAGACCAGTATTATGTACTTGATGTGGAATGAATCGCCTCGTTGATTATTCATAATTTGTTCATATTGATCACGACGGTGTTGAACAATTAAGTGTATTTGATCTTGAAGGCTCAACAAAAACAGCACAGCTTCTTCACGTGTCACCCCTTTCATATCCATATCATTGACTTTCAATATCTTATCACCGGGCTGTAAGCCTTGAGTGAATGCAGGACTACCTGGTTGTACAGCCGTGACAAATATTCCAACTTCATTGCCACCTGTTAATCGAATACCAACTGATCCTTCTTTTTGAAATGTAATAAAACGTGGATCTGGCCTGATAATAAAAATGGAAGTTATTTAAAATGTTTAAAATATAATTTTTTCTTGTTATAATTAACTGCTTACTTTAAATGCTTTGATCTTTGAGGTAAGGTATCTTCATAAAATTGTCTAGTTGTACTGTAATAGTCTAAAAGATAAATAAACACATTCAATTCATGTAATTAATAATAATAATATGATTTAACTATTTCTGAATAAAAGTTACTAAACAATTTAAATTATTCTCATTTTTTATAACTACCTTCAGGTCTTGGAGGTGGTGGTCGAGGAGGTTCTGAATGATCATCAGCACCACTTCTACTGCGACCATGATTGTATGTAGGTCCAAGGTCACCATTATTTAAGTTATTAGCTACAGATTATAATTTATTAATAATAAATATTAATAAAACTAAAAAATAAATTAGTATAATAATAATTTACCTGATGTACTGTTATCAATGGCAGAAGTAGGCCTGTCTAATTGACTCAAAGAAACAGAATCTAATAAAGGGTTACGAGATCGTCCACGTGAAGCCAAATTACTTTTAGCTTCTTCTAACATACTTCTACTAGGTGGTTGTACATATAGATTTTGTGATGGATATGCTGATCCATTGATACCCTCCATATAGTTGTTATTTTCTAAGTAAAAACAAAATAAATATATTGTTAAAAACAAATAAAGAATATATACAGTTTCTAGATATTTTACCCTTAGTATGTAGAGATGTTGGTTCAGATGAACCAGAATATTGTAAACTTCCATTGGCACTACCTTCTCTACGTACAGTTAAACTAAGTTTGTCTTTAGCAGATTCAATAAGTCTTCTTGCTTCTTTCAGCGTCATACCATCCGTAACAGAATGGTTGTTAATCTTCAATAAAACATCACCTTCCTGTACACTATTATCACCACCTTTTGTACCTTCTTTAATGAATATTCTACTGCCCAAAACTATTCCAAAATCTGTAAAATCAAAATGTACAAATTACTTAATATAAATATATATCTATCATCAAGTATTCAATTACCATCTTTTTTCCTAGTTTTAGTTAGATGAACACGCATTGTATGGGGTGTATTGGAAGGCAACACTAAACGACGTCTTAATGATAATGTAACATTTTCACCACACTCTCTTAGCACAGCAACAGCTGTACCGTATTCAACATTATCTAAAGACACACCATTTGCAGTCATTATTCTATCATTCACCCTGTAAAAAATTAGTTATATAATTAAATTAACAACACTTTTTAAATATTAATAATAATATAAAAGTAATAATGTATAGTATAAATAAAATCCTTACATTAATTTTCCTTCAGCAGGACCAGATTTTAAGACATCAGATACAGCTATTGAAGGATCACCATTGGCAAAATGTGGATTGTCCCTGCCACCACTTACTGCGATACCAAATCCATAACCAGGTACGCGATTCAAGGTAACTTGATGAAATTCCCACACTATACGATCTCCATTCTATAAAAAATAAAAATCATAATCCATATAGTAAAGCTTATAATTATTGTTTGATTACTTGTAATCGTTTTTTAATAATCCTAATTAAATACTAACATTATCATAATATTTTATTGTTAAACATAAACAAATACCATTTAATATCAAAATAAAATAGTATTATAATATTACCTATAGTGTAATAAATACGAAAATTTCCCATATTCCAACAATTAATTTTTAACAAAATGTAGACATAAATAAAATCTTTATTTAAAGTAGTATAATTTAGGTAATTAAAAGAGGAAAGTCACATATTAATTATTATCGAGATTATTATTAAGTATATAGATTTAAAGTATAGCTTACTGTGTTACTCTACCTAAACAACCTATTTTAAAATATACACGATGAATGAACATACACTCTCAACTGATATGTGACCTGTTTATATCAATTATTTCACTCAAAAATTTCAATCGTCTCTAGTAGAAAGACGTAATAAGAAAATTATAGTATATAATTATAATGGTTTTTTTTATTAAAATAAATAAACTATACTTATTATTTTATTTACCAATACAATAGTACACTACAATAAAAAACAAAACAAAAATAATTATTATTTGGAAAATATCTAAAAAAATACACAAATAATACCAAGTAATAACGTTTTATATAAATTAGTTTTCTATTTACCATATTTGGCATAAATTCTTTGATAATTGTAAATTTTTCTTCTGTAAAAAATATCCCAACGTATACACACGATCGGTCTATTAAAAATATTTTTCGAAAACGAAATTACATTTTATTCGAACAATACAACTTTTGAACATTTACATGTTGTAATGATCGATAAAAAGTTTACAATATATAGCGATGAAGATGAATCGCATGTATATTTTTGAATGTATTTACGCTTAAGAATTCGGCTTTATATCGTATACGAGCCACTGAGATTTATTGTGTATATATTTCTTAAATCGACTTTACCATTATTAAACGACAATTAGATAATACACTCAGTCATAGGAGTGGGAAAGCTGCGGCCGACCCATATACTAAAGTAATATTACTCAGTGGGCCAAACAACTGCAATAATAAGCGACAATACGGGTCAATGAAGCATTAATCTAACATCTAGCATTAATCTGTCGATTAATCTAGTGTATTTAATCAGATTTTCACGGACACTCGTAGGGTAGCTAAGTTCTACTATTCTTGTGTCTGATGATACGTACAATTTTTAGTTGTTATTACTTGAAATTACATTCAATTATTATAAAAAAGTCAAATGTATAAAAAAAAATGTAAAAAAAAAAGTCAACTACATTTTGAAAAATAGTCTGATAAGCAATAAACTGATAACTAAGAGTAATAGATTTTTTTCAAAAATTCTACTCACTATTTGTTAGTATTCAGTATAAGACAGTACATTTTTGATTATCAAATATTTTAGAACACAGGAAAAGTAACAAGAAAAGTAGATTAATCTAAATTTGTTTTATCAACAATTGTAAGACCAATTATAAAATATTTAATTTCTGACGTCAATACAATTTAATAATCAGCGGTATGACAACATTGCTATTGCGCTATTTGTCTCGTTTGAAAATATTCATGACATTAATGTATGTACATTATACATACATATAAATGTTTAATGATTTAAATGTCATTCTTATACAATAAATATCAGTATTGACTGTTTGATTTTCGCACGATGTCTTTGGAATGCTTCCCATGGAAATTATTTTAATTTTATCTGGACTGTTAATTAATTATTATAATAATTTAATAAGTAAACTGTTGAATATTGTTTGATGAATACATTTTTTTATTTAATATTGTTTTAATTTCTATTAAATTAATTGTAATATATTGTTATTTTCGTTAATACAATTTTTATATGGGTCACAGATAATTTATTGAATATAGACACACACGCAAGCACTATAATTATAATTTACTTATAAAGTAGTTTGTAGCTTAGGAGTATTATAATCATTAAAGAGAAATTGTTAAAAAAAAAAAGCGCAAATATCCAACAGTCTCAAATTTAAGTTTGTTGGATATTAGCCAATCACTTTTTTCTCAGTCTCAAATTTAAGTTTGAGAAAAAAGTGATTGGCTACGAAATAAAAAAAAAAAAAAAAAACAGAAGTTGTAATAGTTATATAGCCTATGATAATCATAATTAATTTAACAATGATTTATGATGGCTTTGATGCATACGAACATAAAACGCACTTTTTTTTCTATTCGTAATTTATGTATATGTTATTATACTTCGCCCGTCGTATACTTATTAATGACGATAATAATTAGTTTTATACGAGAATTTGCAGAAATAGTTTAGAACAGTGGTTTTCAACGTTTTTTCATTCACGTGCCCCAAAAATCAATTTCGAATATAAATAATGGAAAATAATAATAATAATAATTTTTAAGGAAAATTAGGAAATATTTATTTATTTTAATTAACTTGCGCCAAACAATGTACCTATATAAAAATAATAATATTAGCTAAACAATTTTATTTTAATGTGAACCTTGAGCATGTTTGCTTGAACTTAATTTTTTGAAATCTGGCTCCACACTTGAAAAATAAACCCGTAAGTCTGAACTTACGATGACAGTTTATTACGATACTTATTTTTTATGAACGTGTACGTAGAAAATGCCCTTTTCACCAACACAGTACAAAAGTTGATCTACTTAAATTATCTACATTCTATACTTCTACAGTGTTCATATTATAACGATGAATTGTTATCGCATTAATAACATTAAATCGCAGACTCTACATTATAATAAGTACACAATTATTAAATTATTAAATATTTCGTTAATAGCAACCTATTACAGTTACATTAAATTTCACTTTTTCCGCCATTATTCAATTTTTTTTTGCGTACCCCTTGAGATCATGCCACGTACCTCTAGGGGTACGCGTACCCCAGGTTGAAAACCGCTGGTTTAGAACATGAGAATATAAGATAGAATTAGTGCAATAAAAATTAAGTTTATATTTTAATAACCAGAAGTTTAGAAAATTCAAACTATTTTTATCTATATACATACTAAGTATAAATCTATCCATAAACAAATCTAATTTTTTATGGAAAAATATATTATTAATTCATAACGTTTTAGTTTATTTTTAATTTATTGTTGTTACACACCTGTAATATTATACATATTTTGATTACAATATTTCTAACGAATTTTAATTACTTATTAAAGTATTAATGTTAAAATAATATTTGTTATTTTACACGCCTACAAATATTTATACATATATATGCATAAAAATTTTGAGCTAAATAAATCAAACGTTATCACGTATTTCATGGAAATGATGCGTATTCGAATAGGTCGATGAACTACGATACGTGTAATAAAACTTGATTCACAAAAAAAAAAAAAAAATATGAAATTGGTCCAAATTATTTCTCTTGTATACAGATTTAAATAAATAGTAGTAACAACCGGTTATAGGACTAAATTATTACAATATTATTATCTATACCATTTGACCTTTTGCATGAATGTGTTAAATGCAAATAAAATACTAGTATTGCTTTTTGACATTTAATTAACTGTGTGAATTAAATGATTGTATTATTTTTTACGTTACGACAAAATAGTATTTTGAATTTATTTCGCTTCACTAATAAACATTATTGGTACTATTAAATTGATAGAATTTTTTTATATTATATAAAATGTATTAAAATCATGCAGAAGTTACGAAAAAAAATGTAAAAACACTTATAGTATCTATTGGTACATCAAGTTTGTGGCTAATGAAATATCTTTATAAAAAAAAAAAAACTCAACAGTAAACAACAATAATGAACATTTTGTTATTATGCTATAAACGAATTAATTAAAATTTCAAACGTCTTTACTTTCTAAGTGATCAGTAAACAGGTTATATTATGGGTATATTTTGCAGCAATCTTGTTTGGAGTCGATTCCAAATCCGGTCTTAAATATAGTAGAGATAGTATTTACCTCATTCATATTTTATTTTATATAATCCAGTTAACAGTTTTCGAACAGTAGTTTTGCACAGTTATTGTTGTTTGTTGTAGTACCAAACATAAACTTTAAGAGTTTTTCGCAAATATTTCTTCTTATCTGTGATTTATCCCAGGAAAATAAATACTCATGTAGACGAATTTAGGAATTAAGTTCTTACTACTATAAAATATACACAACAAGTTTAAGTGATACTAAATAAGAGAAACTACCGCGTTAAAGAAATCGAAAAACTGAAAAATCAAGTCCGAAAACCGATACTTGAACTAGTTTATGTGTTGTTATGAGCAAGAGCCAATAATTAGGGTATGTTGACATTAAAAAAAGTAATCCAACCGTCCAAAATGTTATTTAAAACGTAATTATACACTGAAAGATACCATGACGGCTTACATATTAATTATAACAAAATTAATATCCTGAATTTGATTAACAAATTTGAAATAAATATATATTGACTTATTACACCTTCAAACAGAAATTTAACAATATGATGACTAAATAATTGAAGATAAAGTTATGAAAAATTACATAATTAATTACACTATTAACAGATGTTTCACGGTCGCTAAGATATGATACTTCACAATGAAAACTGTTAGTTGGTAGTGGCAATGGACATAAATAGATTTCAATCATTCTCCCATGAAGGCACAGAGGGTATATTATATGGTATGTGTTCTATTGACCGTGACAAAATTCTTATTGATAAATTACCGAACGTATTATTAACAACAATAATAGTATTCACCCTACAGTGTAGTTATATACTGTAATATTATAAAAAAAAGCCGTTCTATGATTTTGATAAGCACGTTATCCTAACCCGAGAAATGTAAAGTGGAGTAAATTACACATAAGAAGAAATTTTACAAAATCATATAATAATGGATGATCTAAAAATACGTGATGAACAATAAAACATTTTTAAGAAATAATTAATTATTAACTGTGTACAACTACTAACTATATTATATTATAAAATGGATTGATATTTATTTTTATAAAATAGTAGACAAATATTTTTTTCATGGATGATAGTATATTAATATAAAGCCCTCATCGTCATTATAATTCTTTTCCTATCGAAACACAATTATACATAATTGTTTTTCTTTACCTTAAACCAATTTTATTAAAATGAGAATAGGATTCAAGACACGAAAAAACTTGTAGGCACACATCGTGCTATATATATATATGTCATACAATATTATTATGCACCGCATAGTTAACATTTCAACATGCATTGTTATGATGAGGTATCGATTCTACTGTGGGTTCAAATAGTAATATTTAGAATCTATTGTTAAATAATTGACTACCAGTATCTTTACTATATCGTGAAGAAGTAAATATTAATTCTGTCTTAATAACACAGAATACGTGTTAAAAACAAATAATAATATACAGGTCACAGAAATGTTTTAATGTAGATACTAATACAGAATTTTATGTCTAATTATTTATTCCTAGAAATCATTGAACTCAATGAATAATGTATGCCTTAGGTTAAAGAAGAGAAAAAAAATAGTATGCATGTAAAGAACATTTGAATATTATAGTATGGTACATTTTTTTTGATTTATCGAACAGTAAATTATTAAATAAAAGTTAATGGGAAGTTTAAAAAATAATAAAGTATAAAAGAATAATATTAAATATTGAACTATAACCAAGCATTTTTTAAATTAAACACATAAGACTAAAAATGTGTAATAATTTTAAAATACAAAAAACCCCAATTCATTAAGAATTGATTAATATATTATTAAAAAAACTTAAAAAGTCCTTGATATATTATACTTATAATTATTATATAATGTGTAATCAATTTAATAATGATTAATAATTTATGTTTTGATTATAAAATATGATACAATACACATATGTCTTTATAGTCTAAAAAATATAACATAACGTTACATATATAATAATTGAGAATGAACTTGATTATTCATTGTAAACACGATATACATTATAAATAATATACATATACACGCAATTCTTTTGTTTTTAAATGTATAATACACATGCCCGGTCATAGTAGTTTCACTTATTAGAACGTTCTAATATTGTACTCAATATTATTATAATAATATAATGATATACGCGCGGTCTTAAAATTATTTTATTTTTAAATAATATAGTATGCGCCACCTTATGCGTATATTGTTTATAAGTGTATTGTTATTGTGTGTTATTATTGAAATAAAAAAATTTAAAGAAAAAACAATAATTTTATTTTAAAATACATTCATTATATTGGTATTTATAGCATAAAACTAAATTCGTATAGAAAAGTTTTTTGACAAACTACTGTATAAACTTACGTATGAATATAAATATCACATAAATTAAATACATAATCCTAGTATAATATGATGGTCCTTGTCAATAACAATAATAAAGTCGTCTATAAATATGCATAATTTACATAACAACTCTCAGGGTTTAATCACAGCAGTGAATATATAGATTATAAATCGGGTATGGATTTCAAGAGAAAGCCGGAGAGAGAGCTACTAATATACAAATAAGTTATTATAATAATACGTATGCATTTCGCTAAACAACGATTTAAGTTCAGATCTCATCGCCCTTAGGGGCACACCGATGCAAAGGAATATTATAGCTGCAGTGGTGATGTCAGCGAGTGACAATCCTTAGAATAAGTATATACCTTTCTTATACACATATATAACCATTCCGCATATTTTATACTTCTATACGTGTGTATGATACGGACATTTTTAATGATTAAATGAAAGTAGTAAGCGTGCGCGTCCTTGGGAACAGGTTTCTGACCGGCAAAACAGGGAGTTCTACTGTATATTATATACTATACTCGTATAAATACACACCGCGGAACGACCGCTGAGCTCGCGCGCGCACTCGAGATGAGATAACACCATGGAATGCGGTTTTTTTTGTGCACACAAACACAATTTATTTCCCTGCCTAATCGTAAAAATGTTCGTGTTAATGCAATTTTTTTTACTAATACTAACAAAGACGATCTTTTTTCCACGAATGCTTTCTCATACAGTTATATGAACCGACCAATGGCCTATTGCAAGGCCCAATATAGCATCAGTAGTAGCACAGCCTTTTTTGCGGACGTCGATGTTTTGCGTACTTTACATGAATAACTATTTCCTCGAGATAAATTATTACCGCACGTCCACATGAATCTAAATTGCATTCAATAACGTAAACAAATAATCGAATAAAATTAATAATAATGTATATTATAATAAAATTATAATAGGTCACGTGAAAGTCATGAAAAACGTATAGATGTATAGTAAAGGTATGTAATAATAAATATTACTAGACCATGGGGTGTAGACGTGTATAGACTATATAACCTAAAAATAGGGTCATCAAAGAGCCCTGAGGATAAATGAAAGCGACATTGCTTGTAATTAGCCGGTAGCCATTTTAATAGCACGTGCGCAATACACAAGAAATACCCAATATATTTTTTGCGAAAAGGTACGAGGTTGAGGACGAATCATATCAAAGTAGTAACCCTAAACATTTTTATAATTTAGAAATTAAAGGTAGAAAATATTATATAATACACGTATTAATAGAAAAATGTTTTATCGACATTAGGGATTAAATGTAAACAAATTACAAATTAAGTACAGAATATACTTATATGTATATACAATGTAATGCGTTACTGCAATTATTTAAATAACTGTGAACTTGTAAAAAAAAACAAATTAACTATTCAAATAAGGCTAAATTTAAATAAATGTATTTTATTTGTTCGTTGATTTTATATTTATTGGATAATGTTTATATCCTTTGTATTAGAATAACATTTTTTATAATATTTTAATTATGCTTACAATTATCGAAACTCAATGATTCGAAGAAAAGTGTTCCGTCTAAATCGATTATAGAATCCGTAAAAAATCGATTTAAAATTTTAATTGTGCAAAATTTATATTTAGAATAAATATTTATTGTAACAGATTAAGTAAATAATACATTTTTAAAAAAATTAAAACTCATTAAAATTTGTTTAAATAATTGGCGACATCAATAAATATAACATACTTAATTTTACTGTATAATGTATGAATGTGGCAAAGTGGTTGGGCTACAAAAGCTCTTGAAATACTTGTTTTTATCCATCCACTGCCTACTATTCTTACAAATACGAATACAATTTCAAATTATAATATATTTTTATGTAATCATTTTGACTGTATTGTTTGAAATAAAAATGTCACTTTGGAAAAAATCGATTTAAGTTAAATATGTCTCAAAAAGTATAAAAGTGTAAAAAATGTCCTAAAACAAAAATAACTCAAAATATGCATTTATATGCAAAATAAAATTTCAAAACTAGCTTTATGAAAACATGAAACGTATTTGTTTCCTTATTTTTGTGACTATGCAAAACAAATATGCAAATACTTCAAGGGCATAGGGCTACCTCTGCCCTAGTCATTAGTAATATGGAAATAATGTGAGAAAAAATGTGGTTACCTAAATACGTAAAAACCGTAAGTAATAGGTAGAATTTAGTTATTATAATACTGTATTCACAAATAATTTTATATAAAGGTATAAGAGATATATAAATTAAAATACTATTAAAATCATAATGTACTACTATATGTAATCTATTAGGATAATTTAAAATATTTTGCAGTATTCAATTACCGCGTTAAAACCACACAATATAATATAACTGGAAGTTATAGAATCGTATACTTAGATATAATTATAATATATTATGTGTAAAACTGTATTTTATTAAAATTATAAGAACTACAGTTATTTCTGACAACTTGATGTTTTTATTGTAGTCATTCGCAATTATTACAACGCAAGAAAAAATAAACTGATGAGTATCTCTTATTTCAGTCTAGTAAGCAAATATTCTCGGGAATCTTAAAAGAAAAAATTACATTTTGTCATCCTATAATGACGGAACACTATTAAGCATCATGCCCGCAATAACGTTTAGTCTACTTAAAAAAGCAAAAAGTAATCATGAGCGTGTAGAAGCTACACGATATTTGTCACGGCACGAATGCACAATCTATAAAAAAAAATACCACATGTGTCTCAAATAAGTATAATACAAAAACTAATTGGACTGTGGATTTTATAAATTATTCTAACTAAAAAGAAGGCAACTACAGACAAGATAAGACGGAGCGAGACACGTTTTTATTTGTTTTTGATCCACTTAAGTACTACACAAATAAAACTTCAAAATAAATGTAATTGTCAGTAAGGCATTACATTTCATAATAAATGTAAAATGTATTGGATATTTATGTAATAATCAATTTAATAATTAAAATAATAATAAAAGGTAAAACAAATTTAGATTTTTCCTAAAATTTAATTTTTATCAATAAATAAAAACAATTTGATAAAAAAAATATATTCAATTATAGTTGGTGAAACTGTATAATTTATTAATATTATACATTTTGGATATTTGAATTAAAACCGTTATAACTTAAATTTTCTATATAACAAATAATGTATTAAATAAAAATGTTTACATTTATTTCATTCGATTTTGAATAAAAACGTGTAAAAATAGATACCTAAATATGTAACGATAACGACGGCAAAAAACTTAAATAAATACAAAATATACAGAGTGTACGATAAATTTATGCAATAGCAATTATACGATATTTAAATATTTTTTAAAATCAAATTTATATATTATACATTCACGTTAGATTATGATTAAATGATTAGATTTGATGAATTATCAATGAAACTAATTAAAAATTATTTGTCCTTTTTACTCGAATTAAAAAATTAGATTTTTAGATACCTATTCAATGATAAATAAAAGTATAAAACATTCAAGAAAAATAATAGTTCTTAATAACATATTTTAGTTGAAGTTTAGAAAACGAGTTTTGTCTAACATACTTTTAATTTTATAATTCCTAGGTATACATTTATTTGGTTATATTCACCTATTATTTTTATTATTACTCTAGAATATAAATTATTAACGGTTTCGATAGATCATACAAGGCCATTTGCACGAGAATATTGTTGAAGATCAGTTGTAAAATAACCAATGTATGTGACATGATATTCATCGACCAACATTAAAGAATTGGATAGTAGTTGCATGCCTCAACAGGTTGTGCACGTATAATATTTAAACTGGTCTATTAACCGATGTCGTCGGTCAGTCGCTTCTTTCTTAGAAACCACAATAACTAACATGAGCAATCGATATTTGTACTCGTAAACTGCATGATTCAACAACGAAATATTTTCAACGATGATCATGAGTCGATTATTGTTAATAAAAACTACCTAAATAATATTCATCTATATTTGATATAATATCTATAAATATAATTCTCAAAACGACGTAAAAAAAAAAAAACGGTGATCCGAGAGTGAAGGGTGGATGTTATTGTTATTTTCGATTCACTAAATATGACAAGGGCGCAGCAGTATATACTGATGGATACAAATATGGCAGTTTCAGGTAAAATTTAGAAAATAATATTATTTTTTTAGAGGAAGTAACCAAAAGAGGGATACAATTTAAAATTTGAAGTACAAGCAATGTACTTATTTATTATATATTATATATATATATATATATATATATATATATATTTAAGTACTTAATAAAACAAAAATAAAATAATAAAAATTATAATTTTAATTATTTTAAGCCAACGAAACGACGAATATAATATTTTGATTATCTAGTCAGTTTATACATGTAGTTAAAAATTACCTGTGATCGATTTTTACTAACTATGGATATAATTCAATTATTGTTAGTACAAAGTCATTAACCGTAGGCATAATTAATTTCAGTTCAAGATATACAATATTGTTTGCTTGCATGTGTATTGTTTAAATCTCGATAAAAAAAAATATTAGAAGGCCATTATCAGTGCAGGTACATATTATCTACGACAAAACCGAATAAACCTATAGTTATATGATTTCCTGTAATACACGCAGCACATCATGCATATTACATAGATATACTGTAAGTTTAAATATGGTCGACTTCAATAGGCGAGTTAAGCATACAAGTACGCATACGTTGACATAGTGCCAGAGAAATCGTGTATATGTTAGCGCGGTCAATGTGGTCAATATTGAACGCATACGATTAAAACAGATTTCAAGAAATATGTCCTTACTACGTGAAATATCGTTAGTTTTACTATCTAGAAAACCTAAACAATTGTTATTTATTTTTCTTTTAATCGCGCACTTCACTACACCCTTATTTAAACGAAAACAACCACAACAGCCATAATATACTTCATTCGAATATATAAGTGATAAAGAACTCTGTGAATGAAAAATATATAATAATATGAGTTTTTTTTTATATAAACCAGTTCCAACCATCCTTGACGGGGTGTAATTAATGTACAACCCTCAAGGGGGAGAGAGAAGAGTAAGCGGTGACCAACAGGTGTACGTGCTATCCACGTGTATACGTATTTATGTTCAGTTGGGGCGTTACAAAGATATGTTCAGACTTCAGGCATTGTCTTATATCATCAGATTATAATCGTGAAGTCGTATTACCTTCTTAAGCACCTATAATACATACATAGTATGTATAGAAGTCTAATAATATCGAGATTATTTCACTGTCAGTTTGTGCAACAAAACATTAAATTCATAAAATAACGTTAAATACTCTATTAAATATGATAATATGAAATATATATATATATCAAATTCACATGTATGTCTATCAACCTTGTTTGTTCATTTAAATATTTTTTAAATTTAATCAAATTTTAAGTACACAAACAAGGTTTCAAAACTAAAATTACATTATCAAACATGCAAAGAAAATATTGAATATTTATACCAATGGTATTGATCTAAACAAATTTTTCAAATAATATAATTTTTTTATAATATATTATATTATAATTATATATTCGAAATTGCCTTTAAGTAGCACATAATTGTGTTTGGACAATTGATTTATTTTTATATTAGTTAAAATTAAGTTCAATATCAGATATTCAAATACCAAAACGTGTCACTTGTAATACACAGTGAATTTCAAAACCTATTATATACATTTATGAGATTATAAACAAGTAGTACTTGGACATGTTGATAGCCAAAGCTGAAAGTTCATTCTATATTTATAAATTATATACATCCAATAACTACACAGAAAATCCCAAACTTTTAGAAACAGAAAGAGAAATTCGTGGCCGCGTCTTTTTCAAATATCCGAAAACATTCACGATATAACAACTCAAATTTCAGGCTAGCTGTGAACAAATGTACGAGTAATAACCGCTAGACTACCTAACGAAGTTCCTATAAGGCGACAAGGAATAATAGAGTTTGGATGACGAAAATCAAGTAGTATATACCTGATCAGTGTGATTAGCAGGGGGTGGAAGCGTTTGTTGTTGTTGTTGCGGTTGTTGTGGAGGTGGTAAAGGCTGTTGTTGCTGTTGATGTTGTTGTTGTTGAACTTGTTGATGTTGTTGTTGATGCTGTTGCTGTTGCTGCTGTTGTTGAGAAAGCGGTGGCGACACGCGATCTCCGTAATCCCTGTGGTCCATATCCACGCTACAAGATGTCTCCGACCCGTTATAGCATCCTCGAGGGTCGAGGAACACGCCGGACGCGCACAAACGCTCAATTTTGGACGGAGACGAGAGCACGACGAAAAAAACAGACGCGCACGACGAACGCGAAATCAAAAGAAGAAAAATACAAAACCAACGGAAGCGTGCACCCGTGTATACAAAGGCGGTAGAGAAAAAATTAATAAATACAAAATGTAGACCAAAGGCTAGCTCACAGCGTCGGTTATTTCATATTATTTTTTTATTTTTTTCTTCCAATACACAAGGACGGCGGCGGTGGCGGACGTCCGATCCGTTGGCTAAGCGGTTACGGAATGTGACGATGAAACGCACACCGCTACAGCGGCAACAGGTACGTACACACGCACACGTTCGCGACAGGAACACCAAGACGGCAGTTACGAATACGGCGGCGGCGACTAGTGACTGGAGAAGAATATCTCTGCGCGCGCCGCCGTCGAGTTCTCCTCGTGAGTCCACTGCGCGCTCGCGCACGCGTGTCTGTGACGTTTGTATCACGCGCTCGTCGCATTGTATACATCATTATTGCAGTACGGAATATCGCATGTTATATTTTTCATTGTAACGAATAGATCGCTCTTGGCGAAACGAGCAGTACGCGGGAAAAACATAACAAACGTCTCGTTTGTCGTGTCTAAAACACATCACATTATTTGTACAAAACGAACAACAGACAGAATTATCCCCCCCCCCTACACACACACCCATTTGTACAGCGGGTCCGACGCGGAAAACATTTGACCGTCGGTGCACGCATTAGAAACATTAATATCAAGACATAAATGATATATTGTAGTTTATACAACAGCAATGAAGTGCTAACGGAAACATAGTAAATTAGTGTGACAACACACATTCTCCGATTATATAAAATCCAAGATTAGGAGAGACTGTTTAACTCAATTCATGTTAAGTTTAAAAAAATGTTCATATTATATTTTAGTGTTACAACCAAACAAATATCCAGCCTGATGAAATTAATTTTAGTACTATCTTCATCGTACACAAATAGGCGCCGAGGCGATAACAAAAATTTTTTTCGCACACGGTGGCGTTAACGGCTAAAATATTATAATCACTGGAGTGCCATTTCGACTTCTTTCGATGACGGCGTTTTATCGTGCAGGTACAATCTAGTTTTGCCGGTCCTCCGGCTTAACCAAACCGCGTTTTTATTACGTGTCGTAATTGATACGGATTCGATACGTGATTTAAAAAAAAAAAAATAAATAAAAAAAATAAAAACAAAAATATTGTAAAACGAAAAAAACGGTTCGTGCGTGTCGATGGGGAAGGAAGACGTCAAGACGGCGAGGGAGGCGTGACTACCGGTGGAAGGGGTATAGTGGCTTCGGAGTCAGTGACTGCGCACGTTGTGTTGTATACAGTATATAGTGTACCTTTGCCCCCTCCTCCCTCACTCGCCATCCAAACACTGAACGGTGAGTACGCGCGCGCACTCACCGGGCAACGCGTGTACCACAGGGTCCGGTTCTGTCGTGAAGGTTGTCTGTGAAAACATTCAAGGTCCTTTACTCACGCCGGTCGAAGGAGCGAGGAATGCGGTGAGACGGCGGCGGCCTCACGTCGTTGCAGCGAACGGTCGACGACGACGATGCGTACACCTCTACCACCAACTACTATAATTTCTGACGTAGCCGCCGCCGCCGCCGCCGCCGCCGCCGCCGCCGCCGCCGCCGCCGCAGCTCTGTTCGACGACGACGGTCCACAGGCTATTAAACCCGATCCGGGGAGACGTTAACGACGACGAACACGAAATAATAATAATAATAATAATAATAATAATGTAAACGATAGAACGCGCCCGCGCAGCCGCCCCACTTGACCCGCCGACGACGGTGTATTGCGTCATTTTCTATACACTCCGTTCACCGTACGACACCTCCAATCGTTGTATTGTGTTGTTCTTGACTCGTACACACGTGTCGAAGCGTGCGTACGGTTATTTAAGCCCGCTTAAAAAAAAAAACTTCCGGAAAATTCAGCGCGACGCACGAGAACAATAATATTTCAATACGAAAATAAACATCCACATTTTTCTTTTTTTTACATAGCAGTGTGATAGAAACTTTTTCCGAAACGTTATTCTTAATATTTTATCAATCATATTGAATATGCTCATTGGTCCATTAATTTGTATAATATGTAATTTAACAACCTACATTTCGACACAAAACCACTTTCAATTTCGGGCGCCAGGCATTTATGCGAAAAATGTTAACTCATAATACAACTAATGTTTCAATAAAAATATAACAATCATTATAAATGTTATGTACACCATATTTTAGAAAATAATATTACATTGTTATTGTCTTAATATTAATATATTAATGCTTTTTATTCGGAATTTGATTCTACCAAACATTTTAGGCACTATCTATTAACTAATAACCACTAGTCTCAGGTGATCCAAAAGGTGATATAATCCAAAACATACGTTTATGGATTTTATTCTGCAAATAAAGTATAAGTAAAACCATTGATTTTATGATATATTTATTTTAGAAGAAAAGTATGTTTGAGAGTAATAAATTACTTACTATGAACGTACAGAGAAAGAGAACATTAATTTCTATCATGTGGTTGTAATTAATTTTTTATTTGTATTATAAAATCACTTAATTTTTAGACAAACTTTAAATTATTCCAACAAAAAAATTTGAAAATACCTAACTGATCGTACGTACTTGATTCCAGAGTAACGGAATAAACGAACGCTTTTTAAAATAATATAAATATTCGATTGTATTGTATTTATTACTTTCGTATTGCAAAATAACGATATTGTAACAGAATTTTATTCAATCGTCATAACTGAATTAAATATTAAAAAGTTATTCAATGCATTTCGTAAACTAGTGTTTAGTAGAAATACAAAATTTTAAAATATTATCACTATATCATTCGGAAGTATGTTTATTATTACATATTATAGATAAAAATGTAAAATGTAGAGATAAAATGTAATTTACATTAATTCTAATCTGACGCCAAAAATATTTGGAATATTTTTGGGATTCGTATTAATTTTATCGAAGCAAGATTCCATGATCACAAAAAATTACTTATTGTTCGCAATAGATTAAAACGTAATTATATTTTACAAAGAGTTATTTATTATTAAATATAATTATTCAGTTATTATTGAAATATTTTAGTTGTACCTATATATTATAATAAATTAAATTGAATTGTTAAGTTTTGAACTAAAGATGCAAGAGACTTACTATTATCTAAAGTAAATATGCATTTATACAATAATTTATTTATTTTTGTGAGCAAAAATATTATGTAAATTATATTTAAAATGTTTAATACTAACGAAAACATTGCAAGTGTATGACAGGATTGCCAATTGATTATACAGGTAAACCACTTTTATTGTAAACCGGTTACTTACTACCTCTTGAATACCATTAAACATAAACATTTACAAATAATTTAATCGTTTTTCTAAATGTTCTTTATTGTAAGATTATTACGAAATTAATTTAAATTAATTAATTTGATAACTAATCTGCGTAAATTGGAGAGGACATAACTCTTTAGTTTTTCCAAGTCTAATATATTCAATAAATTGTCATACAAATATATAATTGTATGTGTATTATATACTGTTATATAATAATTAATAATTACTTGTTTCATAAGTAAAATGTTAACTTTTATTTTTATTTGAAATTCAGTATATTTGTTGCTATAAAGTGCAATTCACTTCACTCCTAGATTTTTGAATAGAGTGCTCATGTTGATTACAAAAAACGTATACAATTGACCTTACTGACAATATTGCTACTTTAGCACTATTATAAATCATATAGATTAACTAATCATGCAAATTTACAATAAATTATGAATTTTAACTCAGTTTATGGTAAATAATAAATACTAGTTAATATTTTATGCTATTTATAATGGTATTTGAAGTAGAAAAATTATTAACTATAAAAATTGATAGAAATATAATCGCAAGATATAGTTGACTTTAACCTTAACAAAAACGAATAAATATAATAAATGATTAAAAAATAGAAATATGTGTGATAGATAACTCGATTAGCAATTTTAGACAAAAGATTTGATGAATATATTAAAATAATTAAAAACAATAATAAGTGCCTGAAAAACGCAACTTACAATACATTGGTGAATATTGCATAGTATATAAAATAAAATAAGGAGTTTTTTATCGTAATAAAAAATGGTAATGTATGAACAATTGCAATATACTTTATACATAGTATACTCTCAATGATTCGAAAACAACTAAATCGAACTAAACGATTGGTCTACAGAATAATCTCTTTAATTTGAATATATGTTATGTGATATGTTTATGTTATATGTTTGTATATTATGTGATTCGGACCTTTGATAATTCAAACTCTCGCTAAATCGACCTTTTGAAATCAAATTTTCAGCACAGACAACTAAATTTTTAATTATCGACAGTCTACTATCTTAAAAACCAACAATAGATTAGTTCAATGTACACGTTATTGTGTTAATATTGTAAAGCAGAGGTTTTAAAATATATATTGAATACGGTAAACCTGTACTGTTCAAAAGATTTCCACGGCATAACCTTCTTTTTTTAATATTTTAATTAATTTTTTTTGCGCCAAATTAGATGAACAAAATTATTATTAATTATTTAATTTGAAATATGTGCTTGATGGACGTAATAAGTGTTTACACTAAATATATTAACTATTATTGCTTATTAAATTTATTTAGAAAAAAAAGTTGGCACACACATTTAATTAAGACGTTACAAATATATTGTATTTTTCGATGAATTGTTAACAGATATACAATAGGTACGTTCAGTAGGTTCTATCTCCACTGAAGTAAGTTTTTTTGTTTCTTATTTTATATATTCGTAAGCACTGAAAACCCATGTTAGCAAAGATATAAAGTTGAGAATGGTAAAGGATAGTGCAAATTTTTAAAAGATTACACCACACCAAGTGAATGGTTGCGGCACTTCAATGTGCCGCAGCACCTAGTTTGAAAACCACTGTTGTAGAGAATACTGCAATTATGTTTTCTACAATACTGTTTACGTATGATTTTGTTTAAGTTAATTAATAATAATTAATAATTAAATTAATCGTAAAATAAAATATTACCTAAACTTTTAATTCTAGAAATCATTTTTCTTAATTCATTATTTATCACTAGGGCTCGGAAGTTGTAGGAGCTAAAAAAGTCAAAATATACATGAAAAATTGCATAATATACACGAAAAAGTTGTAAAATATGCATTAAAAATGTTAAATATGCAAAAAAATTTAATAAATACGCAAAAAAAAATATTCTACATTTCAAAAAAAAAAAAACACATCTGATGTTATTAATAAATTAATAATATACACAAAAACTATTTATAACTGAAAAATATGTATAATTGGTTGGCATTTTGACGACAAGATGAAATATACTTAATATAAGTATTCCGGCATTTTAGCGTGATAGAACAAATGCGTATCACATCGTTATTATTAAATTAATTATTGACACTGTGACGATGGCAATAAATATCTTCGTTGATAATTTTGAATTTTATATATTCAATATTAATTGAAATATTCAAGGTATGAAAATAAAATTTTAAAGTTATTACATTTTTTTTTAGAAAAAAATGAAATATGCATAATATGAATGCAAAACCATTGAAATATGCAATTTTTTTAGATAAAATTGACGAAATATGCATTTTAAATTTTTGATTTTTTAACTCAACATTGTATAGTTCAGATTTCAGGTTTGCTATAAATTGGGAATATACAGAATAGTATGCAATTACTACAACTTCCGAACCCTATTTATCACCGTCAACCGTCAAACTTATAGTCTCATTTTGGACCTATCAATAGAATGATTTTGAATTGTAATAAAATTAAATATTTCAATTTCTTTTACCATGTAATAAAACATTTATGTACTATTTAGCTTCGGGGCGTTAAAAATATATAATTATTATTAATAATGATTTATAAATCCCAACAAAAAAATTTTGAGGTGTCACAAACCATCACACAAGCCAGTACTTTCTATATACATGTTTCATATGAAACCATTATAAAAATGGTCTTTAATTATGACCTAGGTTTGTATTCTCTAGTGTGACACGAAAAAATGCCGTTCGGAGCAAGATTCATTTTTAAATAAATTAAATAATTATCAATTTACGCATTTTTAAAATTATTACTTTAAATTTTTTGCAATAATTGAAAAATAATATACATTTCTCGTGAAATATAGAGATATACATAATAAAAATAAAAAAAATGTAGAAATTGAGCAATCCGTACTTCGATCGAGCATTTCGCACAAATACGCTAAGCAGATATTAATATTACATACTTAAAAAAAATAATAAACAAAACCATTTCAGATAGTAAGATCTTAGGTAAAACTTAAAACAAAAATATACTAATTACTTATATTAAATGATTTTATAATGATAAGTAATTAAAAACTATTCAAAAATTTAAAATTCAGCATTACGCAATCCAATAACCCATTAAAGTTATTTATCGCTGTTCATTAATACAAATTAATCATATGTAACTTTATATTGACAATAAAATATATGCACTCCATTATTTCACATAAATAAATATATAAAATTAAAAGTAATCAATTGCATGAGTTTACAATCAGATTGTTTGTAAATTCAGAAAACATGGAAATTAAGGTGAATAAGCAACCTTTATTATGGGTTTTGGTTGATTTACTTTAACTCAAAATACTAGTAAACTAAATAATTTAACAGATATTTAAAAAATATATAGTTTATTCCTAAAGATATTAAGAAAAAAAGAGAGAAAAACATTTACTTGATAAAACTATCATACAAAACATAAAATATAAAAATTATTAAATTAAATTAAAATAAACTGACCTTTTTATGCCTATGTCTTCTACTAGAAGTAGACATAGAATCCCTTCTACTTTTCTTTCGGCTTGACGAACAAACCGAAGGGGGAGCATCGAGATTAGAATTTTGAATCTTATTTGACCACATAAGTTTTTTTAACAATCCCATTTTAAATTTCTAATTAATTAAATAATTTAAAAACTGACAAAATGACCATTTTGAATACTATTCAACTATGATATTATACGGAATAACATAATGTGAATTGCGAAACTAGTCTAACTAATATTTACGAAGCCCCTTATGAAAATGATATGCACAAGTTAATAAGCTTCATTTTATTCCCTTGAGTACGATGACATAACTGAGAGGCGTAGTTTCTATACAACAGACACTCCGCAATCCAATTAGGTTAATGTTACATTACACACGCGAAATGTCAAAGCTACCATGCGATAACGTCATTTATGTATGAATAAAGATAGCACTTACTACTTCCTCTACAGGCTCTTCGAACATTTCTGACCCTTCTTCGTGTTCTTCATTGGATTGTTGCTGGCATTCTACAAATGAAAGGGGTGGCGTAGATGATCGACTTGAATTTTTACTTCTATTGGACATAAAATAAAATAATTTTAGATATTTACTAAATTAAAATAGAATAAATATAGAACTAAATTTTTTTACTATATATAACTCATTTTTTTATAAAAATATCCCAAAAAAAAAGTTTTTTTTTAAATACAGATTAATATCAAATTTATACTAATATATATACACGAGTATATATATTTAATACAAATGTATTGTTTCTTTTTTCTACTTGAAACACGAAATCTCTTTAACTTAATTAATCATAACTAATTTAAATGTAATGAATTAGGGAATTATATTATTTAGAAAAATTAAATCCAAAATTAATTTTAAAATAATACATCCACATAAAAATAATAAAAAACTTTTAACTATGCTTAATTTTTTTAATTTAAGTTTTTGATGAGCAAGTTACGGCATGCAGTTTTTTTCAATGCTTAAAATAATATCGATTCTTTATAAATATAAATATAATTAAACATAATATAATAATTTTATACATTTTCGTGAAGTTGTGACGACGACACAAAATATTTTATCTAGAAAGGAATAATTAAATTAAATAAACATATTGAGTCTACATAACTCAAATTTATTAGTTATATAACATAAACAACGAAAAAAAATATGGAATTTATAAGCATATGCCTTTTACACATCTGTTACTGATTACAAAATACAATAATTGTATTAGTTTAGTTTAGACTTGATGACAAGTATTCAATTTGCACTAATTTTTTTTTTTAGACTAAATTTCATAACTTAACATTTGTTGCAAATCTGTTTCTTCTTTAATACACAGCAAATATAATATTAATGTAGGAATACGTGATGTAATAAATTATAATACAGAGATTCATTATTTTATTGTATTAGATAACAAAATAAAAATGTGTAAAAAATACAAATACATAGTTTTAAAATAACATGAATAATTACTGTAAGAGTGGCATTTTATTCTAAACAAACTCTTCTATATTTAAAAATACTATTTGATTATTACTAAGAAATATGTGTAGCTAATTTGCAAAAGCTGAATATTGAAATTATGATAATGTGAACGTGACAAGACATAAGGATAATAATTCCAACAAATATTTATAAAATAGGAGCTACAACTTTAAACAAGTAGTATATAACAAATCATGCATATGTATATTGTATACAAATCTATAAAATTACCACATAGCTTTATATACGCTGCAATAATGGGTGGTTTTCCAATAATATGAATAATTAGAAAGAAATAATCTCGAAAATAATATAAAATGTTTGTAAGGCTAATGTGGATATCAATAGCATTTTATTTTAGGTTCTATAAACTGAATAAAGTACATATTTCATTTATAAACATAAAAATTTAAGTGCATTACTTTTTTAATATTTTAACCATTTTAATTTACAATAAATATAAAATAAAAATAAAAAAATAATGCAATATAATTTTAGTCATACCAAAAATTGATTAAAATATTATCAAATCAATATAACAGATAAGTAAACAAGGTTAACCTAAATTTCTGAAACAGTTATTTGTTTGTTAAACCAAAAACTAATGATACAAAGATAATAAATGCTACATAATTTGCTTCTATGCCACATGTATAACCATAATAATAATAACTATTCAAAGGGACTTAAAATGTGAACATATCACTAATAATTTTAAGTATATTATGTTAAGTTATTTTTTTGCATAAATTAAAATTAAATTAAAACATCACATAATTTCAGATATCTTATTTAAGATATATTATCAGCAAATACTTCAATTATTGTAATTGAATTATTTTACTGGATTAACAATTAGTAACAATCGCTGTTACTCGAATTACCAATTAATGTATATCTATATACTATTATTTTGCAGTGTTTATTCTCTTCATCTGTTGCATTTACATAAAAATTATAAAATACAATAAGAATAAACGAGTATTGAGCAGTAAATGGCGAAGCATGATTAACCAAACTAACATCAAATTTATAAAAAAGAACCGGATGGGCCTCGCTCTGCTGTACAGTTAGGGGTGGAGTGCACCTCGCTTATAGGATAGGTCATTATTATAATGGATTTGTTAAATTTGAATGCAATGATAGATATCATTGTATACGAATAACGATTCTGAACGGAGTTCATATGTTAGTCTAGAATATAATACAATGTTATTTATAAATATTATATAAGTATATTTTATTTTTAAACGAAAAATTTAGAAAAACCGAAAATTTAAATTGTCTATAAATAAGTCAAAATATGTCAAAATACTTTGAAATTTTAACCATGTATAGAAAACGGCAATATAAAGATTTAATGATAATTTCAAGTTGTTGCGGTTTTTCGTTTTTGAGTTAGGGCATTTTAAAAAAACCGATATCATTTGTCAGTCTAGAACATTCTACATTATATTATATTTTACATGTAATTTTATGTCAATATTCGCTGTTCAAACGCTTATAAAAAATAATTGTGCCTATGGATTTTAATAATTTTTGAATGACATTAAGAACTACTTCTGTGGAATCTTCGATTAAATTTTCAAGTATTTTGTAGAAGCCAAATTTTTGTTATCACCGATTATAAAAATAAAATGTAAAAAAATCGAATATTTTAAATGACTATAAGTGGCTTAAAAATCAATATAATATTTTGAAAAAAATATTGCATAAAAGAAATACCAATCTTAACAGCTGGTAGAAATTTCAAAAATCTGCGACTTATACTTTTTGAATTATAACAAATATTTAAAATCGTCTGAGAATAAATCGCTATTTTATGCAATTTCGTAAATATTTAAATTTCAAACAGTCATACAATTTTTTCCTCTTAGTCCGGTAGAAATTTTTTTAAAGATTTTTGAAGAGTAGCTCATAGATAACCTAGTGTTAAAATTTTGAACCTTAAGTATGAACAAAAAAAATTTTATGAATTTTTATCTACAAAATAACATGCAAATTATCGTGATTTTTACACATTTTATACAAATTTGAGCATTAAGGGCTTATAAAAAAAAATTGAGTTAACCGATCACCGATATTTTTTAGTTACGATAAGTTTAACTTATTATAAACCTAGTATAAAATTTTCAAGAGTTTTCGCTCAATCAATTAAATTTTATAGATGTTTAAAAACAAATATTTTACAAAAATCGAAAATTTAAATTGTCTATAAATAAGTCAAAATATGTCAAAATACTTTGAAATCTTAACCATGTATAGAGAACGTCAATATAAAGATTTGGTGAAAATTTCAAGTTGTTGCGGTTTTTCATTTTTGAGTTAGAGCATTTTAAAAAAAACCGATATCTTTGTCTGTCTAGAATATTATACAGTATATTATATTTTACATGTAATTTTTTGTCAATATTCGCTGTTCAAACGCTTATAAAAAAAAATTGTGCCTATGGATTTTAATAATTTTTGAATGACTTTAAGAACTACTTCTGTGGAATCTTCTATTAAATTTTTAAGTATTTTGTACGAGCCAATTTTTTTTTATCACCGATTATAAAAAAAAAATGTAAAAAAATCGAATAATTTAAATGCCTATAAGTGGCTTAAAAATCAATATAATATTTTGAAAAAAATATGACATAAAGGAAATACCAATCTTAACAGCTGGTAGAAATTTCAAAAATCTGCAACTTATACTTTTTGAATTATAAAAAATATTTAAAATCGTTTAAGAATAAATCGCTATTTTATGCAATTTCGTAAATATTTAAATTTCAAACAGTCATAAAATTTTTTCCTCTAATTCCGGTAGAAATTTTTTTAAAGATTTTTGAAGAGTAGCTTATAGATAACCTAGTGTTAAAATTTTGAACCTTAAGTATGAACAGAAAAAATTTTATGAATTTTTATCTACAAAATAACTTGCAAATTATCGTGATTTTTACATATTTCGTATAAATTGTAACTTTGAGCACTTATAAAAAAAAATTGTGACTTACGATTTTAGATTTTTTTTTATCATTTAAGGAACAACTTATAAGAAACCTTGTATTAAATTTTCAAGATTTTCTAGGCAGCCAAAAAAATTTTATCGTTATTTAAAAAAAAAATACTTAAAAATATTGAAAATTTCAATTGTCTATAAATAGCTTCATAAAAGTCAAAATACTTTGAAAATTGAATGGTGTATAGAGAACGCTAATCTAAACATTTGGTGAAAATTTCAAGTATTTACATCGATTAGTTTTTGAGTTATAGCAAAATAAAAAATTTGATTATGTCGAAAACTGGTTTTGCGTAAAAACTCCCGTTTTTCCCAAATTTTTTTATGGTTTTTCCCGTCGCATTTAAAAAATATTGGAAATTTTTAACTTTTGACCCCCCAAAGTACCAAATAGATTCACTTTCCTTTCAGAAAAGTTGCTACATAAGGCAATCGAAGCATTTTTACTGCCCCAAAACGTGTCGACAGACACAAAAAAAAAAAAAAAAAAAAAAAAAAAAAAAAAAAAAAAACACACATCATTGTAAAATCAATACATTCTTCACTCCGTTCAGAATCTAAAAAAAAAATTGTTACTATAATTTGAAGATGATTATAAAAATCTATGACACAATTTAAGCTATAATTATGTACTTATATATCAAATAAATATATTATTTTATACCCTTAAATTTAGCCTACTATAAGTTTTAATAGTGGTGGTTCGACCATAGGTCTAACTAGTTTATCCGTTATTATTATATATAAAAAACGTTAAACTTAAAATATTTACTGAAACAAGATTACAGTATAAAATCTTTTTGTAACAAATATATTTAAACCCGCATAATATTATACATAAGTTGATGTAGGACGAAATTAAATCAACCAGAATAAAAACTAACAAACTCGTATGACGTAGACTTGTCAAATGATAACTGTAAATAATGATACTCATCGAGTAAAAAACAACAAATATTAAATAATTTTACAAGTTAACCACAAACATGGATGTATATAAAAAACCTATTTCTAAATAAAAAAATAAAAAAAACAATTAGTCAACACGAATAATATTTTAACCATGTTTTATAATTTCGTATGTATTTATAAATTTAGTTACGATTAACGTTATATTATGATGGGCAATAGACTATCTCTATACAACCGACTATATTTAATTTATAATACTCTTACTTTTGGTACTCTGACAACTGGCAAGCACAAAGTTTCTGGTAAATCAACAGAGCCGTCGTGCGATCCGGGGTTACTAACAACGGCTCATGGATAAGTGATTTTGAAGCAGTCGTTACCACACTGGAACACCGTTGCGTCCGCCTTACCCCAGAAAACGATTTTTGACTGTGATTAATGCTACTATATTGCCAAGAAAATGAAGGAGAAACGGATCGCCTTTTGTGGTATTCAAATGACATGATAACGCAAAAAACGATATTAAAACAATAACACACCTAATATTAATATTAACATTCAGTTTTGGCAGCTGCCTCCATTATTAGTGAAGATATTGAGTATTAGTTAATTATTTTTCGAAATAGTCAATGAGCTTTAATTAGCCGATCACGCAAACGAGACATATACGAATTTTAGAATGAAATAACGAAAAAAAATCACACAATACAAAGCGACAACAATTTTCAGACTGACTCAAGTTTTAATTAGTTTTTATTATAACAAATGCTTGACTTCACATTCTCGAGTAAATATTGACAAGTGTTTCATTTTATCTGTGAATTTTATTATCGAAAAAAAAAATTCTATAGTGGGCTATAATAAATAAAAACTGACTAGAATTAATACTTAGTGCACGACGCTACGACACTGCGACGTACAGATTTGTGTGTAAACCGAACAGAAGGAGATGCGTCAAATAATGCTGTTTATTAATAGTCCTTCCAGCGAAAGAGTTTCCAGGATTTTGGCTGGGTTGCCAAACAGACACACGCAGACTAAATGAAAAGAACAATGGTTTTTTTGAGGACAAAAAACATTTAGTGACATACAGTAAGTAGTTGTGTACACAAGGAGATAAAAACAAATCCGTTTGACTTCGACCCTTGACTAATATCAAATATCAATAACAAACAATACGAATTATTGGAATTCAGAATGTATGTTTCTACTAAATGACAATAAAATTATTTACTATTAAAACTGAAAAAATATGTTTTATAGTGACAAATAATATCTATACCAATACTTTTTATTTAAGTTTCAAATACAATTTGATGATAATAATTAAATAATAGGTAATTATCAAAATACCATTTATTTTTAAATGTTAAGATTTAATAAGATCAAGAAAATTATTTACATTTAATTTACAAATATTTACATTTTAGTTGGATGTTTATAATTCTCATACTAATTTCATGTTTATAATTTTAACTAAAGATTAGTTAGAGAAAAAAAACCTTAAGATTTAGGGTAAGATTTTAACCTTTACAAGTATAGACATTTAGAATCGAGATTAGAATACTAGCAAAAAAAAATTAAAACAAATAATAGAATAAATAATGATTTTGTTTGTGCCTATTCAAATCTTCATTTTTACCATCACTATAGATAAAAATATTTAACTTTATAGGTTTCACTAATAAATTAATACAAATAAGTAACTTAGGTTTATGATAGCTATATCTAAAGAAAAAAGGACATCCATGATAAAAAAAAACTATTATTAATCAATTCAATTTTTTACTAAAGTTTTAAATATTTAAAGAAGTTTTTGTATTAGGTATCAATAATTAAAAAGTATATTATGGTCATAATACAATACATATCAGTGAAAAAAATAATATTACATTGTACATACAAAAAGTACACCTTTATGTTAAATTTATATTCATAAAAAACAGTCGATAATGACTATAATTATTTTTTAAATATATATGATAAGAGACATATTTATCATCATAGCAGTCGAAGATAAATTATAATACCTTTGTCTTTGTTATTATTGATTGTTATTGATTGACATTAAAAAATCATTTTTATGGATAAAAACCTTATAAACAAAATATTTATCATTTGTACCAATAATATTCTTGCTCTTTAGTCATTACTTTATTAGGTCAGTTAATGCCAACATTAGTTGGAGGTCTTCATGTCAGTTAAGGAACTAAGCAATGTCACTATTTTAACTGTCAGTATAATTCTTAGTAATTTGTATTGATATAACTACACACGGTTTTACATTTATTGATTCAATGTATTCTTTATTTCTATTACTGATAAAACCTAATATTTTTTAATCCAGTTAATATAAGTACATAAAGATTTTGTAAGTATATTGTATATACAAAACAATCTGTCCTTAATATATATAATTAATACTAAGCGGAGAAAAATTATACAAATTATTAAAGGAATTGCTTAAGAATTTAAATTTGGAATAATAGAAACAAAAAATATAATTCTACTTATGTAATTAAAACTTAATGTTCAATCTACAGTTATTTTTCAAGTAGATAACCATTATGGTTATCTATTGTGTTACTATGACAATTACACAATCAAAAATACAAAGTATTACATTTTAAACAAAAATAAGAAACAAAAAAACCAGTTTGATCCCAAGTTGAAGTAATTAAAATATATATCGAAGAGTATGTTAAATAATTTTTTTTTTCATATAAAATTGAGATTATGAAATAAAATGAATACAATAAAGAAACGTTAAAAAAAATTGTTTATCAAATAAAATTTATATATGAATGAATACTATTCAAACAAAATTTAAATAAGATTTAAATAAAAAATGTCATAGTTTATACTAGCGGCTTTTAAATATAAAATAAAAAAAAAAATAAATAAAAAATGAGTTATTAAATATTTATAGATTTGATTATTTTACCGGTTTTATTCAAGAAATGCGGTATTAAAATACATAAAGTAAGTATGTACAATTAAAAAAAAATATACATAAATTCTACACTAAAAATTAAATTTAAACTGCTCACTTATTATCAGGTTTTTTTCCTCTGGCAATTTCTTCCTGGTCGTCAGAATCGATATAATGCATTTCTTCATTCTTAACCATTATTAAAAAATATTAAAAACTAATCTTCGCAAAATATACCCACTATAAATCACAGTGATTAATAGTTATTCAAATAAAAAAAGTCAAAAGTCACAAATAAAAGAAGAACAATGTCCTACTAAAGTTGTTCTAATTTGAATCTTAAATTATCACTATTGTTCGAAAACAAAATTAATTCATAACAGTTAAAATAACAAACTTATTGGAGAAAAAAAAATTAAAGTCTATGATGTATCATCACAGTGCTTTAAAAATAAAAAATAAAATAAACATAGCTTTAAACTCCTACACTTATAATCTTAATAAATTAGATCAGGTTAGTCAAATGTAAATAATAAACAAAATGAAATATTATCTCATATTATCTTCAGACATCAAATATTGTGTTTTGCAGTCAAGTGGTCGTTACCAAAGACAACAAATTAATGGATACGACATCAACACAAATTATTTCTCAAATGATAAGAAACTGAGTGATTTTTTTTTCTTTCCATGATAAATATTTTATTTTCTTTCCTCAAAAAATTAAACTTAGCTGTGGTAATATTTTTAAGATTTAACTCAATGAAAAATGGAATAATTTAAAACCACTGTCTATTTAAGGTAGGTATTGCCGTATTGTCCTACTTTTTAGACTATATTACTCTGAGGGTAAGCATTACTAAATTATTTATTTAATAATTTAAATTAGTACAATATTTAGTTCGTTAGTATGTGAATCACGAGATAGGAATACGCCTGTATTCGTGATTCATCAGTGTTTTTAAAAATAATACTAGGCTTTAAAATTTATATGAAAATATAAATTAATTAAAAAATTATTTTTTAATATTGCAATTCAGTAGTCAAATACATTTAGTTTAATACATTTTATAAACACTTTATTTACAATATTATTTAGATTCAGTTTGAATAAAGAAAAAATATTTTATCTGTAGAACCTTAGTCTAAATTTTCGCGGACCAACTTTCACGGCACATGTGCATAACTATTGCTCTCACGGAATGTTTTTATTTATTTTCCTAATCTTAACGGGTTTTTTCAAATCATATAGCTTTCAAACATTTTTTTCTTTCGAGTTGCATCTCTCTAGTCGTATTCTATCATTATCCCAGAAAGTAAGTAATATTAAATAAATATATTAATATAATATTATTTAAATCGTAATTGTACATTATTTAGTTAATTCAACAGTTTCTAACTCGCCGTCCTAAACAGTGACCTTTAGGTACACATAATTTGCATTCAATATGTCACGTAACAATACTTTCAAATTGAAATGAACCGTACCATGTATTAAGATAACCAACAGTAAAGTTATCAACGCTATAATCTCATACCTGTACAGCAAAAACCCATCAATCGCCATTTGAAATTAATAAACAGTCTATACTTTATTCTCCGATAATATTTATCCCTAACCCATGGAGAAATCAAAATATTCTATCTCTCTAAACAGTTATTTAGTTATCGGAGTGGATGAACCAGAATCAGCATTTTTCTTTAATACAACCATTACTTAGAACAATTTCAAAATTCAAAGTCAGGGATCATAACACTCTTCCACAAATACACGAAAGAAAAAAGATCATCCATCATCAATACTCATTTAAGGCGTAATACTATTTTTTGAATTGAGTAAAGTATTTACAGACATTGTTAGCACAGTTTTAGTTGTAAGTTAACTTCTACTCTTCTTAAGCTTCAATTTGATACCCCCAATAACTACAGAAAAATAAAACATTTCCTAAATGACAATAAAGCTATCCTCGTGTGGTATGGCAAAATACTACTACTCGTAGATATCCAGTTGATAAACGCTCCTAAAGTACTCTGGCACTTAAACTTAAATGTCTTTTAGCCAATCACAGATCTGACTCCTTTGCTAAGTATTAATAATTACTCTCAAATAAAAATGTCACCCATTGGAAGGCTATTAAAATAATCATTTCCATTATTCTCCTTGCACTTTGCGCGAATATATCAGTAGTTGGGCTATATCAATGAAAGAAAACAAAGCAAAATATCTGGAAAACACCTTTCATTTACACTATAATATAATACCTCCAAATAGAATCAGCGACGTAGAACATCTCCTCAACTATCCTTTAGCATAGTCTCTTCTTCCTCGAGCCTTCTTTTCCAGCGAAGTGGATTTTAACATAAAAAAATGTGCTTATTGTTAACAAAAAAAAAAAAAAAAAAACTTAATCATAAACAAAAAATCTTTACGCGGTTAATACAAAACATAAGTGTAAAATAATAAATTATATAATTAACAGATTTAAATACTTAAGCGAAATTCGAATAAAATAATATATTCAACATATTAATTAGATATTAGAAAAATATTACATTTCTATTATAGTCTAATGATTTGATTAAAAATAAATGAAAACTATTTTATTGGTATTAAGTACAATACTACTTATAATCATATACTAAATTGGTAATTATTAATTTTTTTTTGACTCATCTACACCATTGATGATTATTTCCGTTGAAAATGTTGTAGTTTTGTTTACTTTTTTATAACCCTACATTTAAATTATATTTAGATTAGGTTTTATAAAAAGTATAATTGTAATACGTTTTTTACCTCAGCAGCCATACTATGTAACAAATCAGCGTTAGTTCGTCCAGTTTGTTCAACCATTTTGAACAAAAATCCGTCTTTGTTCTTCAACAAATTATGTGGATGATCGAACTCGACCATTGTTCCAGCGTCCATGACAAGAATTTTATCGGAATCCATAACAGTATTCAAACGGTGAGCGATTGTTAGAATGGTACATTCTTGGAATTTATTTCTAATAGTTCTCTGAATCAACGCATCGGTACTAGATAAATAATTTATTACAATTATTGTTTAGGCGAGTTATTAATAAAAATCGTATTTTTTATTACTGTGAATCAATATTAGCAGTAGCTTCATCCAACATTAGAAATTTATTGTTTTGAATTAAAGCTCTAGCCAAGCACACTAGTTGTCTTTGACCGACACTGAAATTAGAACCACTTTCAGACATTTTTGAGTCCAATCCATTATTCAAATTTTCTATAGTTTTTTTTAATTCTACCTAAATTATAATATTCATCATTAAATAAAAAATATAAAATATGCAATTGCCAAATAAATTAAACTAAAACAATATTACTTCATCTAAAGCACTCCAAAGAACATGGTCAGGGTATTTATCAAATGGATCTAAATTTGTTCGTATAGTTCCTGAAAATAAAACTGGATTTTGGGGAATAATTGAAAGTTTCGACCTAAGATCATGTAGTCCCAATTCATGTATATCAATGCCATCAATGGTGATATTACCCTCATTAATAGCTAATCTAAATAATGCTTCAACCAAAGATGATTTTCCTGCACCTGTTCTACCAACGACTCCGACCTAAATACGAAGCGTAACTGCTATAACAATCATTAGGTATATGAAAATATTTACTTAGAGTTACCTTTTCCATCGGTTGAATTTCTAAACTGATATTTTTCAAAACATATGGAGAATCTTCATTATAACGTAAATAAACGTTTTTAAATACAACAAGTCCTTTGTCTGGCCATTCTTTTGGAGGTTTTTTTTCTAAATAATGAAAGAATTAATCACTATATAAAGATGGGATGCATCTATTTATATACAAGTATACATTTTTCATCTTAGCAGTGTGCATAAAAAATTGTAAATTATTTAAACATTTTTTATAAATATGAAAAAAATGTATAATATTACCTGAGGAAGATTCAAGTGCAGCTTCTTTTGGAACATTTGTGTACTCAAGAACTCTTTCGACTGAGGTCATTTGATTTTCTAACTCTGCTAATTGTTTGACTCCCCATTGCAATAAACCTGTTATATTCATTGTTTGAGTAATAATCAGTCCAACATTCCCACCATAAGTTTCTGAAATGAAATGTGAAGAATTAAAAATTAAGCTATTTTGTACTTGTTTTTAGTCT